>ML741788.1:0-403140 GCA_009193525.1 Aspergillus sergii
GGAAAAAAAAAAAAAAAAAAAAGCTGTCACGATGTATGCAAAGCAGCAAGACGTGGATTACGACGTCATCATCATCGGCGCGGGGATCTCTGGCATCAACTTTGCCTACCGGTTGCAAGAACGCAACCCGGAATTGAACTATTGTATTTTGGAAGAACGCCATGAAATTGGGGGCACATGGAGTTTGTTTCAATACCCCGGTGAGTTGGAGGTAGCGGAGAACCCTTTCGAAGAACCATTGCTGATTTTGGACCCCAGGCATCCGGTCAGATTCGGATCTGTTCACCTTCGGGTTTGCATGGAGGCCTTGGACCAAGACGCATTCGATCGCGCACGGCTCGTTAATTGCCGAATATGTCCGGAACTGCGCAGCAGAAGAAGGCATCGACAAGAAGATCAAGTTTCACCACCGAGTAAATCAAATGTCCTGGTCTACCGAGTTCAAGACTTGGAATCTGGACGTGACCGTGGACAAAACAACTTCTTGCAACCTCCAGACCCGGTTCGTCCTCCTAGGGACAGGGTACTACGACTACCACCAGCCGCTTGCGGCAGATATTCCCGGCATTCAAAATTTCACCGGAACTCTACTACACCCACAGTACTGGCCCGCGGACGTACAGTACACGGATAAGAAGGTGGTTATCATTGGCTCTGGGGCGACCGCTATCACATTGCTTCCGAACATGGCACAAGAGGCAGGGCATGTGACGATGCTACAACGCTCTCCAACCTATATTCTCTCGGTCCCGAAGGAGGACCTCTTCGAAAAATCGATTCGATTCCTGCTTCCCAAAAAGCTGGCCGTCAAAGTCATTCGGTTCAAATGGATTTTGGTCCCGCTTGTGTTGGTGAACTTCTGCCGGCGTTTTCCTCGTCTGGCCCGGAAGTGGCTGATGGTATTAACCGCCAGGGAACTCCCCAAACACATACCTCTGCAACCCAACTTCACACCTAACTACAACCCGTGGGAGCAGCGGTTGTGCATGTGCCCGGATTCGGATTTCTATGAAAGCATTCGGGCTGGCAAGGCTGACGTGAAGACGGGCGTGATTGAGAACGTCACCGACACGAGTATTCGCCTCAAATCAGGTGATGAGCTATATGCCGATATCATTGTCACGGCCACTGGTCTGAAGTTGTGTATTGCGGGGGGAATTAAGATCTTTGTCGACGGCGTACCGTATGACATTGGCGGTAACTACCTTTGGAAGTTTGCGATGATGGATAACTTGCCGAACGCTGTGTTTGCGTTCGGATATATTGACGCCAGCTGGACTCTTGGAGCAGATGCCACTGCTCAATTGGCATGTCGGTTATTAAAGAAGATGAAGAAGGACTGCGCTGCGATGGTTGTGCCACGAATGGGAGCCGAGGAAAAGAAGCAGGTCAAGAACCTGCCGTTTCTAGACTTGAAGTCTACCTATGTCCGAGAAGCACAGAGGGTCCTGCCGAAGGTGGGTGATCGCTCTGTGTGGAAAGCAAGGTCTTACTATTGGAAGGATCTTGCCGTCGCCCTGTACGGGAGTCTTCAGAGAGGCTTGGAGTGGACAACATGACTGTGCCTTGCTTTCCGGACGCACGTATGTGGACATAGATATGTTGTGGAGAGCTTTGTTTCTTCAAGGACCAGCCTTATTTTATTGATTACTGCGTTTACAACCCATTTATGACACTGTGCCTCTCTGTATCTTGATAGACAAATGTTTCAGGTGTTTTTGCTAAGCTCTATGGGCGGGGTGCTGTACAGTCCGTTTTCATTCAAAGGTTAATCCAAATCCTAGGTTCCAACCTCATATCATTATTAGTCTGTCGATATATTCCACCATGACAGACGTTAAATCTCGGACGTGTACGCTCTCCCATTGCTTTACCGTTACCTGTAGCACGACAATTATGACTTACATGAACCTGAACCATGACAAGGGGATATATTTGACGTCCAAGGAGTCAAAAGCCTCTACGCAAAGAAGCAAGGAGATTCAGGAAAGGAGTGATAGACGTCTATTGAAGGACGAAGAAAGGGGAAACAAGAAGCAAGGCCTCTTATAGGTCGCTGAAAGTAAACCTCCGGCAAACGCTGGACCTGGCAACATCCGCGGAGACAACCACGAGAGGGAGAGAATCCCCATCAGACGTGTATTATGGTTGATCGCTAGGAATTAGAATCCCAGAGGGCAATGCCGTTACATAACTGACGGCGCGGCTGTTCGTTGTAATAAGAAGGCAAACCGGCGATGCGATGATTACGAGTTTAGAATTGGATCCATTTTGCATACCACATGGTCTACAGCCTTATCCACTATTCCAGACAACCTGATGGTGCTGTTTCGGATGAGGAAGAGGAGAATCAAGACAATGAGGGCGACGGGGGGTGCGGTTCAGGGGCGGAGCCGCTGGACCGCCAACCGCCGAGTTAATGAAGGCCCCGAGGATGGTGAAGCGCGGTTGTTGCCTCGCGGAACCGCCCCCTATAACCTCAAGAACGCGTTGAGATGCGGGGCGATTCAGATCCCCACATTCCAACTCCGTCCCGAGAAAAGGCACTTGCGAGAGCTGGACGAAGATCGAGAAAGCTAATATGGATTTAGGTGTCGTTCCTCGAGGGGTCGGTATAAAAGAGGGGCGTGGGCGAAAAAACTTGCAAAGTACATTTGCTTAGACTTACGCAACACTCCACACACTTTCTGCTCAGCTAACAGTCCTCATCATGGGTAGGAGGCATTGCAACCCGCTTACCAACCCGCTGGACTATGCTTCACTGCAACAGCGCACAGGGCCCCCGGCAACCTACGCGGCCGCCCAACGCAGCCTTGTCAGCTATGACTACGGTATGTGACTGGCGGGTTGAAAAGGCTTTAGCAATACTCACTAACCAAAGCTCTTGACAAACAGTGATCGTCGGTGCCGGTGCGGCAGGCTGTGTCCTGGCCAGCAAACTCTCCGAGGACAAGGATGTCTCGGTGCTGATCCTTGAAGCCGGCAGCGACAACAGCAAGGTCTTCGAAGCGAAGGTACCTATCATGTTTTCGAAACTGTTCCATACCGAGCATGATTGGGACTACTACACAGTGGAACAGCCCGGGCTCGCTAATCGCCAGCTGTACTGGCCCCGGGGGAAGATCCTTGGAGGTTCGACCTCCCTTAACGCTATGATATACCATCACTGCTCTAAATCCGACTTTGACGAATGGGCCTCCACCCATGGCTGTGCAGGATGGGACTATGACCAGCTGGCCCCTTTCCTCCGGGACATGGAGCGGTTTACCCCCCATCCTGGGGGTCCCGCCATCGATCCTCAGCACCGCGGCACCTTAGGGCAATGGCAGACTGGTTATTCGTGGTTATCCGAGATTGTCGAAAAGGGATTCCTTCCTGCCTGTCACGATGCCCAGATCCCTGCTATCGCGGACGTAAATACCCCTCAGGGTGGTCTAGGAGTGACAAGATTCCAGACCTTCATCGATCCGACGGGGCAGCGCTCATCGTTAGCTACCGCCTTCCTTACGCCGGAGGTGCTAGCGCGGCCGAATCTTTATGTCGCATGCAACTCTCGTGTGACCCGCGTTATTTTTGATCTGTTGACAACCAAGGAGCCGACGGCGATCGGGGTCGAGTTCAAGACCAGCCGCGAGGGGGAGCGCTTCCAGGTCCACGCGCGACAGGAGGTCCTCCTCTGTGGCGGAGCGGTTAACACGCCGCAGACGCTATTGTTAAGCGGCATCGGCCCGGCTGACGAGCTAAAGGCCCATAACATCCCCGTTATCCAAGAGATGAACGCGGTCGGTCGTAACCTCAAAGATCATCTCTGCACGACGCCTTTCATTTGCAAAGCCAAGGCTGGCACTTCCCTTGACTACTTAGGGAATAATATCAAGGCTATTCCGGCCATAGCGCGATGGCTACTCACCGGCGGCGGACCTCTATCTAGCAACGTCGGAGAGGCCGCTGCATTCATCCGGTCTACGGACTATCGCTTCCCTTTGAGCGTGAAAGCGCCCAATGACTATACATCCAGTAGTTCCGCGCCAGACATTGAGATCATCAGCGCCCCCCTTGCCTTTATCCATCATGGCGAGGAGAAGGCAGCCGATGATAGCAGTGTCTTGACTATTATCCCGATTGGCCTTCGCCCGCAGAGTCACGGCACCGTCACCCTAAAGAGTAGAAATGCATTCGATGCGCGTAAGTTCTTTATTATTTGCGTCATTCGGGTGGACGTTTGAACCGAGACTGACAGGTAATGAATGATTCCAGCGGTTATCGATCCGAAATACCTCAGTGACGAGTATGGCAACGACAGAAATGTTCTCCTGGTCGGCCTTCGTGTGTGTCTCAGAATCATCAACAGCCCGGCACTCAAGAAATACCTGGAAGCAGTCCCCGTGGACGATGATCCGAGCTCATACTGGTGGCCCTACTCGAGCAGCAATGTTGACAATATCACTGACGAGCAGCTCCTGCAGTTCATGGATGAGAAGGCCTTTACTCTGTACCACCCTGTCGGCTCGGCGCGCATGGGCCCGTCGCCCGCCACGAGTGTCGTCGACCTTGAATGCCGAGTCCATGGGGTTAAGGGTCTCCGCGTGATGGATGCCAGTGTGTTCCCAGAACAGATCAGCGGACATCCAACAGCACCTATTGCTGCTATGGCTGCCAAGTTGAGTGAGATGATCAAAGAACACAGTGTCGTGGCTACCTCTCGATCTGCAAATCTATGACAGTAGGACAGTTGGATAGCGACTTTTCTTTTCGTATGGAATTTTATCTTTACCTGTGTCCACTTCGAGAGTTGTTTCAAAATGCTATCATCAGGGAATGTAATCCTTTTCGCTGATAAAGTGGTGGTGAACGATTTGGGAGTATTACCTACTCACACATTGACGGAGATAGTGATAAATTTTGAAAATCCACTTTATTTGTCTCTTAACCTTGATATGACAGAAAGAACGAGAAGGTTGGAAAACGGACTCAATATAGGCACGAATAACCGCAACGGATTATAGTCAAGAACAATCCAGCTATACAGATTCTTTTACGTGGAAATGGTGTAGGTCGGGTAAGGTCACCAGCGTTTCCTGAAGTCCGCCAAGCGCCCCAAGGCAAGTCTCCAGTCCCGCTGACATCTCAGCAGCGCCTTTCAGATCCAAAATGTTGATCATCTCATGGACCTCGTCTGCAAAAGCTTTAGCCGCGAGCGTCTGTGCTTGGACCACCATTATCGGATACTTGAAGGACTCATATTAGCAGAAACTTCAGGCATTCTACCAGCAGTTTCACTCACAGGGTGCGCGGCAATATCCTGAATGTTGGCTTTCAGGCCACCATTTCCTTGAAAACCAAGACTTTTGGATCCTTGGGAGACTGCAGCAAAGGTAGATACTTGCTGTGCGCTAATAAGGCGCTGCTTTTGACGATATGATTTTGACGATTGGAGGACGCTAGCGAGGGAATCTTTCTCTTGGGATGAAGGATCCCCTGCTAGACCGGTCTCAAGTCTCCTTGCAATCGCACAGAAGACCAAGATGGCCAGATCGCCGTCATTCAAGCAGAATCCTGCCAATCGTCGCGTTTCAGACGCCAACTTTTTAATGCAGGACGCCGTCCTATTCTCGAGTTTGCCAAAGGACAGTCTCCATAATTTCACCAGCCTCACGGCCGTAATAAAGCGTCGATGAAGCGCCTCATAGTCTGCCTTGCCATTCAGGAGGTTTTCGACGTCCATTGTGAGGGAAGCCAGTGATATCCATAGATGGACTGCCACAGAACCAGACCGTCTCACGGCCTGAAGTAACATATCCTCAGTACTCTCCCCACAAGCGAGATCCACAAACGTGTTTCTCCCCTCGTCCGTTCGCGACACAATCAAATGGTCGGTCCTACAGTCATGGGGCAGGACTACTGAAAATATATCGCTCTCTGGACTCTGGGTCATGTCATACGCACTGCACGGGCTCCCGAAGGTGCTGCTGTACATGTTCAGAGGTATCGGGCAAACCTTCCCGCGCGATGAGGCAACTACGATGCAATTGGCCATGGTGCTTAACCATTCAATAGCAGCAATCAACTCTAAGACGTTTTCTTGGATGTCGGGTGGAAGTCCCTGAACTACGGGAGGCTTGGACCTCGGGTTAGGAAAACTTTTGTCTCCGCCAGAACTTGCGAGGACACATGCGCGCGCCTCAGTAGAGAGCGTTTTAAGACGCCGGACGCCTTCACAAAAAGCATACAAAGCATCCTCTCTGTCTATAGCGGTATTTTCGCCAGTAGTTGGTACAGATATCATGCCAAAGAGAAGTAGGCACAGCGCAAGCCGAAACGAATGAGCCACTGCAATGTTTTTGAACAATAACTTCTTGGCCCTGCGCCATGTCTCCAGGGCGATATCCCGAGGATGTGTCTTCGGGTCCCATTGTTCTGGCTGGGCAGGGGATGAGCGCCGGTTATTCGGAATCTTAAACTGTGCTGCAGTTGCTATGGTGACCCATCGGTAGGTCTCGGTAATGAGAGCATCACGCGACACGGGCGCACGTCCTGTCTGGGTCCCATTGTGCTGAAACAGGCAGTCAAGTACACTGGCTGCGCGGAATACATGAGGGCCCCCAGACGAAAAGGCCCATGAGCTCGTTTGGGCTTCCCAGCAGCCATCAACCCACTTATTGACCTGGTCAAAGTATGCGGACATATGGCTGCTGTTCCCGAGGGGCCCTAAGGCAGCCAGTCCGAGAGGGTATCGAGAAGGCATACTTGCATGTGCAATGCAATGGGCGAGTGGCATATCAATAACATCAACATACAAGTTGAAATGCTGTATGCACGCGTCACGAGAGACCAGCTTACGGGAAAGTTCTCCTTCCTTCGCTAATGTAGATGCCTGGCAGTCGACTAGTTGCGTTGCTGTCAACTCTTGAGTGAGTGCTGCGGGTGCAGTGATAGAGTCTACCACAGTTATGTCCGTCTCTTCAATACACGACATTGTCCTGGGCCGCTTTCGGGTGTGCTGGAGGGCCTTCTTGTTGGAGAGCCATGCGACTGTGCATACTATCCCGCGTCCGTTGCAAGTCGTACAGGAAATTATGGGCTTTTGATTACGGATCTCGACATTCTGTGGCAGGTCGCATGCTCTTTTAGAGATCCGACACCGGTCGCAGGAATGGTTTTGCTTGCGAGTTTGCCCGGTCACCGAGGCTTCGCTCTGCGAGAAGCGGGCACCAGGACTCTGAATTAGATAGGCAGTTTCAGGGCTGTTGTTTTCACTACTATCGACGAGTAAATCCTGACTGCTTCGATACATAGCGGTGATGTTAGCCAGACGATCATCTTCGCCGTTGTCGGCCACGGGAGGAGGCAGGTTGCACCATAGCTGGGCCGAAATGGCACCCCATTCAGGTAGCCCATCGGGCGGCTGCACGTGCTCTGCATAATTTGCCCTGAGTGCAATGTAGTTCGACAAGGGATGTGTCCCAGGGTCATCCCGGTCAGACATCTCGTCGCAGTCGAGATGGGTGAGCATAGGAATCTCAGTGTGGAAGAAACTGGCGGGGGCAGCTGACATCGTGTTGCAAGTCTGATCCTGATCGGTACATAGGCGTGATCAAGCATTGGTCACGGTCCTTACAGACTGTCAAAGTGGGACAGGAGAGGCTGCAGAGAAGAGAAGGCGTGAGATGGCCCCTAGCATTGTGGGGAAGATTATGCGGGGGGTTCGGATCCGACGAGTATAGAATTAGACAGTGGCAATTAACTACTGTATGTTGCAGGGAGCGTCGTGGGTGGGCCGAAGGGCACACAACCTCTCTCCTCTTCACAAACCGTGGGTCTGTCTGGTTGCAAACCTTATTTTGGTGTCCCGGAGCCGTATGCGCCGCGGCTCCGAGACCCATTCCATAGAGCAAAACTGATAAGCATACCACTGGTTACCGCGCGTAGCTTATATGCGGCTATATGTAATTGGGCGACGACTCCTCGACCTCCACGCGTGAGAAGTGGCCCCTTTTATGATAAACCACCACAAACAATTTACATATCATTGACCTCATTCGCTCTGCCGCGCACTAATCCATACTGTATTAGCTTACTCCAACAAGTTCCAAATTGGAGTATAACGTATAGAGCCATTAAATGTTCAAAGGATAGAACCACCAAGACGAAAGTTTGAGAGGTCCGAATATAGACATACGCAGTCTGCTCGGCACATCCTTCAAACCATCAAAGATTATATGAGTTGCTGAAGCCAAGAAGTAATGAGTGTACATTGTCTTTTCCGCTTCGAGTGAACTTGAGAACCTTTGACGTAATTTTAATGTTTGCTGTTACTGACCACACTTAGCGTTACATATATCAGTATACTCAGTACAGGAATAATCAATCTACTGTGGGTGTTACATTCGGATAATGGTCTGTACTAGATTGTGTTCACTCTATTTACAAACCCCCAGGAGCTTTAGGTTGAGAATATATATATTTTAGATTATATATATATAGGGCACCGTTGACCCTAAATTCTAAAAATTAAGGTTTTCCAGGAACTAGGCGCTTTTAGAAATTTCTAGTAGGTAATTTATATATTTAATATGTATAGAAATCTATATATATAAAAAGTTCAGTATATCTATATATAAAAATTCGATTTAATATGTCTATATAGTGACGGTAATTTTGGTAAGGAGGCGGTAAAGATAAATGACAATACAGCAGGTTGAACCCAGGAACCCGGTTGAACCCGCTACCTTACCTATTTAGGTAAGATCTATCCTAATTATGCTTAGTCTAAGCCTTGGCGGGGCCCCGACGAGTTGGTTGATCTAGAACCCGAACCCGATCCAAAACCCACTCTAGTCTCTATTAAGAAATTATATATAAAGAATCTTAGAAAGTGTCACAGAGCCGATGCAGAATCGGCCCGCAGGATATACAGAACCCCCGGGCCTCCTAACCCCTGCTCCACCCTCATACACCCCAGCTCCCATTGCAGTTCTGAACCAGCCTTAGGGAGATTAACGCCTTGACTTTTTGGCCATTTTTCTAATGAAATGATTCACCGACTATTCGGTTGGGATTCTAAGGGAAAGAACTTCCTAAAAGAGAAGGATTCTTAAGCTATTTAAGCGCTGCTGAAGACATAGGAAAAGGGACAGGAATCAGTCTTCTTTGTATTTGTTCTACTATCCAGTCAATGATAGATCTTTACCTTTTGCCTCCCGTTTCCTTACCTAGTTGACAGGCTATCTACCCTGTATAGTAGATCCTTGGTTACAGAAAGTCTTTAGCTATAAATTAGTACTAAAAATTATAGTAGAAAAATGAAGAATTAATCTTCTATCTTTAGTATTTACTGTCTAGTGTTTTACCCACGTATCCTTAGTCCTTACCTAGTTAACAGGTCCTCTACCCTGACTAGTAGATATTTCTCTGACACCCAAAGCGGGTTCTGTTTGAGTAACATTAGTATTCGGTTCTCTACAATTGTTGGGTTATGCTTAAAACCTATGGAAATATTTGTGCATGACTGGCCAAGACCTGGTTAGATACTGACCCTTACCAATTTCGGTTAATTGAACCGCGGATATCACTATCGTTGTAATAACCTTCACAAGATTAATTCGGGCATGGAGCTAGTTGGCGCCTGCTTAAAAAATAGGGAATATAATTCCATTGAAAAGTTCACTCTCTGTGATATTTTAAGGCACGTTCGTTCAAATTTTGCCATTTGTACGTTGTTGAGAGGGTCCTGAGACGAGGTCTACCTACGAAAAACCCTTCGGCCCTGGTCTTGACACATACTGGCGCGAGCATGCAAACCATTATAGCGTCCGAGGTGCACTGCGACGATATTTTGTCGGTTGTGAGCGAAGTAGTGACCACCGAAGCCCATCAACTTAAGAATGTCGACGTGGAAGCCACTGCTGGACTGAGCAGAGGGAGAAAGGTTATGGTTATTATTCTGATCCTCCTTTGCAATTTGATTCAGGTCCTCGAGTCACCCACCTCCATAAGGCGTGTTACGACTCCAAAAGTCATACTAATTCGCTTTGCAGTACACTTCCATGTTTTCGACGGTAGCAGGGGGGTACGAGTTCAGCAAACGACTGGGCGTGGATACCGGACCAGGAAAAGCCAACTGGATGGCGGCGGCATACGGGTGAGTACCGCATCTCTCCTGTCATTCTTTTTACGTTCATTGATATTTCATATCACCTATACTAAATACCATTATGTCATAGACTTACCCAGAGTGCATTTGTCCTGATCAGTGGTCGATTAGGAGCCATATATGGCCATCAAAAGCTACTACTGCTGGGAGGCATAATTATCATTGTATTTTCGATTTGCAACGCATTCTGCAACACTTATGATTCCTTCATCGCAGTTCGTGCGATCACAGGAATTGGGGGCGGAATCTTGATGCCCAATGCGGTCGCTGCTCTGACCATCATGATTCCTCCGGGCAAGGCTCGCAATTTTACATTGGCTGCATTTGCGGCATCACCGCCGATAGGTGCATCAATAGGTGCATTGATTGTAGGAGCAATTATGGAGCACACTGAATGGAAGTGGCATTTTATTGTCATGTGAGTGATCAGGGAGACGAGCTCTGCCGTGCGGTAGATACTGACATGACGTAGAGCATGTTTTGCGGCCCTCGCCTTTGGAGGTTTGTTTCTTGTCCTGCCTTATGAGGAACCTGTAGACAAAGGCGGAAAGGTCGACATCATAGGAGCCGTGTTGGGTCTGGGCGGGCTTTTATTGTTCAGCATTGCCTGGAAGTAAGTTCTTCTGTTCTTAGTTTACGGGACCAGATATTAACAAAAGAACGGCAGCCAAGCTCCTTCCGCTGGATGGCAAACTCCTGGTGTGATTGTTATACTTGTCTTATCGGTGATCCTTATGACACTCTTCTTTTTATGGGAAAGTTACTTCGCAGTCGAACCAATTATGCCCCTGACAGTGTTCAAAGCGCCGAGCTTTAACGCCCTGATATTCGTTGTCCTCTTTATCTACATGTCTGTTGGAATCTCATTGTGGTATATGGTTGCTTGGCAACAGCTGGTTCGAGGTTGGACTGTTCTACATGTGGCAGTCGGCTGGATTCCGTACGGTATCGGTGCGTCAGTTGCCGTGATTGTGGCGGCATGGCTTGTCACTATCTTGGAGGCGCAATACATCCTCGCTCTAGGATGTTTGACCTCATTTGCCGCGAGTGTGCTATTGGCAACCATGCCAGAGCAGCAGATCTACTGGGCGCAGATCTTTCCTGCGACCGTCCTCGGCAGCCTCTGTCCTGACTTCGTTTATGTCGCTGCACAGATCATCGCCAGCAACAGCGTTCAAAGGCAGGAACAAGGTATTGCTGGCAGCCTCATCGGGACATTGAACCTCTATGGTAACAGCATAGGGCTAGGCTTTGCCGGTACAATTGAGGTGCAGGTTGCCAGGAATATGAACGGGGAAGTTGCAGGTTTCCGCGCCGCACTGTGGTTTGGGGCGGCATTGGCAGTTGCAGCCCTAGCTCTTGATCTAGGATTTGTGAGACTTCGCCACGTCGACTGCGACGACCAGAACTTGCCCCCGTCTTTGAATGTACCCGTCAAAGAAACAAGATGAAAAAGGATTCGCGAAGCTTTGATCCTGGAATGTCTGGTGGAATGAGGGCATGCTAGGGAAACAGGGCTTTTAGCAGACCCCAAGAGACCACGAAGCTGTTTGGTAGCAGCATACGAGATGGTATCCTATCATAGGCACGAATTTCAACCAAAATGAACCTTTGCACAGAGCTTGGTCCATTTTCCATCAAAGAGATTCTACAAAGCTTTCCTGAGCATCTGAGGACAATACTTAGCATTAAGCTCACCCATAGAGATAGAAATTGCAAGACCAGGCCAGTTTCATGAAGCAATAATCAGCATACGGGGAAATTGACCACCGCATCCTTGTTTTGATGCCACATCTTAGTGAGGCTGTTCATCATACCAAAGCCCAGTGCACAAAGCTTTGGCCATTAAAAAGTCATGGTCACCAGACTTGATCATTTACTATAGGTCTGTGTGTTGTGGACTTCAGACCTTTTACGGAATCTTTCAGAAATATCAAGTTAAGTATACAAGAGATAGCTTCTATCCTCTTGGCTGCGCGTGGGGATAACTCTCTGGCTACAGTCGGCAAGAATTGGCTAACTGCCTTTGTGAATCGTCGTGCAGAGCTTCGTACCTGATATTCAAAGCGATATAACTACTAAGGCGCCCTGAACGAAGATCCCCGATAGCTCTGGGGGTGGCTTGCGACCGCAGAGCGTCCTTAACGAGAACGGGACATAACCGGAGGATATCTATAACTTTGATGAGACAGGGTTTAAAATAGGCCTTATCTCTCGATCAAAATAATCTACGTAGATAGTTATTCGTTACCGCTATACGTTATCTTTAAGGGTAAGGTTACCCTTACTGGTTAGTTTAATAACCTACTAAAAGATTAGGGGGAATTGCCTTATCAGCCATGAAAAACTAAGTTCTTACCGGCTAGTGAGAGCAACTGGATCAAACAGGGCAATCCAGAGATGAGATGAAAAGCTTATTGATTCCAATGAATTAAACCACTGAACTGCATGCGGGTTGAAATACCCATGAGAATACTAATGACTCGGGGGTTGCTATCCCGAGAAGTCCAAATATAGCAGGAATGCATGTAAATCAAAGAGGGGATATTGAGGGGTGGCCAGCTACAGTTATACTGACAAGTCAATATAATGCCAATATCCATTTTACTGACATGGGCTTAATCATCTTTGGTGCAGTAGGCTGTTGCAATGCTTTTTAGGGAAGGCGTGTTGAAGAGATAATTCTGACTCTCTACATATGCTAGACGTTGGAGGCAACACAATAGCGAAAGGGAAAATGTAGACTAATGATGTATTCATTAGAGCCAGTCGTCTCCCCAAGAAATCCATGCACAACAAATCAATAGATACGCAAGGACAAATTTGATATGAAGGAATTCTGTTATTACAAAGGGACTTCCCCGACTGTACAACAATCCGGGCAACACATACATCTGAATAAACATGTACACAATTACTTAAAATGAATATGAAGGGTTGGCACTCCTCAACTACAGATGAAGGTCATTGGAAGTCAGAAGCTAGAATTCTTGTTTTGAGTACTTTTTAGTCGAAAATCGGAACGTTGAATCCATGCTGTTTTCAAATCAGGAGTCAGCTTCGTTTGAATAAGTCTTCTGGCCAAGTAACGTACAGTAACAGGATCGTTGAATCTTAACCCTTGATCTAGAGCAGAGATGGAATCAATCTCGAGTGATGTGAGCTCCCACTTCATATCTAGATTCTGCTGCATATGTAATAATCTGCGACTTTTGGGAATGACAGCAATTCCACGCTGCGTTGACCAACGCAAGAGAACCTGTGACGATGTCTTCCCATGTAGCTGCGCAATTTCTTGAATAAGGTTATGTTCTAGTAATGAAGTGAACAAAGCAGCCTTCCTCGGCTTTGCTGCTACTGCACTCTGGGGTCCAAAAGAGCAATATGCTGTGATCGTAATTCCTTTCCCCTGAACATAATCGACCAGCTGACGCTGGATGAGGAAGGGGTGGTGTTCGATCTGTAGCACTGCTGGTGCGATGCGTGCGTAACAGAGAATGTCCCTAATGAGCTGGATATTGAAATTACTCACTCCGATGCTGCGGGTAAATTTTAGATCAACGAGCAGTTCCATTGCTCTCCAGGTGTCATGTATTGGGATCTGAATAAGATCGACTGATTTAGAATCACTCGAAACCCATCCGGGGGGGTAACGTTCCGATGGATCAACGTATTTGAGAGAAACAGGGAAATGAATCAGATATAGATCAAAGTAGTCTAAACCCCAATCAGAGAGTTGTCGGTGAGCACTGAGCTGGACGTGCTGCGGTTCGTGAAAGGTTCCCCAGAGCTTCGAGGTGATAAACAGTTCTTCTCTTTGCACCAAGCCATCTCGAATAGCCCTCGCAATTCCCTGACCGGCTTCCACTTCGTTGCCGTAATCTAGCAGGTTAAAATCGATTAGTAAGTATATAGGATTCGTATCATGTTCTCGTTATAGATAGGATCAGCATACCGCATGCGCCGTCAAAGCACCGATAGCCGACTTTGATTGCGTTGTACACCTGTTCTGCGCAGGTGGTCTTGCTCACATTCCAAAGGCCATATCCAGTGAGGGGCATCTGATAGCCACTGCTTAGATGGATCGCGCTAGACAACATCTTTGAAACGTGATTGTTTGGAAGATTGATTGAGATTGAATAAAACAAGAAATGTTCGATCGTTTCATAAGTTGTTTAGTACTTTCCATCTCGAAAGGAATATATTTAAACGAAAATAGAATGAGAGACATGACACAAATCAAAGGCGTATGTTTTCTGAGATAGACTGGTGGCAATTGTGACCATAACGGGAAATCTTTACCGCGCATCCCGCGATCGTTCTTTTTCGTGGCACAGCAATGATAGTTTGATGGATCGGGCTAAGAAACGTCTAATTAATATTATCATTGATTCCTTTGTCCCATGCATATCAGTATGAGCCCTTTCAACACACTGATATGAGCTTCTAAGCTTCCATTTCTTCCTAAATTGCAGCTGACCATCCTAAACAATGCTGGCCTTTGTCCGCCCCTCTCCTTCAGGTCTCAGAAATATTCGAGGTTACTGTGACCATAGTTCTCATCCTCGAACGGATGACAAAAGACTGGCTATAGCTGTCTCGATTGTTTTGTGGGTGATGCTGCCATTTGTGCCTCCCGCAATAAGTAGCCGGGCTCATAGGTGAGTAAGCAAATAGACATGGGACAAGAAATGGTCAAGTCTTGTTATTGACTTCTACCCTCAATAAAGGAAGGTTTTACAGAAAAATGGATTCGGTGAACCGATGCTGTCTGAGAAATGATGCGGATCTATGTCGCTGCAACCAAAAGCCACAGTGACAGTCACCGCTTGTTGTCTACTTCACACTAGAAAGGTTAGGAACAGAAGACTATAAGATGAAATTGAAATTGTACCTGGACTTGTGTTTCTCTCTAGCTGATGTTCTAGTTCTACTCCAGAAGTGAATAACCGAACTTATATCAAGCAAGGGAAAGTATCGTTCAGTATATAACTTAGAGACGTCCCTGTTTGAGCCCCTTCTTGAGCGACTGCACTATTTGCAATGGTGTATCTCCTGCAAGCTATCCCACCTTAAAAATAAACTCTTTAGCTTAAATTTCCAACTGCTACTACATAATGTTGTTATATCCCGCGGTACAGATCTGCCGTTTCAAATACCAAGACACTTATCCGAGATGTAATCTCCAGCAACCTAAGAGTATGCTCACCTCCACAACTCTTCCACTGAATGTGCTGGTACTATGCAGTCCAATTTGTGCAGCAATTCCTCAGTCCGTCTCACAACGAAGCTGCCGAGGACATGATCATGTCCTTGACCTGTAATTTTGTAGACAGGTCGCTTTGCCTGCCATCCTCTGGATTGATACTCACCCCCTCTAGCGTACTGCAAGTCTTCCCAGCGATGCTCTCATCATTTGCAGGAGGCAAGAAAAGCCTACGGCCTTCGAGGATCCATGCTAAGGTCATGGCGACCATGAAGAATCCCATGACTAGCACAGTATAGTTCATGCTCACTGCCGTTAGAGGATGAGTCTGTGGAATCTATATAGAAAGGTTAGCTGACTTACAGGTGTCTCCATCCTGTACACATACCATAGAAACAATGACGACCAGAATGGAATATCCAACCGAAACGAGATAAATGGGAGTGGCACAAATTCCCAAGTTCCATCTATTGCTATTAGGCAACAGATCGCCGCGCGTGAATAGCAGGACCGCAGCTGGTGAACCTGAATTTTCTTCATTAGCTGGAGTTCGCACGGACAGGCATCGGTAACAGGATTAAGATATCTTACCAAAACTGATAATCATGCACGTTGCCTGAGAACCGATGATAGCATTGAAGGCAGCATTAGAGAAGAAATAACTATCAGTGGGTCAGAAGGCGTTTCTCAAAGGACGTTCAGGGGCACTTGCATCAGCCCGACTGCAGCGACAACGAGTGACGGCAAGGTAGTGGACCAAAATGGCAGGGCGAGCCTAGGAGACGGCTTTATGAGCCTAGCAATCGTTCAGTGAGATTTGTGGCGGATAGGATTACGCAGGCATACACAAGCACATAGCCAACTCACCTGGAATTCCAAAACAAGCCACCATGCCGTGCGAATGCATAACCTTGTCGGCTCATGGTAACTGCACTACCGAGTGCCGAGGTAGCATTGTTGATAATAAGAAGCAGACAGAAAACGATGGCTGCGACATCGCTTCCTGTTCCAAGCCTAATCACCTCTAGCACCGGGACTCTGCAATTACTAGTCAACGACAGATCACAGGAGATGCAGCAAGCGGGAAAAAAAAGGGATTACTGTACCCTGTGGTAGTGTTGTTGATTGCATCTAGATCAGTAATGGAAAATCCAAGGACGATAATCCAGATCACTCCGACAACGAATTGAGAACCGATGACAATCAGCATAATTCGCGGCAGCGACTTCTTGGCCTGAGGCAGTTCCTCGGCAAGATGGGCCGGACCATCTAATCCCATAAGAGTTCCAAAGCTGTTGAACAGCCCCAAGAGAATGACGAGACTAGTAGAGGTGTACCTGTTTCTGACGTCAGGACCCTGTCCAATTTCTTCGTTGGGATCATATGTAACCTTACCCGGTCTCATTGTTCACGTTAACAAAGACGAAGCTTGGATCAGCTTTGGGAGCTCTGACCAGGAGAGCAATAGTGTATGCCACAAATCCAAGGGCGGTAGCATAACCTGTGGGGTTCTATCAGCGCCATTGTGCTATAGCTTCCAACGTGGTACGACGAACATCCAAAAAGCTCTAGCGCTGGAATGCCTTTCACGCCCACGAGGTTAAAGAGCCAACAAATGACATCAACAATCAGGTATACGAGGAACAGTTTCCATCGGCCCGAGATATCGGTATCTGGGTTGCAAAGATTGACCAGCGCCAGCGTAAGAGTCGCCACGATTGCACAGCAACCTGCGTGGGTCAAAATCCAACCGAGGTAGTTTAACCAGCCGAGCGGGTAGGCTATCTGACGACGGTACTCTGGGGGGAGCAAAAAGCATGCATAGTGATAGGCACCACCTGTTTCTAGGTTAGCAATTCTCCTTCCCATTCCCGGCCGTATTAGCCATCTCGCCACCTACCTGCGGTAGAAAATCTTGATGCACACTGCGCGAAGGTCAAAATAATACAAATGACGGCAGCACTGGACCCGATACTGCACGTTTTATGTCAAAACATGGTGATAAGGGAAGCTGGAGATCTAGGGGAATATGTATACATACAAACCATACAGGATGGCTGGCATGCCACCGGCCGTCAGACCAATGAACAAGATGAAAGACATGCCTCCAAACACGTTGAGCGTGAGCCATCCTAAACTGATAGCACTCCATAATCCAAACATTGGCGGGGCATGAGCTTTCCCCAAATCTGCTGAGAGCATGTCGAAGGCGTCTTGGGCATTAAACGGTTCGTCTAACGATGCAATGAATTGTTGTAAATTCCAGCAAGACCTGCTAACATTCTTGGCCCTGGATATAAAGGGGGTCGATTGGTATGCTATTAATTGCCCCAACTGCGTACTATAGTCTGTAGATACCTGCTATAGTTCTCCAGAATGTGAATCGCCACCAAATTCAAGCTTTCTACTTTTGGCCTAGTATGATCAGATCTCCAGATAGGATATCAGAGACAATATAGGAAAGGTTGAAAGATATCGGTACCTCCCCTTACTGATTACTCGATTGCCAACTAGTTAACTTTGACTCCAACAACGATAAAGTTATCTATCAAAGCAGGCTGTGGGCCAACAGGGCATGATCTAACATGGGGAACCGATTCATTACACAGATTCATTTGAACCTACCGATTGATTGTTCAATTAAAAACCCATCTGTATCTTCCGATACGGGAAGAGCGATCTTCCGGTGGTTATCTGCCATACCCAGGAGTCTACTTCGTACCGTACATACAGGAAGTAAGGGGATTTCAATAATGATCGATCACCAATGAGGGAAGTTGGTAGGTATTGCTCCACTTACTCTGTCAGCTTGTCTTGCTCCAGGGACAATGTTAGCTTATCTTTTTTTTTTTTTTTTTTTTTTTTTTTTTTTTTTTTCCCGGGTAACTTTTAATTGGGACAAAAATACACCGGACAACGCTGAGACACCCCACTGATAGCTGATAAAGATGTTGACCCGAATTCATACCAAGGTACCCCTCACTAAAGATCTATGCGTTTGTGACTAGTTAGTTAACTAACTAGGTAAGTTGAGAGAAAGAGATGAATCACCAATTTATATAGGCGAGAAAAAAGGTCCTCGTAGAACCATGCAGTTGCGGCTCACTATGGTGCGAACCGTGCGCTCTTAACCAAATTCGAGACCCGAAGATGTAGGCTTTCGCTCTGGGTATTAAAGCATTATCTACGCTACGTAAGCGATTTTCCAAACTTAGTTCCCATACGCCTTATCTACCTTACCAGAGCTTCCGATAAGAGTAACCCGCGGCCAATGCTCCTCGATCAACAACATCTCCCCCGACTACAGTTCTAATAACATCAAATCAAAGCGCCCAGTCAGTCTTATGTCTTTACTGCAGGGAAAGACTCCTATGTTTGGGAATGATGCGTTGAAGAAGAGGTCCCGAAGCGGTTCGTCTTGCCTATCCTTGCCCGGCATCGTTATCTTTGCTTTGGCTCTATCTCCCTAGCGACCCGTTCCACAGGCAAACAGAAGTTGACTATTCTTTCAGGATGCCGTACCTGCCGCAAGCGCCACCAGAAATGCGACGAAAGGAAACCCACGTGCTGGAACTGCCACTTACGCGGGATTCAATGCGGGGGGTATGGCATCACGCTGACCAATTTCACGGCCTATAGCGGTGTGAAGGGCCAGATGGTATCCAAGATGATCAGAGATAACCCTGATAATGTCAACTCCGATGATGATAATGTTCTGGGAACCGCGACTTCTCCGTCAATGCCGCCAGCAGAGGCCGATCATGAGCAGTCAGAGCCCCCCTTCCCGCTCACAGATCTAGCTAGCCCGCCGGTTTCTGAGGCCTTGGATACCCAAGTTCTTGATAGTCTTGGCTTAGAAAACTGCACAAACGCAACCTCACCGCGGGATGTATCTATTACCGGGCAATGGATCTCCGCTAGTGATCAGCCTAGAGAAGATGATCAAGGCACCAATCCAGGCAACAATGAAGACATCTTCGATTTCACGCATTTCTCATCTACTCCTGAACCGAGCCTGCAACTCACGCCGCAGGACCCATTTGATCAATACCTACTTAGCCATTGTGAGTTTTCTCTCACAGGCCGGACCTCCACCATATCCCGGCAAGAGGTTGAATAGCTGACAAGCTTGTTGCGTAGATATGGACACCCTGTCTTTAAGGCTCTACCCAGTCAAACTCGACCAGAACCCTTACAGGATCGTCTATGGACGTCTGGCGACCCAGTCTGAGCCGTTGCTTAGAGCCATCATGCTCGCGTCCGCCTTACATCTATCGAAGCTGGGAAGGTTACCCAAGTTCGCTATCAAGCACTACCGCACGGCAATGCAAGACTCATTTCGCGATACCCTCAAGAACGGGGGAGAGGCCTGGAGTCTAGGAGCTACTGTACTTCTTTCTGTCATCTTTGATGTACGCATTTTCGATATTTTTGATCATTGGAATACTTGACTGATCTCAGTAGTTCATTGGTGCCGGTATGGATAAGTGGAGCTCGAAACTCATTGGTTGTCGTCGACTACTGGAAATGGCTCTCTCGACATCGGGCAGCAATGCACACGTTGGGTTCCGATGTGTACTCTTACAGTACAACTGGGCCATCACTATGGGGAAGACACTACTACGCGGCTTAGTGCCTCCCGCTACATTCGACGAACTTAAATGCATCGATGAAGGTGAAAAGAGCCCACGAGCAATACCAGGCTGTTAAAAGAGACCTGTCTTTTGCTAACATGCTCTTTCTTTTATGCAGTGACGGCCCTCTGTGGCGTAGCTGAGGGCACTGAGATGGCTACACTCCAATCACAGTGGTTCGATAACTTACCCGACTATCAGATGCATCTGTTCTTGCGCGAAGCGACCGAATACGCTCTCACGGTGGAACGACTAAAAATGCTTCCCAGCGGCACGGAAGAGCTCCTGCGAGTTATGCCCCGTGTTGCCGACCTTGTTCACAGAATCGAAGTCTGGCAGCCTTGTATCTCGGCTGTGCCGGACGATTATGTGGATTCGGTTCGACATTTCAACGAGATTTGGCGACTGGGCATGTTATGTTTTGTCTACAGCGAGATTTACGCCCTGGGCCCCAGTGACCCCTACCTGCAGATTTGTGTGGAGGAGTCACTGGAGCAGTTACAGAAGCTATCGTGGCTGCAAGCGTGTCTATTCCCTATGTTCATTATTGCCGTGCATGCCCAGACCGAAGAAGCACGCACAAATTTCATGGCCAAGCTAACGGAAATGCATGCCTTGTTGGGGTTTCAGGGTCCACTGTCAGTGGCTTCAATCCTCAAGGACGTATGGGAACGGTCGGGCAACACCAAGGCAGGGAAGGTTAAATGGAGAGAGGTCATCCGAGAACGAGGCATGGAATTAAACATTTTACTGTGAGGATCTAAATGTATGATTCGTATTCAGGTTAACCTTCCAATGAGTCGAGACGTTCAGGAAAAATCTATATTTTTATCATCACCTGATCTAATATCCGAAAACTTGACGTACAAGGCTGGAATCTGAAGAGCTAACATCTGTAGATCGTACCATGGGGGCCTGATTAGATAAGATCGACTGGAACATACTTGGACCAGTCGCCTTTCACCTTCAGATAGTCCAAAGGCTCCATATGTTCCACTGCACCGCCGTAGGGCCGACTTACAGAGTAACCGAGGAAACGCTGTACAGTCGTCGGATACTGTTCTGCCACCTCCCATGGAACGGCGAGATATTGATTTTCCTCCTGGCGGAGATAACCGGGGGTGGCGATAGCACTCAACAGCACGCTTGCTTGATCAGTGGTGTTAGACGCACGGCCGTGATAAGTGGAACCAAGCCTATCATGGGCGCAGGGTTAGCGTTGTGCCACGGCTTTCCAAGCAGGCAAACAGATCGAGAAAAAGGAGACTGACCAAAGCAAAGCATCTCCCTTGCGGAGCTCTACGAGAGATTCCTCCTCCTCGGTCGGGTCGCGCTGATCGGTCCAGTTGTTCGACCCGATGACCACCCGGACGGCGCCATTCTCCGTCGTGAAGTCATTGGCCGCATACATGATCCCCAAGTCGCTTTCACGCTTTGCTGGATGCGAAATATGATGGCAATCGTCCTGGCGGCGCAAACCCCAGGGAGCTGAACCAGGCTCGGCACATAGCATAGATGTCTGGGAGACCTGAGGCTCCGAAATCGATACTGTTCGGTCTTGCTCGTAAAATACAATGCATGTATCGGTGAGGATGCGCTTGGCCAGGTCAATGAACAGCGGATTCATCAGAAGCTCCGTGGCAAATGTTGAGCTCTTCGCGGCCAAGGCGAAGGTCTGGCCCGCTAGCACCGTCCCAGTCTCCTCGAGCACCCCGTCGATGCTCTCGCGCGTAGTAGCACCCTCAATGACGACTACCCCGTCGGCCTTGAGGTACTGATGAATCAAGTGCGGGTCGGCGATGGCAGGAAAGTGCTTAACAGTGGCAGACATAGTAGGCAGGCGTAACTGTAGTAGTAGGTTGTACGTAGTGGTAGCGGCGCAGGCTCAATTGGCGATGGAGGGATATGATGGAGCGAGAAGTTTGGAAGAATATTCAGTGGTGGGGCAAATGGTGAGATGTCACACCTCTTCTCTAAATATGTATCATCCCTGAGCAAAATCCGCCACGTAATTCTCTGTACACTTCGGAGTATTAGGGCAACATGGTCAATCGACTACCCGTTTCAGCTACGATAGCCGAGGCTCGCCTTATCGTCAATCAAATCCAACCCGCGCCAAAACAGTCCTGTTTTGTATTTCCTCCCACGGCTGTATCGATAAGCATTCCGATTAGGCGAGGCTAGGTCCTCGATTTGGAGCAATAGATGAATGCAGAAGTGGTTGATGTCGACGAGATGTTGACCTCTTCCCTTAAAGCCAGGTGCCAATTGCATTCCTTGACTTTCATCATACGAGGTTCTACTTTACTCGCACCCCTTTCCAACACGCTCAGAATCTCGACACAGTACCAAAATGCCGAATCCCCCTCACCAGGCGCATAACCCCGAGGTAGTGGAGTTGGACGCCTTCGCTCCTGTCGACGAGATCGTGAATGTCATCAAGCGCGATGGTGGTATCATCATCAAGAACTTCCTGAGCCCTGAGACAATCGACAAGATTCATGAGGAAGCCCAGCCGTACTGGGGTAAACTTGGAAGATATACTGGGAAGCTGTTTGATGCAGCAGACCCTCCCCTTAGGTGAATATACTCAACGAGAGCTTAGTTCAGGGATACTCACCACTGACCATCCTTGTAGTGGTTTCGCCGGGAAATCACCCACCTTCGCCCACAAGGCAATCAATCACCCTACCTATCGCGAAGTCGCAAAAGCTCTCTTGAAGGAAGAATCGTAAGTGGACTCAAGTTATAGCCCTCGTGGCACACATGATTTGGGGGACAATGCATAATAACATGGGGGTATAGCAACGTTTATCGCGATGGGAAGAGGTACAAGACCGTCTCCTATCCAGTGCTGGCCGTGTCCGAGGCATTCAACCGCGGCTCCCCCTCAACCGCGCAGCAGCTCCACCGTGACGACATGGCACAACACTTTGATCATATCGAGGGCAGTGGAGAAAGCTCCCTGCTGGGTCTGCTTGTTGCAGGAGTGGTAAGTGTTGCAGATCGGAGGAAGCATCATCGGCGACAGGCGTGCTAATGCGATTATATCCCAGGACACAAATTTTGAGAATGGTGCCACTCAGGTGATCGTTGGCTCACACAAGTGGCCAGAGGCATCCATTCGCGGACCGGCCGATCGCTCTCTTTGCTCAACCTGCGAGATGAAGAAGGGTGACGCAGTCTTCATCATCGGCAGCATCTGGCACGGCGCTGGTGAGAACAAGACGGACCCGCCAGAGCGCCGTATCATCTATTCGTGCCATATGACTCGTGGTTCGATGCGCGCGGATGAGAACCAATACCTAGGCATTGATTTTGAAATTGTCAAGGATTATGAACCTGAAGTCCAGGCCCTACTGGGGTACTCAATCAGCCATCCGAGCTGTGGCCACGTTGGGGGGATCGATCCCATTACCCTACTGGGGAGTAAGGAGGATCCATTCGGATATGGATCCTTCTAAAGCCACAACACATCCACCCAGGCCATCACTGCTTGACTAGTCTTATTGATATAGCTTGGCGAATTTGAACTCGCGGAATTTTCGGGCGGGTGACAATACATTCTAGAATCCAATGGACTATAGTGAATTGATTCTGTCAATTAGTTAGAAGTCATTTCTGCTTTTCGTTTATTTTGCAGGACCAAGTACGTTCTACAGGACGATGTGCTTGAGTGAGTGGAATCTTATTTGACTTCCCGATAACACTAGGTAGTATACTGGAGATCATCCATAGCCACCCCAGCCCCTCTGATGATGTATGGGTCGGTGACTTGGTGGTGTTGACCTGTCCTGTCAAATCCTAGAGACAAGACTCGCCAGTTATCCAATTCTTCCAAATCATTCACGCATTGATCAAACGAGGCCTGTAAGCTCTTCATTTCGGTCACATCCGTACTAGCAAGCCACGAGAAATTACCAAATTGACTGTGAAAATATGGGATGTGAAGACTCGTAATAGGAGCCATACTGAGAGAATCACTTTTATACACTATCTATGTACCGCGCAAAGCCCTACTCTAACCCAAAACATGGTCCTGTACCCCCTGGGCTAGAAACGACTGGTGTATTTCGTACATTGATGCGGCACGCATATCATTGATGGGAGCTTGTGGTCGTTGCCAGGTGCTTCCCTGTCACGATACTGAACTGACCACCAGCAGCGGCTGACACCAGTGTCTTATCGTTCACATACTTACTTTGAAGAAGGGTCGGTCTTTCCACCTCATCAAGACCAGGTTGACCAGCTTGACTTTGAACATTGAAGCCCCAGCTGTATGCCTTTCCGGCTTCTGTAATGACAAAGGAGTGGTCCGACGCTGCGGTTGCGAATATGATCCGGTCACTGATGCCATTGAGCATATGCGGCTGTTTCAGTATCCGGGGTCTACCGTATTGATCATAAATGATATCTGACAACGGCATGTCTTCGGGCCCCATTCCAAGTGCTTTATTATCAATACGACCCCAGGTCAGACACCGGCCAAGGGCAGTAATGGCTATGCTGTGGTCCTTTCCACCGCATATCTTGACCAGTTTACCATATTTCCGAAAGCCACGAACCTCCGTGGGAAACGCTACAGTGGCATCATGATGGCCCGCGCTCATCGGTACGGCTGTTTGCCCAAAGTTATTGGATCCCCATGCATATACAGCGCCGCTTCGATGCACAGCAAAGGAATGGTAGGATCCGACCCCAATGTCTTCAATCCCGGAAGGAAGCGCACATTGGTCCGGGACAAGAGGATGCGATTGATGTTGTCGGCTTGCGCGGCGTCGTCCTAGTTGATGCTGTTCATCACAGCCCCAGCTGAAGACCCTGCCGTTTGAGGTCAGTGCGAGAACGTGCTGGGCACCCGCAACGAGTTTCACAACATCACTGAGAACAGAAATCTGGACAGGAGTTCTCTGCTCTTTCTTACTTTCCGGGCCAAATCCAATACCTCCATTAGCTCCCTGCGATCGTCAGTGGGAGAAAGAAGAAGGGACACGGGGCTCTAGCGACCGTACCCTAAATGTTCCCCAGCCATAGACTAAGCCGTCCGTCGTAAGGGCGAAAGTTGCACTGTCTGATGCTGCCAATTGAGCGAATACGGTTCCCTTGGGGAAGAGTGATGGATTCACAGGAGATGGAGTCGCTTCGTCCAGATTGAGGGTAATGTCGTCGTCATCGCTGTCCTGCTCGGACTCCGTTTCGCCATCGACATTATTAGCGCCATCCCTGTCGGTCTCCCCCTTCTTCTTCTCCTGTTTCGTATCTCTCGCCAATGTACCCTCGTCGTTGACACCCCAGGTGAGGATCCGATTGTCATGAGTCAAAGCCGCCGAGTGAACTCCGCCAACGGTCAGATGAACTACTCCCACGGTGTCGGCAGCCAACTTTTGGTTGAGGACTGGGCGCACTACTTCTGACTTCTTCGTCAGGTCTCCGAGACCAAGCTCACCATAGCAATTGGTTCCGAACACGTATACATCTAGTAACTGGGTCGGCACATGATTTTGCACTGAAGGTATTTCTAGACGGCAAGTGCGCCAATGTCAGTTCATCCAGGACGCACGGGGCAACAAGAACCATTACCTTTTCGTCGCTTGGGGTCTTTTCTCGGTGGTTCTGGCCTTTCGTGTTCCACGACATCGGCATTCCTCTTTCGTTCGAGGGACGTGAGGGCCGACTTCGCATTCGGCTTCTGCTTCTTGGCGCCTCCGGAAGACTCATCCTTCTGGCCAGCGGAGCCAGCACGGCGTTGGGGAGGCATCTTGGCTGAGGAGAGATTGGATCGGAGTAAAAGGAGAGAGTGGAGTTGATCGCCGCGTGGAGGAAAACAAACCAGGACCAATCGGAATGGGGATCACCTGACTCGATCCGCGTGTGCTTCACGGATCGACCCCTGGAGTGGAGCCGATTTGCTGCTGGTCCGGATCAGTGACTGTGGGAAAGCACGTGACGTGGACACCGACAGAGATACGTTATTTGACTCGTATTATCTTCACGTCAACGAGCAAACCATGACAACTGCATCGGCAGTCGATAGCCGGGGATCTCACTATATAACGACCGAAACGCTTTTCATGGACTAATCACATCTGGAAACTAAGTAGTTCGGGACGGGTCCAACAGGCAACTTCTACAACTTTATATATAATGCTTGCTACACTTCGCTCCGCTAGACAACAACCGCTTATCAAACACCATAGTCCCCATACCGACGAATCCTCGAGGGACGGTTAGTTCCCCAAAACTCCATGTATGCCTCCTGTAAGTTGTCCAGATTGAGCCCTTTGTTAATGACATTACTGGTTTTAATAATAACCTGCCATTTAGTAAACGGCTCTAAAGCAGCAACAGCACTCTTGCCCGTAGAAGTTCCCATGGTATGGTCTCCTTGAATCTGTTGTTCTCCGCGGACCTCTGCACCTTGGATGTCTGGTAACTCTTTGATATTGTCAACGTTGTATTCAAAATCAATATACACCGCATCGTGAGTGAAGTTGTACGAAGTGTCGTCATCATCCAGGATCATCTCGTTTCCTGTATGGATCAATTGGATGGAGAGGAACTTTCTTCCAGGGCCATCGCTGGCGTCGAGTGTGATTGGGAAAAGCCAGAGTCGTACTGGGTTGAGGCGGATATCATCGCGCCCTGCGAATGGGATGGCATGCTCGGGAAGAGAGAAAACGGCCGTATGAATATCTTGTCCTGGCTTCGATGCAGAAGGCTTGCGCATTTTTAGCTGCTCCACCACCTCGTCAGATAGCTGATACAAGAGACCAACGTCATTTCCAATGGGCCATTTCGTCCGCACGCTACTGGCATATCGCTCAAGACTCCTTTCGAACGCTGACCGCAGTTGGGCCTGCGCCGACTGGAGATACGTGTAACTCGGAAGGCTTCCTGGCTCCAACAGAGGGATATCATCCGGCAGACCCCAGAGCCTGATTGCGGTGGCTTCGTAGTTAAGATGTTGCATGAGAGACAGCCGGAAACTATCCTCGGTTTTGCGGAGGCAGAAGAAGACAATGGCGGGGAGAACGGGGTTCACCTTGATGCCTTCTTCTCCGAGCTTTTCTGCTTGTGCCAGATAATACTGTCGGTCGCTCTCGGCCTCGAACAAAAGCTGGATGGCAGCATTGTACTCCAGAATTGCATCGTTCCGCGTCAATATGGTATCGACATAATCGTCGAGTGCCTCACTCAATTCCTCGCGATACTGCTCCTTGATGGAACCCTTGAGCTGGTTTAGAATGCTCTTGATGTTATCAACCGAGGTTAATATTTTAACGCAGCTAGAGTCGTCAACCGCAATAGTCTTATCCTTCCGTGTCTCGTACGAGGTCGACGGGGATAGTAAAGTATCGCCGCATGTTGCTAGCTGGTCGATCACGTAGGCTTTGTTGAATTTGTTTCCTTGAACATCCGTGGCTACCGTTCTCGACTTATATGCATCGTATCCAAACGTAGAGAGATCTGCCAGAGAGGAAAAACTTGGCTTGTTGGAGGTCAGTGAAGCCAGAGCGTCGAGGACCATTCTGGGATCAGAGGTGGAGTGGACCGTGACGTTCGACAACCATTGTTGGATATCTGCGCGCTTCTCTTCGATCAGGGGTGTGAAGGTAGCAACTTTAAACGCTTTCGTTGCAAGAGGCCCATTGCTGCTCGTCAATAGTTGGATTTTACTCTCCGCAGCGTTGTAGCTCGGGATCATGGAGTTGATTCCCTCCGCAACTAGCTTCTCTGTCGCACGACTTTCTTCGAGTGCCTTCAAGTGGTTATGCGTCACTTTCTCTACATCCTCCATCCGCTAGTTCCCTTTCGACCTCTTCCTTGTAGTAATCAAAGGAGAGACGTGGGGCCCAGTCGGGACTGTGTCCAAACATATCCTGGCCAAGGGTCAATCTATTGAATCTGTTCTCCATCTGGGTACGGATCGAACGCAGTTCAATGGGACCCAACCAAGCTCGAGGAAATCCTCCAGATAGAGTCATTCACTAAAGAAGTGGACTTCTGGATTATAGTGGCGGAAGGGACGTTTATCCTGCAGCTCAAAAACCATCGCCTTCAATTTTTGGCAGGCACTACGCAAGTGGCCCTACGCAAGTGGCCTTAGTCTGCGAGCTCACGGGCACGTACGAGTTCCCCACTACAGGGAAGGGCAAAGAAGAGATAGCCAAAGGTACTCAACTGCGATTGATAGTATCATTGTTCAGCTGTGCTGGTCAGCGCATTGAGAGCAATGGCGGGACGGCCTTTGTCCCAGACAGCAAGGTCGGTATCATCGAGGGAGCAACCAAGGACTACACCATTCAATTGGACTCTGGAAACAGTCGCGGTAATGGGCTCTGCCTTGTCTTTCGCAACGTGGAAGCAAAGGTTATATCCACAGATACGACTATGAAGAACTTGGCAGCGCCTATTGAAACCGGCATCACAGAGCACTTCGCCGATGCCAAGGAGATCTACTACTATCTGACGGGGGTGTCGAAGTATACACCCAGCTCCGTGAACAAGTTGCTGGAACCCGTGGCCTTCAACTTTAGCATCACACCCCCGGACAATGACCGTCGTATTCCTGGTGTTCTTACGACTTGGATCAGCGTGAAAGGTGGAGAGGGGGGTGGCCAACAGCCCAGTGGGCAGAATCCGCTCTATTTCCGGCCAGATCGCCAGACTCGGTGCCCGATCCCTAAGGGTAGCTTGGCCAGTGTAATCATAAGCAGCTACACAATGGCTAATTGTTTCTTCATAGTATGTACCAAGCAAGACTCGGTGTACGCTTTCCAGCAATAAGTACTGACAAATCTTCTTTGCCCTGCATTTAGCCAAACCTCTTGCTCAGTTTCAAGAATGTGAAGCAGAAGGACAACACGGGAGGTTAGTTGAAAAGACCTTCAAACGGAAAAAGAAAATGTCTATACAAGTGCTAACGCATCAACAGAACTGGCATTAGAGGGCGACATGCAGGCCGAAAATATCTACGTCGAGGCACTGGACACCAAGGCAAAGTACTCCTCCTGGCAGTGGGAGTACAGCAAATGCGAGTGAGTTGAGTTGCCTGTTGACACGCCCCCGACGGAAATAACGGTGAGCCAGGATGTGGTCACAGCCAGCTCGAAACCAGTGACCGTCAGCTTCACAAGTAATTCGAAGACCTGTAAATGGAGCTACTACCGGGACCCCAGCGTCGCCGGTGGCAAGCCAACCCTTTCTGGTGGGAATGTCACCTTGACCTTCATCTGGAACGCCGTTGGCAGTTGGTCTGGAGGCACAGTTGCGCATCCTAATCTGCTCCAACCCGATTTCAAAGGAGACGATGAATACACAACAATTCAGACAGCCGATAAACCTACGTTCTGGCTCAACTGGGCGGGCGCATCGACTGGCTATCCAAACTTTTATAAGGATATCCATGCCCCGAAGCCGAACATCGACCTCAGCATGGATGCTCTAGACTACTTCCTCACCACCAATGTGTTCTTCCCTGGGAAAGAGACCTTTAAGACGTATTCCCCTGTTGCGAACGCCGACAAGAGTACTGGGCTGGCGGTTCCCAGGGATCTTATTCTGACTGGTGATGTTGCGACTGAATAGACTATGTAGGCATTGAATATCGGATTAGGTTCCATTCCGCCTCCTCTATGCGTATTCTGCTTTGGTGATTAGGTCCAATTCATTATTTAGGCAAGATCTTTCAGTTCTATACTAAAGATATCCCACTGTTCTATGTGGGTGGGTTGTACTATCCAGACCCTTCCATTACCCTGTTACCACGATGGTTCCGTTATTACCGGGGACCCCTGATATCCAAGTGTATACTCTAGAACAACCGATTTTATGTCCCTGTGCTCTCTAACCGACTGCGCCATGTCTAGGGTTTGCACGATGATCAGATTGAATTATAACTGGGTTCATTTAATACTTGGAGGTTTGTGAGTGTTGATGAAATCCAATCTCCTGCTCTCATCTTGAAAATAATTACACGTAAATATCTAGTAAGGAACTCATCTCTACCACAGATGCCTGCACAAGTAGTACCACTCAGGCTTCTCCGAACAACAATTTCCGTCTACTCGTCATCGCGGAGATCGACGACCGTCTGCTTCCATTTTCTAGCCGGGACACGGCGCCGGAACAAGATGTCGATCTCACGGAAGGACCTGTTCTTCATCTCTGGAACCCACCACCAAGCCCCGGCGGTACAGATAAAGGCAGTACCAGCCCAGACGTAGCCGCTCTTGCCGCCCAGGGCCCACTTATCATCGTTGAGCATGTAGCTGGAAAGGAATATACAAGGAATATTGACCACGTAGTAGGCACCTCGTCCAATACCGGTGGTCAGTGGCCTGAGACGCACGGAAGATGTCTCGCCGATGATGACCCATGAGGCAGGGGCAGGTCCCAAGCAGAACAGGACGGAGACGATCAAGCCAAGTGATGCTTGCGCATTGCTAGCCGCGATACTACTGCCAACCGAAGCCGCAATACCGAGCGCGACCAAGAATCCACAGTTGATCAATTGACCATAGACATAGATGGTGCGTCGACCAAGGTACGTGGTGAGGATCCACGAGAGCATGACCATGATCAATTGGAGGGCCGAAGTGACGAGACCAAGTGCAAAGGCGGTGTTATCTGCCATGCCGGCCTCTGATCTGGTGTTAGCTTGCTATGAGTTGGAAGGAAATGGCTGGACTCACGCTTGAAAAAGTAAACCGCTTGGTTAGCAATCAGATTGCCCGTCAGATTCTGAGATGCGTACACACCGCACACAATCAATGTGCGGTAGAGATCGGTGCCTTTCCACAGTTCGATGAGACTGGGCTTCTTCTCAGTCTTCTCGAGTTCGATTGTGCGACGCATCATTGCGACTGCGGCAGCGGGATTATCAGTTGCACTCGCGCGTCCAAGTCGTGTGATTGCCTTCTCTGCCTCGGCCAGACGGCCCTTTCGGACGAGCCACCAGGGCGATTCAGGCGCGATGAAGAGTAGGATGGCGAGGGGAGTAGGAAACATCCACTGGAGTGCAATGGGAACTCTGGGATGACGGTTAGTACAGTGCTCCTCGATGGCATCTATGGGAGCGGACGAACCTGTACGCTGACGAGTCCTGCTTGGACTGGTAGTGGTAAGTGATACCGCCAACTATGATCGACCCAACCGCCCAGAACATCTGCAACATCTGCGTGGCCGGAGCTCTCAATCTCATTGGCACAATTTCGGCACAGTAGGCGGGTGCATTGGCGATAAAAATGCCCCACGGGAGGCCTTCTAGGATCTGGGACGCGAAAAACATCCCATTGCTGTTGCCGAAATAGAAGATGAAGATGAATGCGTTCAAGAACATGAGACCCCCAATGGTTGCCCATCGATATCCAATCCGACTAGTAATGGGACCTGCGATGAATACACCAATGAAGGCACCGACTGGCCCGCTACACTGGAATGCTGACTGCCAGGAAGCTTCGATAATATACTTCCCTGTGTTTTCGCTGTATACACCAAAATCATCGGCGAATTGCTGTGTGGCGATGAACTGTCCCATTAGGAAAACACAGTATGACTCCAGGACCTATCGCAATATTAGAGGAATGATCTGCCTATCATGGGCAAGAGCTTACAATGGTGAATGACATCACGAATGCCCACCAGCTGGCAGCGGGATAGGCCTTGACAGCCTCGAGCACAGTCATATTATGTTCGGCCTGCTCGGCCTCGAGAGCGCCCGCCCTGTCGTAGTCAACCTTCTCGTCGGCATCGTAAACAGGTCCGGGCTTGGAGTTGGGCTGCGCCTCAAGCTCCAACGCGGAGGTCTCCTTCTCTGTGTCGCTAGTCATGGTGGCGATTTCTGAGACAAACGGGTGAATGAAAGACAGGCAGGCACGACCCGGGGAGTTTCAGGTCTTTATACCTGCGACAATACGCTCGTGATGGTGGTCCCGATCCTAGCTCAATTAAGTGAAGCTTACTCCGAACCTTGACCTCCGCTACCCAACAACGGGTAGCCGCGTCGCTTGATTATAATAGGCTAATCTGATAGGTCCTAGTAGGGAGGAAATGTACTGGTTCCTTTGCGGGGTCCGCTAAAGTCAAGCAAATTGGTGGCGTTCCATTCGCCGGAGAATTCCTGCTTTGGGTCGTAGACGAAGAAGTCCAGAATCCTTCCTTCCGTTAGTGCGAGTCAACCAAACCTCCTGATTCCCTCGATTCCAGTTGAGCCTATCATAATAAAGCGAGTCGGTTTTAACCGAGGAGCCGGGAGAGGATAAGCGCTAATTTTTAGGCGGCGCTGTGCCGGACTCGGGGTATTGAATACCGCAGTCAAATGTTCAGCAAACGTGACCCTTTCGGAATGTCTTGGAAGTCAGATGCACGGGATACTTGATCTCTCCATCTCTGTAAACTACCATGCTCGCTGAGTGCCAGACCTAAGAGAAATATCGTTGATCGTTAAAAGAGCCTGACGGATCCCAGAGTCAAACACGGCTCGGAGTCATCTGATTTGAGGGCTAGGGCTCGGCCAGCTTTACCCCGGACGGGCACTACCCCGCGCTATGACCCCGGACGGATCCTGAATCTCCTCCAATGGGGAGCCGTAGAAAAACCTTAATTAAATACCACCAAATATGGGTTGCCCGTACTGCTGACGCACTGTGGCCAAAAATAGTGGCGGATTTGACACGCGCTCTTGTTGAGTTCTGGCGTCGGAGGGTGAGTTGTGAGCCAACCACGCGGCCAATATACATATGCCTGATGAGCGCGGGGACGAAAGTAGTGTCAATGCAGCTGCTAACATGCATAATCAAGAAGTCAAATTCCATGACGACACTTTGAAGGGAGGATCTCGATCAGGCGTGTCACGGAGAATCCACCTTTGGAGGGCTAAGATTAGTTCATGGGCGTGGGATATGTAGCGCTCACAATATAGTTAAAACTAAAATACCCCAATGTGGCATCATGACAAGAAGATACCCACTGGTATGGATTATGTCGAGATGAGTGATAGGATCTAGGAGCAGCTTTAGCAATAGCACTATGCCAGCTATTGAGTGATGAAGATATGTTGAACGAAGATAACCTCTGAGCGAAAGTGTACTATTCACACGCCTCGAATGCCACGATACCGTACAAGGCCAGTGGGCATTTGGTCTACTCGACCGCTGGTCTGCTGTGTTCGTTACCTGCTGAAACGGGTCACGATCGAGAGTGATCTCTGAGCCTCTGCCGTAGTGGCCTCCCACCCGTTTGTTTCCTGTGTAGCAACTTAGCAAGACTCCCCTGTGGACACTTGAAGGCGGCTGATGTCTGGGGTAAGGGCGGGCCGCAGCGAAGTCGATTCTACCGTAAGCTTGCTCTTTCTCCACCTACTCAAGCTTTGAAACACCCAGCCTTGGCTTGCATCGCTCACAACCTTCCTCTACATCTTGCACTAAGCACAATGACTTATTATCTTGTAGGTCGATGTGTACCTTGATAACTATGTCTTTTCCGCTCAGTTAATCTATTTAGTTTGCCGAGGTCTGACTTCAATACGTGACGTAATTCATAAACCAACGACTACTGGCTTAACAATTGTCTTGTTTTAATCCTCAGCTGAAGGTGTCGCGCTCCCCGATTCTGTCGGTTGGGCAGTACGTGGAAGCCAAGAAAGACTGGTCTACTACCCATGCCCATTATCATGCGGCTAATGTCTGCTTGTCTTATTTTGTCAATAACTAAGAACTTGATGACTCGGAACCGACGAAGAATTGGCAGCTGAACTCACGGGGGCAGGGGAGCCAGAGAACTCAGCTTTGGCTGAGGAACCAGTGGAATAAGATCAGGAATTCCCTACTCTTCATCCGTTCCATATCTACGTGAGACATAATTGGTTTCGCCATGCCAACGAGGCAAAGGTTATCGAGATGACCAACCTGCGTCATCTTCTGAAAACTTTCCTTCGGATCGCCCAAAAGGAAGTAGCGTGCAGTACCGGAGATGGCATCAAAAGAATACTATCACTTCGACAGAGCTCTATGCCATGCCCATATGAAGCGCTACATCAAATATCTAAATACCAGAGACTACTTTCCATCTGAGCAAGCCCGAGGACACCGCTGCTTTTGCCATGTGTAGTTTCTTGCCTACTGATATCTTGTGGGACTAGTGTGAAGACGCAAGAAATTGATGTTTCTAGGGTAAACCGCCAACGGTTCAGTCTTCTTGAAATTGCTGCGTGGACACGCAGTCTGCCAATATGCGAGGAGGTGGCGCAGAGGCTGGTGGATCAATGTATCGATTCCGGCTCCCAAAAACACTTGCTTGACCGTTCAATGTTGCAAGCGTCGGATAGACGCCACGCAGAGGTGGAGATGCTTCTAGGCAGTGTCAAGGCCAGCGCCGATGTGAAATTTTATGGACTGGAAAGCTGGCCGATCTCAATGCTGAAGGGGTGGATAGCACTCCACTTGGAGTGACATTGTTTGGAGGCCATAAGAAGATAGCTCAGATACTGGTAGAACAAGGCACAGATTTTGACACCAAAGGAGGGTTTGAACCAGACAGTACTGCAGTTCAAATCACACTAGCCACCAGTAATAAAAGAACAGTTCAGATACTACTTGATCGAGGTAGATCAAATTAGTAATAACAGCAATCACACTGCACTCACCCCTGCGGTCCCAGAAAACAATAAAACCTTAGCGCAGATACTACTAGATCGAGGCACCACCATCAGTGATAACGGAGTTGACACTTCACCCAAGGCCACGTTGTCTAGCCGCAATGCAGGCCTAATGCAAATGCTACTTAATCGAGTCATTAATCTCAACATGACCGCTGCGCTCCATGTAGCATCCAAGAAAAGCAATAAAATTCTCATAGAATTTCTATTAGATCAAGGTGCCGATGTTGACGAACGAGGGGATTATAACAACACTGTACTTCATTTCACATCAGATAAAGGTCATGAAAAGATAGTACAGATGCTGTTAGATCGAGGTCCCATTATCAGCACCCTAGGAAGCCTTGAACAGAATACACGTAAGCATAGCACTGCACTTGGATATGCATTGTCTATGCGATAAACGGACGTGGTTCAGACTCTACTAGATCAGGGTGCCGATGCCGACAATAGCAATAATAGCAAAATAACTCGTTACATATTGAGAAGGGGAGGCACTAAGATTGAGCGAGCACTGCGAGACCATGTGCCGACATCAAAGTGGGAACCAAATATCTTAGACGGCGATATATCGGTAGACGTGTAACACATTGTCATAGGTTGGTAAACTTATTCGAGTCCGTTGTTGATGAAAACCCCCCTTGTAAGCACAGGATACCCTCCTTAGCATCGATATCGATGGCTTCATAGGGAAGCTGTTAGCAGTTAGATAAACTCAACCTATGAAGGTAATGTAATCGGGCCGTGGCTTGGGCAAGGTAGTATTCATTCTTTTTCGCTAGAGATCGAGAACGCTGTTCAGCTTTTCTCCCATTCCTAGGTGTTCCGAATATGTGACCCGTCACGCATCCATGGGTGGGCAGTACATTTTCTAACTGTGAGCTGTTTGTCCATGTCGACAATCATATCCAAAGCACCATCTCCCATGGTATCCCAGTAAGGTGATAGATATCTAATGCGACGCGTTTTGGTCTGTTGCGTCGGCGGAAGCAGAGACGGAATTCCAAATCGGAGGTTGGCCCAGCCAGCATGGCAATGGAGTGAGAGGTGTCTTTATGCCCTACTTGTGACCAGACATACGAACTAACGGAGCTCAAGTGGGACAGCACAGTTGTAGTTGGATTCTGAAGCCTCGGACAGCCGGTCGGAGAATGCCGCGATTGGTCCAGCCGAGAGTGGAGCCGCCGCACGCAATTGAAGGCTAGCGTGACGAAAGGCGGATTCTGTGTCGACCAGTTGAGGGTCAAGTATGTCAAGTCTTTGGACTGAGTTCACGCAAGGCGCATTCATTCTCCATGCCCTTTCCCAGCCATGAAGAAAACGTGTGTCCAGTGTCGGGTGCGTAAGGTAAGATCGATCCTATCGCAGTGGTGGGTAACGATGATGAGGAATCCTCCAGGGCTATTAGGGTTAATGTTGATGAACCATCCCTAGGTTCGCTGTGACGGAACCGTCCCTTGTTGCAAGACCTGTGAACGTCTACAATTTCACTGCTCTTTCCAGCGCGACACTTCTCAGCCCGTTGGTCAGTATGTGCCGCGTCTGCCTCCGAAGCGTCGTGGTGCAAAGGCTTGCTTGGAGTGTCGGGCCATGAAGGTCCGTTGCTCGGGGGCTACGCCTCGGTGTCATAATTGTCATCGCCGAGATCGTCAATGTACCTATCTTTCATCTACTGGGCCAATGAAACCCGCATTGATTAGCGTTGGAGAGTTGCCAAGTCCCACGACCAGCGCTGTTGATACGACTGCGAGTGATGGTCGCACCGTCAGCCAATCTAGTCCTTCAATACCAATACCTTCTGGTCCTTCATCGCCTTCCAATGAGGTAGTGAGCTCGCTTCTAAGAGACTATTTCGATCGCTTGTACCCTCTCCCATCTTTCAACTTCCTCCACAAAGACACTGTCGTTCGACGCTGTTCTGAGGGTACCATCGATGAATCGCTCAAGCTAGCCATATGTGCGATCACTGCTTTATACTTCAGTCAATACAAATCCGAGCATGTTGCCTGGGCGCAACAGTCTGAGCAACTCATACTGGATCGGCTCGAACGACCCTCGATATTCCTAATCCAGGCCTCACTGCTTACTATTCGATATAGGGCCGGAGTGGGCCAATTTCCACGAGCCTTCATTCTTGCTGGACTTGCAGCACGATGGGCTGTATCCCTGCGTTTGAACTATGAGCACTCGGGCCTGGGTCTGATCGCACAGGAGGTGCGTCGGAGGACATTCTGGTCGCTCTATTTGCTGGAGGACAGTTTCTGCGTCGGATTGAAAGAATTTGAACTCTTCGACCCAGAGACAATCCATCTCCAACTACCCTGTGAAGATGAGGACTTCCACAATGAGCGACCGGTGCTGACCGGCTTCCTCCATCCGGGCAAGGGTCTTGAGCCAGAAATCCTGGGGGCTCGGGCGGCTTTCGTAAAGTTAGCCTTTATTCGAAGGGGGGTAATGAGGTTGGTATTGGAGGTCACGTAGCATTCTGCTCAATACTAATACTGAAGCAGACTGAATCGAAGAATATGTGCCAAGGAAGTAAGCCTCTCAGAGCTATTTAGGTCCGTGGAAAGGTTCCAATCGGACCTCCATTGTCTACGCAGTCGACTCGCGCCCACTGATCAATATCCTCCCACACACCCAGGAGAGCTTCATTGGACCGCCAGGTACGCGATTCTGCACATGTCCTGGCATCAGTGTCATTGCGACCTGTATCGCATCTTTCTCAGCGGCTACCCCGAATCCACTCCACACCCCGCCGTGGAGCGCATGACACTGCCGGAGCGTGTTCTCATGAAGGATAAGTGCTTGGGCCACGCTGAACAGATCGTGAAGGTCCTTTCTGACTTTGTTCATCATAAAGATGAGCAACACATGCTTGACTTCGATGCGGCCGTGTGTGCCTATCACGCTGCTCGCTTGATTTTGTTTGGGACTTATACTGGGAGGAGCAATGGGGGCCTGCCCATGCAGATGGCCATCTACAAAGCTCAACTATGTCTCGATGTGATCACGCGGTACTTCGGGTTCTCTGCTCAGCTAAAATCTATGGTGAGTGGCTGCATCGCGCCCAATGAGCTAGGCTGACCAAACAGCGTCAAATCCTGGAGCGAGCCATCCTGCAGCACAAGAAATGGTTGGAGTCGTCCGACCATCGCCCGGTAGCCACGGCGGATCCAAGCCCACATCCGCCTGTCGGGATCTCACGCGATGCATATATGCGCCAGCGTCTCGCCATCCACAGTCTGCTGCGGCAATCGGACTTTGTGGACGACAGCTGTGATGCGGCCCCAGAACCCACCAGACCCCTTCTCAACTGGGCTGCCTCTACCGAGGATGACCAGATTCCACAGCCTGCATCAGATTGGGATGATCACGGTATTGTAGATCCCGTAACCGAACACATAGGTAGTGAACCAAATCTATTTTATGGACTAGAATACGGACTGGACCTTCTCGGCTGGCCCGGCGAGGGCACAGAAGGGGCATTGGGCTTTATTGGAGGGCTTGATGAGCAGTTCATGTACTAGAAACGAGGTACTGACCAATGGCTGGCGAGAGCTGCCGAGCTGCCGATGTCCGGTCCGTAGACGGTGGGTCGTCGGGGAGCCAAAGCCGAGCCGACTTGACATATATATCGCTAGGTAGCTAACGGGGTAACCATTCTCACACAACATGATTTCACACTAGGTACTCAAAAAGAAGAATGGCAGTGCCGGTATTTGGGGCCCGTGGCAGGCGGCCAAACGTTATCTTCATTATGGCAGACGACCACGCCTCTTAAGGCGATTAGCTGCTACGGCGCTGGAATCAACCACACACCGAACATCGATCGCCTGGCGACGGAAGGAATGAAATTCAACCATTGCTATGTGACGAACTCAATCTGTACCCCATCCCGAGCGGCAATTCTTTGTGGAACATATAATCATGTTAACGGCGTCATGACGCTGGACGACCATGTGAGTCACAAACAGAGAGAGCTCTTGATAGTGGCAATCCTAACCGCGTGCAGATAAATAAGCATATTCCCAATGTTGCAAAGCATCTTCGGACAGGCGGATATCAAACCGCCATGGTTGGGAAATGGCACCTTGGAGAGAGTGTTGATAATCAACCTACAGGCTTCGACTACTGGTCTGTTCTGCCAGGACAAGGCCTCTACTGGGATCCCAACTTTATTGAGCCGACCGGGGAGCAGGTCGAACCAGGATACGCCACTGACATTATCACCGACAAGTCTCTGGATTGGATCAAGTCGCGAGACCGCGATCGTCCGTTCTTCCTAATGTGCCATCACAAAGCGCCCCATCGGTCGTGGGAATGTGATGACAAGCACAAACACTTGTACAAAGACCCCGTGCGTTTGCCTGATACATTTACCGACGACTATAAGAACCGCGCGAAAGCGGCCAAGATCGCGAAGATGCGCGTCGCTGAAGACCTCACCTACCAAGATCTCGGACTTGTACAGCCAGATGGCGGCCGCAGAGTTGGCGAACCTGTGCTGCAAGAACTGGGTAGCAGCGAGCGCAAGGTTCCGGTCCCAGGTTCAATTGCTGAGCTCCACTCAATGAGACTAATTGACAAAGATGATGGCACTGTCTTTACTTTTAAAACCCACGCCGAATTAGCCGAGTTCAAGTTTCAGCGATACATGCAACGCTATCTTCGCACGATCCAGTCTATCGACGATAACGTCGGCCGCATGTTAGACTACCTGGATTCAGAACCCCAACTAGCAGAGAACACTATCGTTATATATACATCCGACCAAGGGTTCTTTTTGGGAGAGCATGGCTGGTTTGATAAGAGATTCATGTACGAAGAGTCATTTCAAATGCCATTTCTTATCCGATACCCGAAGGAGATCATTGCTGGGTCAGTGTGCGACGATATAATCTGCAACGTCCATTTTGCGCCCACATGGTTGGACTACGCCAACCTCCCTGCGCCCTCATACATGCAAGGCACGTCCTTCCGTCCACTCTTGCAGGGCCGTACACCAGAGGCCTGGCAACAGGTGGCATATCACCGGTATTGGATGCATAACGACATTATCCATCATGCATATGCACATTATGGTATACGGGACCAGAGGTACAAGTTGATCTATTGGTACAACGAGCCCTTAGACGTCAAGGGGGCCCGTCCCGGAGGCAGGGAGCATAAAGAGTGGGAGCTGTTTGACTGTGACAAGGATCCATTGGAGCTATTCAACGTGTATCATGAAGGAGAATATCAGGGCGTGGTCAGGCAGATGACTACGCTGTTAGAGAAGAAAATGGCGGAAATTGGGGATGAGCCTGTTCATCCGAAGCAGCAATGGCTGCTGGGGTCTCTATGATGATAATACTTGACAGACCGACATCTTTCGCATAGTAGAGTTTAGTCTTTGCTTTGCAGACTTCCAAGTGCATGTCTATACACGGTTGAAATTCTTATCTCGTCCCATACTGTCCTCTAGAGCTCTACCGTGCGTCATTTCGTTATAGCGAGTATTTTTCAACGTCTATACTCACCCATGTCCTGCCCCGTACATGACCGTACCCCATGGAAACCTCCCATCCCCGTCTGGCGAGCGTATATTTACTTTAGCTCCGTAGCAGAGGATAATGGCGCGGTAAATGTCTATCTCGGACGGACCTCCGAGCCGTTAAATTGTATCGGCAGTCGGGGGCCCCACATTTCGTGATGTTGCTCTATAATGATTCAATCCGCTAAGACCCCACCGGTGGGTGATAAAATAATGTATAAAGTCGGGAGACGATGGTCCGAACGCGGCTCATTAGGCTCGGGCAACATTCTCCTACTCAAAGTTTGAATTGCAGTTGAAGCATTCCTGTTCAAGCTCTGCGTAACAGCCATTGGTCACTATGGTGAACCTGCAATTGACTCTTCCGGCAATGGCATTTTCCTCCACAGCCCTCGCGGCCTCTGAGCACTCAGAGACGTCGGGGACAGCATTGCATAGACAACGTGCTGAAGCATTGTTGAGCCAGATGACCTGGGAAGAGAAGGTTGGCCAGATGGGTGGTATCCGTCGGCTTCTAAATTCCGGTCCGGAGATAGACGAAGAAAACTACGAATACAGGCAAGCGGAGTACCAGAATGGGAACATTGGTGGGTGATCTATTCGTGGGTAATGCTACAATTTAACTGACAGTATAGGCTTTGGTGCTGCGCTCAACTGGGCCGATGACATTCTTCCACTCACAAACGAAGTACGACAGAGGCAAATCAATGATAGTCGGCTTCATATCCCATTCATCACAGTCACAGACTCAGTCAACAGTCTCTACCTATCCGGGGGTACTATCTTCCCTAGTAATCTTGCTATGGCGGCTACATTCAACATCCCGCTGTTCAGGGACGGTGTTGCCGCCCTTCGTGAAGAGCAACTAGCAATCGGCGTCTCATGGGTTCTATCTCCGCCGCTAGACATAGCGTGGGAGCCGCGGTATTCCCGCATCGGTGAGCTGTAAGTAGCTATCCTGTCCTGTCCTGTCCGTCGTATACACGCTAACGCAGCGAGATTTGGCGAGGACTCTTACTTAACTGGTGAATTTGGCCATGCCTATGTCCAGGCTATGCAGGACAAAGACGAATCAGGAAACATCAAGGTCGCCACGACCGTCAAGCACTTTGTCTATGGCGAGAGTCGCGGTGGGGTCAATGCTGCCAGCATGTATGGGGGAATCAACCATCTTTATAACGATCAGCTGCGTCCTTATCTACGGGCATTGGAGGCAGATCCCTCCGCTGTCATGGTCTCTTACGCGTCGGTCGATTTGGTCCCAATGTCGGCGAACAAGTATCTCGTGAGGGACATTCTTCGCCAAAGGCTTGGGTTTGAGGGTATTGTGATGTCAGATGCAGGAGCCATTGCCCATCTCTATACTGAGTCTCGGTTGGCCGACTCATATGCCGAGGCCGCGTTACTGGCACTGGAGGCTGGGTTGCAGATGGAGTTGAGTCCTCAGTCTCCGGCTGTATTTCCCACTCTTGTTGCAGCTGCAGAGGATAGCCATGTAGGGCAGTTGATCAATGAGGCTGTATTAAATATTCTTCAGCTGAAGTTCGCAACCGGTGTTTTCGACAACCCTCTTCCTGACCCAGCCAAAGTGAACGACACCCTGCGAACGCCTGCCCACCTCGAGATTAGCCGCAATGTCACCAGAGAAAGCATCGTCCTGCTTCAGAATGACGGTATCCTACCGACAACACCATCAAAGGTGGCCCTTCTCGGCCCATTCGCCGATATCCGTAACTACGGCTCCTATGCGCCTGTGAACTCGAGTGACCCTCGGTATGGCAACTCGCTCTATCAAAGTCTTCAAGCCAAGCTCGGTACAAGTAATGTGACCCTAGTCCAAGGGGTCGACTTCATTGACACTGATACCACGAACATCGCCACCGCCGTGTCAGCCGCCAAAGAGGCCGGGCTTGCAATTATCGTCCTCGGCTCGCTCTCCGTCGGGACAACAGACCCCCTTGTAACCAAGCGGACCGACGGGGAGTTCTTCACGCACGCAGACCTGGGCTTCCCAGGGGCCCAACAGCAACTCCTCGATGCCGTGCTGGACGCGTCTATTCCAACGATCCTGGTCCTCTCAGGCGGACAGCCTTTCGTGCTTAATAATTCGACCCTCCGCAGCAATGCTATTCTCCACTCTTTCCTAGGCGGCGAATTCACTGGCGATGCTTTAGCTGAGATCATCATGGGCGACGTCAACCCCAGCGGCAAGTTGCCGATCAGTATGCCGCAAGATACATCTGCGACTCCAGTGTTTTACGATTACCTTCCGAATGACGATACCGGCACAGTGGATAGCATATTAGGATTCCATTCCACGTACCAGTTTCCTTTGCTTTCACGGTCTCCGCCCATGCCGTTTGGGTTTGGCTTGAGTTATACAGATTTCACGATTTCGGCCCCGAGGGCGAGAGCTGGCAATAGCAGTGTTGAGGTGCGTGTGAATATTACCAATGTTGGCCCTATCGCTGGGAAGGAAGTCGTGCAACTATATCACCGCCCGAACACGACGACAGGGATCGAATTTCCTGTGAAGCGGCTAGTGAGATTTGAGAAGGTGGACCTACACGCTGGGGAAGGTAGAGAGGTTCGATTTGTCATTCCGCGTAAGGATCTAGGATACTATGTCGATGGGGAGTTGCGTGTGAAGAGAGGAGTCTACTCTTTCTGGGCTGGTACGAGCTCGAGAGTGGAGGATCTGAAGGGCATCAACGTGACGGTTATTTAAGAGTTTCCCTTGAACATCAGGCGTGGTGTTACAATTCGAGGGCTCCATCACGGAAATGTCACGTGATCATGATGGTCCTGATCCGTCCGGTGAGACTACACCGAATAACTCTGCCTGGATCAGGCCTCGTAGACGATTAGACAAAATGATGTAGGAATGCACATATGCCTTGAGTATGGAATGATAAGGATGGGTCCGATATTGCGCAGACTTTTTCACAGTATTGAAATATTATAAACTCGAGCGCCACAGATATATATATATGCACCCTGCTGGTCTTATGGAACCCCAACTAAAGGTAGATGTACCTATCGAACAAAATCTTATGATGAGCATGACTACATATCCACATAATAGAGAGAATAGATAAAAGGAACCCGATGGTTTACACTAATCATCCTGATGGGCTCGTTCCTATCTCTCCAAGCAGCACTTGGGAACACTGCGGGTCGGGTGAGAATTTGACAAGCCTCACTGGGTCGATAGCAGAAAGACTTGATTAGGTTAGGGGCCTCTTCGCTCGTCTGTATCGTCTCCGTTGGCTACCATAGCTTATATCGTAATGAGCATAAGCTTTCTACACTGGCTATCGAACAGCCACAATGGGTATCAGATGCAATACAACTGGATCGCGACTTACATTCCCAGGGCAACGTCACAGCCTTGAGATTTATCGTGTAACAGGATGGTCCATTGGCTTGGGGACATTCATACAGGTCAACTGTCCTTCACTGCAAGCATACCCATGGACAGGGCCAGTTGATCCGGCCATGCTGGAAGTCGATTTGCAAGAGTCTCTTCCTTATCCATTGTCATATGAGGAGTAGTGGCTGGGGCTGGTACTACATCCCACATCGGTGATGCAGGTATTGTTGAAGCTGTGGACAGCCGGCGATGATTGGACTCTGTCAGTATGATAACCTGGTCCAGAAGTGCGAGAGCTGACTGAGCTCCATAACCAGCAAATGCCCTGCTTTTCTGAGCTACTGGAACCGGAATGAGTCCAATAAGGTCTGGTTTTGCTCTCACAGCCTCACTGTCTAGTAAGAATGGAACTACCGATTCCAGTTGGTGTTTCAGGTGCTGAAGTCTTGTCTTACACCGCATGGTTTCCAGTCTGAGTGTTTCGAACATGGGGTGATCAGGTTCATCATTCTTGATCATTGCGCAGGCGCGAGCGTAGAGGCCTGGACACTTAGTTATCTCAATAAAAATTAGTTCGACTAGATCACAGAGTTGGCTGCCCTTCCCATTTCCACTTTCCGTAGCGAGAGTGTCGGTGAGCGCCAATTGCCATGCCGGCTCAGCTAAGAAACAGGCTTCCCCTCGAATGAGCGCGTCGGCTACTATAAATGACTTGAAGGAAATGAGCAAAGTGCGACCAAACCCACCACGGTGAGCATTTGGTCCTCGTAAGCGAATGAGGGTGGCAATGCCACTGGAATGGGTGAGCCAGGACTGTGGTGTGATCGGATCCATCATCTCGTAAATGCCGAGCATGACAGCAATTGCGAGGGTCATGTCAGATCGGACAAATCGGGGTCGTCGAAGCAAACTATGCAAGCCTTGCAGCCCACGACTATACATGGACCGACTACTGGCAATTGTATCCTGGTCCTGGTGTTTCATGCCCAGGTGAAGGGTACCCAAACACCGAAGACTCCAGATGAAGGGGTCCAGGGTCGGCTCAACATGGCGACGAGCAAAGTCCATCCAATTGACCGACAGACGAGTACTATACATATAGTACAGCCCTGGGACCGTGGCGTCTATGAAGAAGCCCAGGGTTTCAACTCCCTGCGCGGCCAAAGTCTTTTCCATAAGACTTGGCGCAACCAACTCATCGACAGTATTATGAGAGAATCCACCACGTTCCGTAACAGACCGAGAGTTGTTCGACTTCTGACATTGTGCAGACCGGCTCGCCGCTCGATAGGTAGGGCCTGCCGGTGTTCTGGAATCGGAGGGAGTGCTAACCACGAAGGTCAAAGGTTTCCGATAACCGGGACATTGAATCCCTCGCAGCTCGCAACGTCGGCAGTTGGGTCGTGTCTCATCACACTACGCCCGGTTCCACTCGGTTAGTGGCATCACCATGCTTTGTAGGCTGGCACGCAGCATGTATGGAGGGTCGCCTCTACCTTGACTCGTCGCTGTATGCAGGTGCGACAGCCTTTGCTGTATGGAACTGCTACCATGACCCAGGAATGGGTAGTGGTGTATGGTTGATTTCCGGTACCCGATAATGTAGAGACAACATCAAGAGAAAAGATCGGTTCGGTCGTGTGCAACAAGGCTGGAAGGTGGAAGAGATTTGGCTTCGGGACAGGACTCGAATTCCCCGCAACATTTGTTATCTTTGGGGCAAGGACCCGTGACCCCGGGGTTAAACTCGAAGGGGTTTAGCGTCTGGGTGGCTCTCCTAAACTTATGCTCTCAGCTACTGAACAACGCTTGTTTGACATTAACAACGCTGGACAAAACTCGTGCTCTTGGGATGGTTAAATAGTTGTGGTTGTATCCTAATTAGGGAATGGTCATCCTAGCAGATTCTTCTGCTGGGTCACCGCAAGCCCGCCAAGAATAGACTAAATCGAAAGTCGGGGGTGCAGATGAAATTTAAACGTGGGTAAGCACCTAATTTGGGAGGCAAATAGACTATGGATGAGATTATTTACGAGTGATTGTGATAGAGATATCAGTGGCGTTCTTGATGCTGGTCGATGTGAAGAAGGCTAGAGTACGCTTGTCAACGGCGTACTGCAGCACGCTGCCATCGGGAGAGACCTGGACGCTATAGCCGTTGGGAAATGTGGATGGGGGCAGGATGATTTCGGTGGGCGCGTGGATGTTGGGATCAGACGTGAACTGCAGTTGGAATGTGGCCGAGCTCTCAGCAAAGCTGAAGCTTTTGGGAGTGCCGGCGACGGCGGCTGGGTATGCACGGCTGTAGTGCTTAGCCAGCTCAGGATAAGGCTGACCAGATGTGCCGTTGTACAGGTTCTCGTACGCCCAGCCGATCCAGGAAACCATGTTTGCATCGGTCGCCGACATGGCATCTGCGAGGCCCTGCATCTGCTTCTCATCACCCATCCAGAACGTGAGCTCGGTCAGCACCCCGGCGGTCCTCAGGCGCTCGTTGTCCTTGTGGCGGTTGCCGAGCGTGGTGGAAATGGAGCCCAGTTGCGGCGGGTTGTAGTAGTGGAACGAGTGCACCGACTTCGAGCCGTCCCCGAGCGGGACGTTGTCGAAGCCCGACAAGACGTCCAGCGTGGCGCCTTCGAACCAGATGAGCGTGTCATTGTCGACGGTACGGATCTGCTTGGCCGCGCGGTTCCAGAGCCCTTCCAGGACCTTGTGGTCGGCAACACCGGGCACCAGCAGTGTCGGATCGGCCCATGTGTCGCCTACCCATGGCTCGTTCAGCAGGTTATACCCGACCACATTGGTCGTCTTGCCATACTCGGACGCCAGCTTTTTCCAGTACGCTGCGAACGCATCGCCCAGCCCGTCGTAATTGTTGTATAGCCGCCCAAACGCATTGCCCAGCGCCACCGACGTGTAGCTCAGAGCCCAGTCGACAGAGCCGCAAAGCGACTGTGGCGAAGGGAAGCCGTTTTCATCCACCGGGAACGGCGTCGTCTTGAGGGGAAACGGATACATCTTGCCACTCGACACCCAGTCTTGCTTGGCAAACCACTACGAAGCCATGTCAGTATCAGCTGTGCCAACCTGTCCGGGCGTCTACTTACGTCAGGGACACCGTTCCCACAAAATTGCCGCGCCAGGCAGTCCTGATGCACGTCCACCAAAACGTAAAGTCCATGGTCCTCGGCCATCTTGGTCTGCTTCTTCATGATATCCAGAAATGTCTGGTTGTATTGCCCACGCACAGGCTCTGCACCAGCCCAGCTATGGCCCAATCGTACAATGTTCAGGCCCAAGTCGTGCAGATTTTGGACATCTTGTTCGCCAAACGAGGAGACACCGGGCACCCACTCCAATGGCCGATGCCATGGTGGTTCCTTCATAACGACATTGGTTCCGTGGAAGAACCGCGTACGGCCAAATTCATCGACGATCTGATGTGTGTCTTGATTCACCTCCTTGATACGCGACATGCCGGGATGAGCCTTGTACCAACCCTCGGCATCTTGAGCAAACACACCCGTCGGCTGTGTGCCGACCACCGCTAGCAGTGATGCTGCCGCAATGGGAGTGAACAGCATTGCCATGAAAAAGCTAAGTCAACCCCAGTAAGAATAAAGGGACAAAGAGGCAGAGTGACGAAACGTTCGGAGGATAACAAGCACCAGGAGGCTGTAGGGGGTTATACATGCGCAGCGCCCCTTTTTACACAACTCAAAAGTGGGGTTACATCCACTATTCGGGCTCAATCGCTTGAAGAATTGGACGTCGAAGTGACCCACAGAACTACGCCATAGCGCTGCAAGGGACCCGGATATACATCGTAGGCGAGGCGGCCCGGCGCGGCAAGCCAATCAAGTGCTGTGATTTTATTGAGAGGCCGGCTCAGGCTGTTCGATTCACCATGCGTCTCTCTGTCACGGTGGGGAAGGACAAGTTACCTAGGATCAGAGAGACGGGCTAGTCTAGGTCAACAAGGGGCCATTTGCAAGTGGAGCCCAGGTCGGCTGGAGATTGGTAGAGAATCTAAGGGTTTCCCCGCAATTATGTAACGATTTTAACACTATTCTCTGAAGATATAATACACATGTGACTGGTATTCGATCCTCTGTGTCTACCCGGACGTTTATGTGCAATGTAACCCTGTCATCCAACATGCACCACGCCCTTTGCTAATTAATTCAGTCGCAAAGGATACGAAAACGGGACAGCAATCTAGCATTTAGCGTTTATGGGCTTTCGTTCTTGGCTAGGAAACCAATCCTGGACGTCCATTAAAGATTGTATAGTAGTAGTTGAGAGACCACTGAGCAAGCCCAGCGAAAGCACAGACGACATGGCCAATCTACCATCTCAGGATGAATCAAGGATATTTTATTCAAAATCCTCCCTAAATGCCCTTCCGCGTTCAAATCCCTTGTGGTCTTGTTCTGGTCTAGGTGAAGGATCAGGTTGATTCGTAGTTACTCTTGTCTTGATAACAAAACAATAGGGAGGAGCAAATCCTGGGGGGCATTTCCCTAGACTGTTGGCTTCATCTTCACATTAAAGTCTAGAGGCATGCCAAACGAATGGTTGAGCATCGTTCATCTCTCCTTCCGATCTACCAGTTCGAAGTCAAAGTTCCGAACAAGGACCGGCAGCAATTACTGATCTCCAATATGGAGCGATGCCTTCCAATGCATGTCCTCGATGCCACACCGAACGGCATGAGGGTAAAACCCTGTCGCTCCTAGGTCCTCCCCAGATGTATCGAGCCCACGCTCCGGCCTGAACCTACCAGCGTCATGGCCAAATATTGCCTTACCTAGTCGGATAGTCCATGGTCATCCAGATAACCCCAGATCGGCTACATCTGAAATGTCGGGATCAGGGCCCTTATCATGGTTATGTGCCTGGGGTTGATGGGACCTTGACTTCGACACAACCTACCCGAGTGCAAATCGAATGGATTTATCCTGTCATTTCAGCTCTGTCAACTCGAGTAGTCAACAGTAGACAAAAATGGTTCCATAGTAGGAGTGGATTTGTAATGCCCAGATTAGTCAGCCGACTGCTGCTTCCGCGGAACCTTTCGCCTTCCACATAAAGTGAGTCGTGACCAATCCACCCTTGGAGTCTACCTCCATGGAGGGAACACCGTGATTAAGTTGATTTGAAGGCGTATCGGAGCTACAATGGAATTGAGTAATCGACCGAGGAAGGTAGGAATGATAAGCGCGTCTGCGCATCCATCAAATGCGAATGGCTAAGGTATGATGGGAACAGGCATGCGATCTATGCTACACGCGCAGGATCAAGTGCGACGGACAGCAACCTCGCTGCTCGAACTGCATCAACTATGCTACGGATTGCACGCATACGGCACTGAGCCGGAAGTCGAAGCCCAAAGCGCAACGTAGCAGCGGGCTCAAGAAGGGGAACGAAGTCCAGAGCCTGCAAGCAGAAATACAGCGCTTAGAGACTCAACTTGTACGTATCCCCGGGCGTTGGAATAATGATGATACTTAATCATAAAAGCTACAGGCTCAGAATCGAGCCCAGGATCAGGCGCCACATGCGACACAAGAGCCGGTGAGGACGACAATACCAGCGCACGTTGAAGATCAACACATTGACGACGACGACCATACAATCAGCTCAATGAAACTGCCCCCATTACATCAAGCCATGGCCATGATTGGAATATATCTTCACACTTACAACTCGGTCTTACCGCTCTTTCATGCTGACACGCTGTTGCGTCTAGTCGGTGAATGCTATGGCCGTCAACCCCGACAACGCGACCCAGTAGTATTGGCTGCCATCAGCGTCATTTTTGCCTTGGCTTGCCAACAGGTTCCAGAAAACCCCAGGAATGGCCGGTCTCAGCACCAGACCGATCAGACAACGGAGTATATCAACAAGGCACAATCCATCATTTCGACTGTGATGCTTGGTGAGACCCATCTCCTTAACATACAGGTACTGGTGGGCATGGTGATGTTGCTCCAAACTGCACACGACCTGACCCCATCTTTGCTCCTAATATCGGCAACCATGCGTCTGGCACATAAGTTAGGCCTGCACAGCCATGCAGCATCAACACATCTGGATCCTGTGGAAAGGCGACAGCGTGCCCGCGTCTTTTGGATCGCATACATTCTGGACAAAGATTTAAGCCTCCGTACCCAACAACCTTCGGTTCAACTCGATGACGATATTGACGTGGAGTTACCGTCCTCCTTGCCGACAACTAACGACGATAATGACAACACTGCTGGTATCGTCGTTACGGCTGACCGAAATGCCAGGATGAATTACTTTCTGGCTCGCGTCAAGCTGGCCAATATTGAGGGTCGTGTATATGACTCTCTCTACTCCACACGAGCAGTGAATCGAAGCTTCGAAGAACGACGCAACGCAAGGGAGAGCATTGTTAACGCGCTCGATGAATGGCGAGCTTCCATACCACTCGAATTTAGCGCCAGTATGGTCACATCGAGCACCAGCAATAAACCCGCAAATGGTGGATTTTTCTGTGTGCTACACTCAACCAGTCTCCAATGCATGGCGCTTGTTAGCCGGGCTCACGCTTGGGATGAACAATGGGTGAGTGGTGTGCGCAACCACAGCAGAGGAATTCAAATATTGCAGCTACCACCCGCTTGGGACACAATAGTACACCAGGCCCGAAATTACATGCTCTTGTTTCGACAGGTTTGGTCGAGGGATGCCTGGTTTCGCTGGTTAGCAATCACATATCATAATGACGGTACCATTGTTGACAATAACAGGATGACTTCATGTCCTTATACGACCGCTCTGGTGTTGTTGACGGCCCACACTCTGGGAAATCCGTCGCATCATAACATCCAGTTGGATATCGAGCTAATGGACTCAGCCCTTCATTGGCTCGATGAGGCCATGAGGGAAAGTCAATCGGACGAGGCCCGAGCGCTTCGGGATACTTGTGTTGAGGCCGTCCGAACGGTAAAGCAGAAGCTTGCTGGAGACTTCACAACGCCCTTTGGAAATTATTGGTTGCTCAATCAACCAAACAGTTTAGAGCCATTCTAAGCATATGGCGGAACCGAAGGACATCAATATTCATTACCTCCAAAACTAATGTGCAGTATCCGGAATGCGAACTTCATGGCTGCCCCCACTTGAGAATAGCCTATTTAGGCTATTCCACCCATGAAGGAAGCTTAATTTCAACGGTTACATATATCTTCTAGACCATAGGTGCTTATATAGACCGCTGGAGCGGGTAGGACATCAACCAACACAGGAAGAGGACTAATTGCAGACCATACTACCACGGCATAACCGACCCTCAGGCCTTCCCTTCCATGACATCGAAGACGACATTGAGGTTGCCCTCATATTCATTCTCAGTCAACAGATGTAACAATACACCCAGCCGCTCCAGCAACCCTGAATGATTTAGATCATAACCTGCAAACTGTGGCTTGAACCCGGTCCCTTTGATAAGCTTTCGTACTGTGTCGATAGAAGATGGGTTTCCACCAATGAAGATTATCGGTGGTACGTGAGGAGGTGCCCACTTTTCGATTTCCAAGAGTGTTGCAGGCATGGAATTGAAGGCTTTGAAAACTATTGCTTCTGGAAAAGCTCGTTGAATCTCTTGTGTGACCGAGGTTCTTTCCATGTACTTGAGGTCATGGTAGTGATTGAAGTTGGCATCCACATTTAGCGGGTTCATTGTATCAATCACCAGTTTACCCGCAAGCGTAATGCCGTCGTTCTGGAGCTCTTTGAGAATATGAGCCAAGCGTGGGAAGTATGCCGACAGAATGACAACGTCGCCGAATTTCGCAGCGTCCGTGATTGACCCGTATTGAAACCGGCCTATCTCATCCTCCCCGATGCCCTTTTCCAGAGCTACTTCTCGAACGCGCGCTCGAAGCCGTTCCGGATGCGTGTCCTTGCTGAGCATGACCTCATGACCAAGGCGAATCCAGGCAAAGCCCAGACGCAATCCAATATTGCCTGCATTCACGATGCCAACTTTCATCTTGGATAGAGGTCTTTCGATTGACGTGAAAGGAAAATGCGATAATGAAGTTAGACGCTGATTGTTGGCGCTTTAATCATAGCATTTCATGGGAGGCTGGCTGAAATTATATGCTGTAGCCAAAAAGCTTGACCAGGGCAGATAGAAGATAGTTGGTTCCGTGGAAGCCATCCCAAATGCGACGCTTTATAATATCTATTTTGAGTCTTGGTAGACTATGGCCGGCGGCTGATTAATATCGGTAGTAGCACTCCTAGATGGAAGAAACCAGCTCCGCGGATGTCATTCCCCATGCAATGCTTCATAATCTCGAGGGGGATTTATAATGAGCAACTCCAACTTGGCTCTCACTACGTGATGGTGGACGGCTTATAAATATAGGTACCAATGCTTCCGTATAGAATAGGGTATCCTGCTCCGCGGAGGCAGACAGGCCCTTATCCTGTTTGATGGAAATAGAATATAAATCATTCCCTGATCCTGATGTAGAAGACTAGAACATCGTCACGAAAACTACATTTCAATTCAGTATCCTTCACATCCAAAACCTTTTGCTGCGAATAACCACTAGTCAAGCAAAAATGGCATCGATCAAAAAAGAACAATATGCTATTCCGCCTGGCTCCCGCGTCCTGGTCACAGGTGCCAATGGCTTCATTGGTTCGCACGTTGTGCAGCAACTCTTATCTCTTGGATACGTTGTGCGAGGCACGGTGCGTTCCCAGAAGCCGTGGCTCGAAGAGCTTTTCAGATCCAAATACGGTTCCAACAGTTTCGAGTCGATTGTTATCCCAGACTTAAACGACTATGACACTTTGAGCAAGGCAATGAGGGATGTTAGCGGTGTCATCCATGTGGTATATACAAAACCCTTTCCACTTTTCGCCCAACAGCGATGCCCAGCTATGAAATATATGAGCAACTCTACACAATATAATACTGAACGGATACTTCTAGGCCTCGGACGTTTCCTTTAGCCCCAATGCCGAGGAGGTTATTCCGAAAGTTGTTTCGGCCACCGAGACTATTTTAGAAGCCTCCGCTAAACAACCGGAAGGATCCATTCAAAGAGTCGTCCTCACTTCATCCGCTTCAGCAGCGGCATTACCACAACCGGGAGTCGAAGGGATCGTGATCACTGAAGGTAAGTTCACTTTAAGGGCCTCCTATATCGAGGACATCAGCCAAACATGGTCCCATAGAATGATACCTGATCATTCCTACAAGCTTGATGCTAATGGTATGACTGTAGACACGTGGAATGAAGCGACGGTGAAGGCTGCTTTTGACGAAGGCACCCTAGCAGATGCTAAGCCGTTCACGGTCTACGTTGCTTCCAAGACCGAAGGTGAACGAGCGGCGTGGAAGTGGGTTAAGGATAACAAGCCGCGTTTCGTGTTCAACGCCGTCTTGCCCTACTACACGGTGAGTGAACGAATGGGGGCGGCTTTAAGGTCGCCGTACAACTCCTCCAGGGCATATCAATGGAGTCTAAACCAAAGTCAGGAGGTTGTCATGCATGATCTTGGCTAATTGATAATCGCAAACCAGCTCGGACAAGTGCTTCACCCCGAAATAGCTGGATCCACCATGAAGTGGGCGGCTAATTTGCTTGACGGTGACACCACCGCTTTCGGATTTCCTGGACGTAAGTATTATATTATCCCCTGTTCCTATACGTTTCGTGTCGATCCGTTTACTGATAAGTTTCTGAAAATAGAATTCATCGACGTTGCAGATCTTGCACGCGTACATGTCGTTGGTCTTCTTCATCCCGAAGTCAAGTCTGAACGTCTGTTTGCTTTCGCCTCGGCTTTTACCTGGAAGGAATTCGTCCTCATTTTACGAAAGCTCCGTCCGGGTCATACAGGAATTCCAAGTCCTCCAGACAATGAGCTCCGAGATTTGAGTGAGATCGTCCCTGCTCGGAGAGCGAAGGATTTACTCAAGGCAGTTTTCGGGGGGTCTGGTTGGGTTGGATTAGAGGAGTCGATTCGGGCTGGAGTCGATAGTCTGGGGTACTAGAGATTCTCGAGGAATCGAAAAACCCAGCAAGTTTGGAATCCGTATGCGCCATGAGGTGTCAAGTCATGGTTCTGAATAGCTATGAGAGCTTAGCATAGGACCTCGCAAATATATCTCAATTCGGCTAGCCTGCAGCCTCAGGATGGAATCCTATTTCTTAGCCAAACTAGGGCTTCCGAAGTTTAATCGGAGGAATTATTAGCCCGATCCCTCCAGCTATCCACTATTAAATGTTCAGAGCTATGGACAACCTATTGATAAACAGTGTCTGGGGACGCTTCTTCCCCGCAAGTAAGGCATAGTCCGTGCTCGTCGCCCTTTTATACAGTCGTGACCCTGACTGCAAAGAGTTTGTCTGCTTTCTGTGCTGGCATGAGTCTCAAAACATAACTTGAGCAGTTTGACCCGTTCCACAATGCCTTCCAGACGTGAATATGACTTGATCTTGCTAGGTGCGACCGGGTACACGGGTATGCTCACTACGCAGTATATTTTCAAGTCGTTACCGCTGGACCTGAAGTGGGCCATCGCCGGAAGAAATAAGGGGAAGCTCGAGCAGCTTGCTCGGTCGCTAATGCCAGAGAACTCTTCTAGACAACCACCTGGTCTGTGGATACCAGATCACCATCCGTCCTTGCGATGGCTAATCCTCAAGTAGATATTCTTGTCGTGAATCTGAACAAGAAGGAGCTGGACGGCTTGGCACAGAGGACACGACTAGTCATATCGACTGTGGGCCCATTTCTGCTTTATGGCTCGGAAACGTTCGCGGCGTGTGCTCGAAATGGCACGCATTACTTGGACTGGTCAGCTCACGGTGACTAAATTTGCATGCCACATGCTGACAATCGAGGTATAGCAATGGAGAAATACCCTGGTTGAAAAACATGATCCACCAGTACGATAGAGTCGCAAAAGAAACCGGCAGCATTGTATGTATCCCAGGGGCATCAAGATCGCACGGAGGAATTGGTTCGTAGCTAATTAGAACCAGATGATTCCGTGCTGTGGCTTCGACTGTGTGCCATCCGACCTTTCTACTTGGCTTGCGGCCAGCTACATCCGCCGGCATTTCAATGCGCAGACAGGCCGTGTCGATGTTTGTATCCACGGGGTTCAGGGCGGGATCAGTGGTGGAACGTTGGCATCGGTTCTGCAAGCGTTTGAGCTCCATTCCCTTCGGCATCTCTACAATGCGCATGCCCCTTTTTCTCTATCTCCGAGGCAACCCTCCCCAACTGTGCCCATTAAACGAACTAGCATCTGGACCAAGGTCTTCGGACTACTCTGGATCAAGAGACTAGGTTGGATGGCCTATCAACCACAAGGGCCAGTTGACCGAGCGATTGTTCATAGATCCTGGGGCTTGCTAGAATCAACTACTGTTGCATATGGTCATAATTTCGACTTTCACGCATGGTTGAAGGTCTGGGGACCCCTGGCGGCGATATTATGGCATCTTGGGGGACTGATGCTGGCGCCGTTGATTCTCCTACGCCCGGTTCGGAAATTGCTGCCGAAGCTGTGGTATGAACCTGGTGGTGGTGCAGGTCAGGATAAGATTGAGAACAACTGGTTCGAGTATCGGTGTGTCGCCGAGGCTGACACCCCGACCAAGCCGAAGAAAAAGGCCTTGGTTAGGATGCGCTATGAGAGCGATCCATACATATTTACAGCTGTCGCCCTGGGGGAAGCAGCGCGGATTCTTCTTTGGCAGAACGATACATGGGCGCACAAGTTTGGTGGTGGGGTGTTGACCTCTGCCACCCTGGGAGATTACTATGTATCTCAGCTGAGAGCTGCCGGGGTGACCATGGAGGTCCAAGCCGACGATCCGGTATATAAGGGCAAAGACCCTTTTATCAAGGTCTGAATCTGCTTTGACGGAGGCTCATGAGACGTACCCGCACGTGAGGTTTCTGGCAAGAATTCAATGCCTTTCGGTATTTCCATCTCGTTCTTACAGTTAGACCTTCAATGGTCTCTGCCGCCGAATCAAAGCACTAGTTATATTAGTTCATCGAGTTGCATGTCGCCGATTTTAACAACCAGGATCCAAGTGGGCTTCTCATCTTAGCACTCCCACTTCAATGTACAACATTGTTTGCCTGTGCATTGAACTTGCGAGTTTCCATACTATGTAGAACTTGTATTAGGGCAGTATTCGGCCCGAAGTACGTACGGTAGATCCCTGCTTGTCTCTCACGTGTAGAGAAATGAATCTCACTGCCTCGGCTGCAGAACTGCACACATGGATCGTGTACAATAGCCTTCCACTCGTCTCTGTTTTCATATTTGCTCGTGCCAAGAGATTCGTACAGTGTCATCTACAGAGATCTTTTCTGTCAGCGAAAAGTGTTGAGATATGCAGCAAAATCAACCACCACGTTTGCCAACCTCGGCACAAACAATTGAGCCACTTAATGTCGAGTCCACCCCTCCAGATACAGAGCCAAATTACCCAACAGGCACCACGTTTTGGTTCACCGTAATAGCACTGTGTGTAATCCTGATCCTCGGGGGCCTGGACGCCAACATCGTCGCAACAGCTGTCCCGAGCATCACCAACCACTTCCATACTCTCGCCGACGTAGGATGGTACTCATCTGCATTCCGACTCTGCACCTGTGCATTCCAGTTTGGGTTCGCAAAGCTGTATACCCTCTTCTCCATCAAGATCGTCTTTATGACAAGCAATGTGATATTCCTTGTCGGCTCTGTACTCTGTGCCACCGCGGCCTCGTCGACGATGTTTATTGTAGGGAGAGCAGTGACGGGTCTGGGATTCGCGGGTGAGCTCGCGGGCTGTTTTGCTGTCCTCGCCCATATTCTCCCGCTCAACAGGCGCCCAGTATTTGCGGGGTTGATGGCGTGTGTGGAATCGCTTGCCATCATTGCGGCACCTATAGTGGGTGGTGCACTAACGCAATCTCTGGGGTGGAGATGGTGTTTCTGGTATACTCTGCTCGTCCTACACATGGCTAAACCGGACCTAGCTTGACGCTGATATATGAATAGGATCAACCTTCCGATTGGCACAGTATCGCTAGCTGTCATGTTCTTCCTCTTCTCAGACCCAAGAACTCGCCAAGAGGACGACCTCACAGTGGCTCAGAAGATCAGAGAGCTTGACCTCATTAGCAACTGCCTGTTCATTCCCTCCCTCACAGCGCTATTTATCGCACTATCTTGGGCGGGAACAAAGTACCCCTGGTCCGATGGGAAGGTGATTGGACTATTCGTTGTATTCGCCGTGCTCCTCACTGTCTTTCTCATCAATCAATACCGACGCGGAGACTCGGCAGCGCTCCCCTTCCGCATTATCAAAAACCGAAACGTCATCGCAGGTTTTGTCTTCACCACGTGCACTAATTCAATGACCAATGTCTTGGAGTGGCACTTACCAACATACTATCAAGTTGTTCGATCCCGGGTAAGCTTCCATCGAGAGCGGGCGACGGACACTCACTGACGATACTACATTCTGCCAGACCCCCAGCGAGAGCGGCTACCTGATGATCCCCATCCTTGCTGGAATGATGCTCGGGCTCTTGTTGCAGGGTATTGGTACTACAACCTTCGGCTACTACGCTCCCTTTATGGTCCTTGGTTCCGTGTGCATGCCAATTGCCGCCGGCTTGATGACAACATACAATCCCCACACATCCCTTGCCCAGATTATCCTTTATTCGGGATTGGCCGGGTTCGGTGGAGGCATCGGCTTCCAGGGCCCCCAGGCAGCTATCCAAACAACGTTAAGTGCCGCAGACCTCAATCTTGGGATCGGGGTCATCCTGTTCGGGCAGAGCATGGGTCCGGCCGTGTTCATAGCTATTGCGCAGGTTATATTCACGAATCAGCTATCGTCCAGGTTAGAAGATGTTGTACCCGGGCTGACACCTGCCTATATTGCCGAGCGCGGACTTGGCGATATCAAGAACATGGTGCCTATGCAGCGGTGGGATGAGGTCTCGCGTAGTATCGATCAGAGTTTGACGCGTACTTGGTACCTTTCTGTCGCGCTAGGTTGCACGACAATTGTGGGAAGTCTTTTGATTGAATGGCGTTCGGTCAAGCAGAAGCAGTCGTGATCATGGTAGCTTTTAGATATGAGGCTTATAGATAACCTGTCTAATCCTCAAGCGGTAGATAATTACATGCAATACTCAATCTGCAAATTTAACTCCAGTCTACAGCTATTTCTGCCAGAGCCGAGCACTCAAGCTTACCATTTAACATACATCAGAATCCACAGCGATATTTGAATACGAGCTGTCATATTGACCAAGGATCAACGTATCAGGAAAGCTGCAAATTCTCCCAACATGGAACAGGATGCTCAATTTCGGCATTTAAGATAGATAGTATAAAACGAGGAACGAGCCAGTGTGAGTACTAGGGTCTAATAAGTGGATAATGAAATTATTTTGAATCAACATGGCTTCACCAGGTATTCTTTCCATTTCTTTCGGAATACAGCACGTGAAATCCATGCAGATGTAAATCAACACAGCAAGTCTTGTATACAAAGTACATACCCGTCCTAAATACATGCCTGAGGGAAAGGCATATCATACTATTGGCCACTTCATATAGACACGATGGCATTCAAGGGTGCCTGGCAAAGCATTGGAATATATTACTCTACATGCAAAAGCCGATCCAAGCAGGCCAGAGCCTTATGAGAGTACCAGTCAGCAAAATAGCCAGTCTCGAGTGAACTGCTGCGATAGACTCTCCACCACCCGTCTTCTGTGCCCCTTGACATGCCGTAGCCGTACATTCTCTCGTGGCAGACGGAGTAGCCGTACTACTCGCCGCCGCAGTAACAGGGTGCGTTGTCGACCTAAGCGTCCAGGTGAAGCTACCCCCAGGAACGGGGGTCGAGATAACGCCGTCCGTGTTCGTCATTACAGCAGCTCGTTGCAGTACAATCAATTATGTCCTGCGCCTCGGCACATTAGCAGGGCCTGTGGCATTCACTTTGTCAGGCATTACATTTCTCTCGCATACACGTTTCATCGCCATTGCATACTTTGGTGCAAGGGTCCTCCGCACCGCAACAGCGCTTACTGACACAGTCGATGCGCGACACACGGGCGCGATGCCTGCATGACATAAATGATGCTGGGTCGACGCAGGTGGATGCATCGCGGTATCTCATGTCGGCTGCTTCGCCAGCTTCGAGATGGATGGCCAGCGTGGCAATGATGAGGAGGTATGCGCTCCACATTATGACGCACACGCTGTAGAATATGGTTGGGGGATTAACTTACTGGGGGCTTGGGATGTACTTAACTGTCCATTTCATAGGATGACTAGCACTGATCCCTTCTTTTGGACAGGGTATCAGCAACAGCGAGCAACTCATCGTTTTCTTGGCTGTGGGACTTCATAAGGTCATCTAGCCCGTTCATACCAAAGACGCCTAAGACAGCTGTTTAATTATATAAGTAAGTATTCTTACTTACGCAATTACAAAAGGTGGTTATACCAGTAATTGGGCTGCCAGGAAAGCTGAGAGATTTAGAAACGTTATAATATCGTTGACCCTTGTTCTTTCGGGATTGTTCTGTGACGCAAAAGTAATTATATATCACATTGCGGCAAATTGGTCAATCGAGCCCTGAGGTCCATATCTGTCATAATACCGTCTTGTCCATACTTATACATATGTATATCTGTATGTATATAAAATGAAGATATAAGGTCAACTTTCAGCTGCGAACAAATCAACCGTAAGCCGTAACACGCCTCGGACATCTCAACCTTCAACTTATTATACACCTTGTGGTCAACACGGTGTGAATAACGGAAACAGAAAAATTTCAGCACATATATTCACTTGTCAACCTCATCACCACCTTTCGGGTTCTTCACGCCTCACCACCTCTCACGGGCAGAGAATGTACCCTCCGGTGATAGTACACTCACCGCCGTTATGCCAGTACAGGGTTAAAGCGATCAGAGCCCCCTACCATATATTTGGGAAAGTCCCAATTGTACTAAAACCATTCGTTCTAAAAGGACCAGCAAATGCCCATTGAAGCCCAGTCATAACAACGCCTAGTTAACAAAGCATTAGAGTTTGTCTGTATATGCAACGCGTGAGAACTGACCAATATCATCCACAGATACCACTCCTCGATGAACTAAGTCATAAGTTTCAGCAAGAAGGGCGGCCCGTAATCTATTCCCACCCAAGTCAGTGGAGCCCTCCCGCACAAGGAGGGGCATTCCGCCAAGGGAGCGATAAAAGCCTATCGCGGCAACAACATGGTTTATTTGTGTCTCAACGTGGGCAGTAACCTCTACTACTGGGAACAAATGGGGTAAGCTGGTAGGGTGGCCGATAAGGATGCGGCCCGGACGGTGGTTGCATTCGCATACTAGCTCAGAAGGGATTCCTAGTTGAGAGGAACAGATCACAGTTCCGGGAGGTGTCTTCTGGTCCAGCCGTGCCAAAAGCTTTCTCCTAAATTTGACCCCCCCTAGGCTGTTCTAAATACGTTAGTCCAAACGCGTGTCAAGGTTTTCTGGGTGGAATGAATGGTTTACCTCTTGGATAAAATCAATTTCTGTCAAAAATTCGTCAATTTCCTCTACAAACTCATAGTTCGAGAGGCTTGCTCCTGGTGCAAGGCCTGCTGTAACTAAACCTGGCCAGGCATCATGTAGGAATGCCGACACTTTTGCCGGAGCATCGGGATCAGGATCGGTAACAATTACTTTCAGACCTTTCGCGAGGAAAAGAGCAATCCAACTTGCGCCTATAACACCCGTCCCAATCACGCCCACTGTTTTACCCACAGGTGGTGACATGCTGCGAAGAGGGAGTATGAGCGCTACGCAGGGAACTCCAACGTAAATGATTCATGGACATATAAGAAGAGGTAATCCGCGTTGATTTGTCTCCTAAGAGAACTACATAGGAGTAGTTGCTGCCGTAATGAGTAAGCTTGAGTGTTAGAACGGCTTATCCTCCATACACTACTAGCGTGCCTCGGAAGCAGAGCTATTTCCACAGGAATTCTACTATCATATAAGAGCCTATCATATAAGAGCTACCCATCCAATTCCAGGTGGGATAAAGGGGTAATCCAAGGTAGGAAATGGTACCTCGGAAGCTAAACCTCCTCGGGCAACTGTAGTCCCGTCCCACCTGCTTGACTGACTGGCTAGAAACAGTTTCACTAGCTCCCGCGGCTTCGTTCGTAGATCAACCGAAACACATGATTAACTAACAAACCATGGACCAGTTATTCAAGTATAAAAGGGAGGGGTATTAGGTCCCGCTGGGATGGAGTATCTACCTGCCAGGTTCATTTTTATTCTAGGCCAGAAATATTTGGATTTGCACCGTGTTTTGCAGGATGAAGTAGCAATGACCATCCTTCAAGTCTCAGTCCTTTTCCTCGTATTTACATTAGTCTACACGCGCTCCCGCCGCAGTGGTCCCGTTGCGTCTCAAAATTTGCCTTCACCACCCTCCCCCCTCCGCATGTTCACACCAACAGACCTTCTCGATTTCAATGGTACCAATGGCAAAGGAATCTATATTGCTGTGCGTGGTCGTGTGTTCGACGTGAGCATGGGCAAAAATTTCTATGGGCCGGTACGTTATACGATGGGTTCCTAACCATCGTTCTGCTGGCAAAGCATCACGTGTTGCGGCTAACTTAACCCTAAGGGAGGGCCGTACGAGAACTTTGCAGGACGAGACGCGACCCGTGGACTGGCCTTGCAAAGCTTTGACAAAGAAGTGCTGACTAAAGATCTCAAGGGTCCTTTGGACGACGTAAAGGATCTCACTCGAGATGAATTGGGTAACCTTGAAAGCTGGGAAGAGCGATTCTTGTTGAAGTACCCAGTGGTTGGTCAATTGGTTTCCCATGAAGACTTTGAGCTCCAGCAGCAAGCACAAGTATCCGCCTAGGGTGTCACAACAATCACCGGGTATTCTCTGTAGAATGATGTTGAGTTAGTTCATTTACCACGATCTTGAGCTTCCCACTATGTGCAAATAGGGACTGTTGCTTTAAAAATATTATCTGTTTCTTATTCCATGCAGGAAATTTGGAGCCTACTCGTGCATATATGGAGGCCATATCTCTAGTAAGGCTCCGTGAAGAGCCTTATAGCCGCCATCGGAGGTGTTTTATTCTTCAATGCATCCAAGGGTCCTGTGTTATATATATCAATGTCCAGAAGGCCGACCCTGCTGCATCAAAGGTCAACGACATTGGTGGGTTGCTCGCCCAAGAGTGGTTCCAATACGTAGGTCTTATAAAGCAACTCAATTGACAGTTGGTATTGTTATTTGTCAAAGGCCTTGGTTCAACTCGATGAAAGCTCCTTTGCTAGTGTATCCAAACTGGATCACTCCTTTACTCTTTTTTCTTGCCATGAAGCTTCACCTTCTCCACTGGAGTTCTGACAATGCTTTATATAAACGTCTCAAGTACCTCAAGCTCAACATGTTCATGTTAACTATGGAAGGACTTCGGGAAAATTAGATTATTGTGTCTCTTTAACTTGGAATGTCGAGGAAGAGTGTAGAGCAACTCTTTGTCGGGGGTGCAGTGGGAACGCTGTTGTGGTCAAGCGGCTGAAGTAATATCGGAAGACGCGTCCGATAGCTGGGAAGGCAGCATGAGTATGTCATACAATCAGCGGCCCACGAAAGAGCTCTCCTTGCAAAGGCTTGCCTCAGAACATGAACCAGCTTGCGGGGATTTTACACACAATAAAGATTCGTTATTCAGTTTTGTAAGACTGGTTTGTCAAGAATAAAACAGGAACACATGATTGTTTTCTTAGTATAGGCAGTTTTATCTGAAGGGTTACTAAGTTTCACAGCAGCTTCTCCCCTGCTAGCATGTGGAGATATAGACCTACACGCATTATTTTTCCCGAGTTCCCCACAGTTCAGGACATGTTTTGCATTGTAGCTTTGCCATATCAACCATACACTCCATATTTCATTCTGGTGTGTAACCAAATCCAGGGGTATAGCACAGACCTTCCCTACTCTTATGACTCTGTCGCTATGAGAACGCTGATATAAAAATATATACATAGTATGCTGTTTGAGATTCCTTGCAGCCGCCACTGTACAATGAAGTTTCTAGGATTGTGTCTCGATACTTTAATGATTGAGGTAAGTTAGGCTACTATGAAGCCTAGAGCCAATAGACAACGACGGCGGGAATGTCAATTGTATACATAATCCTAGATAATGACTGACTATATTGAAAGCACATGTTAAATCTCAAAGCTGCAAAACGACAGTGTATTAGGGCTCCTACTAGCCGCTGGGTGAGTCTTAATATAGTATCGGTGTCATTGGTATTCAATTCTGCCAGGTTTATAAATGGGTCGAGACTTTTCGTTAGTATAGCTCAATTGAATTTCAGTTAGCTACATCATCCATCAACCTGGTCGTTGACCCACCATCGTATTCGGCTCCTAAGGGCGCGATTACAGCCGGGCTCTCATTCCTAGCGTCGCACACCGAAAGCAGCACAGAAGCTTAGGAACCAATCCACCTTTTCTCACAATTGTTAGATCCCTACAGGGGGCAGGCTTTGAGTGACAGAGAATCGAGGGATACTAGGCACGTGTTTGAGACAAGAACCTCGAGTCTAACTAAAAACATATATGATGCATGCCCTGTACTTAAACCCGGTCCTACGTAAGATCATAAGAAGTAGTGAGAATATTGGATGAGTCGAAATTGACTAATATCTTTCCTGCCTGTACTAAACACTAGGATTCATAGTACTAGCATGTCTAGTACGTTTGCTTTCACATGTTAACTCGCCTCGTTACTATTGTCGGATACTGGAAGTAGCTCAGGAGTAACACATCAACCTTTTATCTAAGCAATAGTAATCGAACAGTATTCAGAATCTAGGAATGCGCCATACCAGCGTAATGCAGGTTAGTCGAACAGTGGCAGGTATATGTAGCCCGTCAGAAAGTCGCTATTTACAGTCGTTCGTAGTTATACCTTTTTGGCTCCTTTATCACTGGCACCACCAATTATACGACTGAGGTCACCAACAGGAAGGGTGAATGGGAAATCAACACTGGCGAGCATCTGAACTAGCAGGAAGTACCATCCTGACATGGCCCCTACAAACAGGCAGGCACCACCTGTCTTTATCCGATGCAGAATCCTTGTCAGCCAGATTATCTTTCTATATTACGAACAGGCGCCAGCCTGATACGGCAGAAAGATGCAGTACCGACCTTCTTCAATGACCTGGCTAAATGTGCGTTCCCGTTGGCTAGTTGCCATGAGGTTGCTGCGAGGAAGCTAAACCCAAGCGTGAGGGCAAGAAAAATGACCATAAAACAAATATTGGTTCGTATGCTGCAAATTAAATAAATGAAGCACAGGAGACCCATGAAGACCTCGAAGAATGCTGGAGTTTGGAATTCTGTTAGTATATCCGAGATATTCCCTAGACAAATACGTACCATAGGAGTTATTGAACCCGGGGTTTGTAGGGTCTGATGGCTCATATGCCGTATAGGCTGCGTAGAATGGCGTCAATGTCGCAGCCAAGGAAAGCCAAAATGCGGCTATTAGCATGTTAATAAATCATCAAGGGTATAGGTGGAAGACATCCGTCTCATCTACGCACCATATGATGAAAAGACGACAAAGATAAACGTATTTCCGAGAATAAATTCCAGAACCGCTGCCAGAATCATGAGTAATCCTCCAAAGAAGTAGGCAGTACCACTTAATGAAGCGAGTCAGCTGTGGTCAATATCAAAGGGTGAATTTAACAAACACTGTCGCTGCCCCAAACCCCCCGGCCCCTCGCCATTCCATCAGATCACAGGCAAGCGGCGTTAAACTTAAGATAAATCCCATAACGCCACTAGAAGTGTTAGCACAACTGAGGTCGAGAAAGATTAAAGATTGTACTAACAGAGGGGTAGGGTTGCCAAGTATAGCTCTGAGTTCTTTCCTAGAAGCCTGCGGTACATGAACGTGTCTTGAACATCTCAAAGACATCCCGTCTTCGGCCATCATTAATCTTCTAGTAGGGTTTACTAGGCTCTCCCGAGGTTGGCGATTGCAAGGTTGGGGTGATCCGATGATGGAAGTGTTCCCGGTTTCGCAGTTGTCTATGGCAAACAGAACAATACTCTCTGGTAATGATAATAGCACCCCTCTCGAACTATTGTATTTTCCCAGTTAAATAGTTATAATAGGTGACTCACTGAACCCTCGGTACTTCATATTATGTCTAAATGGTTGTGCTACTAGGCAGCGAGCAGATTCGATGTTTACGGGCAATAGGGAGCTGGGGAAGCTCACCCGCGGATTCTGCTTGCCCGAGTATCCGCGGCTGACCGGATCTTAAGAGAGCGCAACTTCATTGTCCCCTGTGGTACATTCGTTCATCGGGAGGTGCACTTTCCATGGTACCTGCAACTTTTGTGTTCGGAATCTTCCAGCCACTAATGCGACGCTACTCTTACTTGTTTCTTATGCGATCGGTTCCGCGAACTCGTTTCTACTTGTTCTATATACCGCCCAAGTCCCCACTAGGTATTTTGCTTGTAGAGATTATCATAATATTAGGACTGTACTCCTCACCCGATAGAGCGCCATGGATATAATTGGAGGACCGTATGCCTTAGCCCAACCAGCAGCGCGGTTTAAGATATTTCATTTGGTAAAAATCTGTAGTGGCTTCCACGAGCAGGGATGAAGCGATTTAATAACCAGCTTACTTTTTCTAAGCGTACTTTCAATTATATACTCTAATACTACTGCTACTTAAAGACTCTGCTTTTTGCATCTTGAACTCGTTGGAACACTAACAAGGTAGATCGCAAAATTTACAGTGTATAGAATAAATAGCCTTAATACTAAGAGGAACTCCTGCTGCAGCCTAATTGCTCATATTTAATATCCTGAGAAAGTTGCGTAACTAGTAATGTATATCAGCCATCTTTTAGAGCAAGAAAGATGGAGGCTGTACGAGCTAAGAATGAGCAGAATGAGTAGAAGTAAAAGAATGCAAAACGTCGCGCTAGAATAGGAGATGAAATGTTTTTCATGGTATAGGAAGCTAAAAAATCGCACTTAATAGCTTACCACACCCCAGCTTAATGAAGAGCGTGGGGAAACTATGTCTCTACTCCGAGATCTGCAACCCTGCAGTGGTTGCGGGATAGTTGGATATAGGATAAGAATCTCTCCTGCTAAATAGCTTTATATTCCCTAAGCAGTTACGTCAATTAAATCTTCACCTTTTTGGATGAAATGCTTTGAAGAACAGAGGAAGTAGTGAAAGGTCGCGGTTCGCTGGTTGGTTACGTTAGGTCTGTAAGACATTGCTGAGAAAAGAGGGTGGGCAAGGGAAAGATAAATGAGGGGAATAGACGACTGAGACAGTCCGCGGACGTTAGCGAGGCAATTAGATATACCATACACCATTGTATAAGGAAGCTGACCACTGTCGTAGAGTAGGTTTATTGCTAGCTTCAAGAATTGAAAAGTTTGGCTGGATATTAATGCCGAACGCCAAAGATGCGATTGGAAGACCTGCATGAGTTGCCTTGTATCCCAGTACTCCATGCCCGCATTTCCAGAACGGAGCTCACGCTGACTTGCCACTTAACGGAAAAGCCATACAAGAAATGTCGCAAAGGATGGGGCCTATTTCCTGTCGCGGAGAGTATCGATTGCCATGCTAGACCCTATCTCGACAAGATTGTGAACAGGCCCGTCGAAGACATACGGGAGAAATGGGACGGCCAATAATCCCATCTAAGCGTGGCCAAATTAGTCACCGAACGCTGGAGCATTCAAAGCCTGGGACAACTCACCCCGACAGGCATATAAGTCCGTACCAATAAAGTCTTTTTCCCGCTTAAAAACCTTCCAGAATACTTGACAATCCTGTGTATCGTGAAGGTGGGCAGCCCAAAGCTTGCTAGACCTTGGAAGATTGCTTGCTTTACCATGACGAAGCGGTAGTCATCAGCCAGCGGAATGTGCCTGGCTGGCCAGGGTTCCAGGCTGTCCTCATAACCGTCGTCGTCTTCCCAGCCGGTTTGCTGAGTTTCAGGCGCCAATGTGGACGACTTCGGGGCATTGACACCTACGGCCTGCCTAGGGACTGACGGGAGGTTCGCGTCCCGCGCATCCATATATGCTTTGCTCAGCGGCGCAAGAACGTCACGGTTTCGCAAATATGCCTGGTGGCCTTCATATATTACATTATAAATTGCATACGCCCACGAGATAGCGGATACTCCACGAGTGAGGTTTGGGCGCTCAGCATATCGGAAATTCTGTGTCATACTGCAAGCACGGGCGGCATATTGCTGAGCAGAGTCAAGTATAGTCCGGATTTGGGAGGTATAGGCGATATATCGATATGCAGTGAGTGGTGTGCTTGGGGAGCTGTCTACTATTTTAGCATTCATACCATACCTACAAGGTGAACCCAAGGGATAGAGATATCAGCTGTGGAGACCACAGCTGGTTTGAAAATATTGAAAATGGCCCATTGTTAATGAGCCACCGGTATTCTCGGACAGAGATAGTACCAAGATGCAGACAGAAATGGAAAGGAGTTCCCTTTGAAGAGGTCTATTCCTCTTGGAAGGACCGATAGAGAAAACTCACTATGTAAGGCAGACTTGATCGTAATATTCATCATTGTCCACTAACGCTTGCAGCTCCGGTGATAGAGGCTTCCTTGGTAACAACTGTTCGTTGCAATCGGGCCTGCGCCTATGGGCGAGGCCGTCTCCTTGGCTGCTTCCCCGGGCCATCATACTGACTATTCTGGCACAGTAGGAAAGAGAACTTGCAGAATAGACCAGAGCGTAGAATTCAGTGTTGCATAGGCTGGAAACTGTTATGAATTTGGTGAAAGATTAATAAGACAGTCATGACGATTAAGGCAAACCCGACTTCTATTGCTTATAGTTTCTCTTGACCCTTTTTCCAAACATGCTGCCCTATGGGTTTTCCGAGGCGGCGAAAGATACGATCGCAATGAGGCCGAGGTACTACGTTACCGTGGAATGAGCATAATGGGTGCCATCCCAGTATTGGTACCGAGGGAAATGGTATCCACGGCCGGTCCCCGTCAATACAGATCGAAGGCAATGCATGCGCACCGACAGAGGAATTGACATTTCAGGTACACTACCGGGTTTTCGTTCCGTTCTGGGTTGCGACGTCCCTGCGCGTATGGGCTCCGTTCGGATGAATGACATTCGTAACGGGATAGTCTTTGTTTTCCTGCGGTTCGTAATATCCGCTTGCTTCCTCAGGTGCTCCAGACGGAATGGACAAAGCATAGAGATTTCTCATTCTGGTGACAGTTCTTACTGCGCCTGCCTCTCTGCCATTGGGATGAGCACCAAGGTCTCGGTTAGCATCATAGAGGCTTCTGAAAGCAAGCGCCCCATCCATTGCACCAAGGACGGATGCAAAATAACCAAACCATACTTGCTTTGCACACTGGGCTGTATATGCTAGAGGTATTGGCAATGTCATCATGGTGGTTGTGAGAGTAGACGGTGGCTAAGTCGGGAGGGCCGTTGGAAGACTCGGCTGTCATCAACAAATGTCATTTCCGTACAATAGTCTCTGATCTTGCTGCCTCATCCAGATCGCCGCGACGTGAAAGCACTGCTAGACCCTCTTGTAGTAGCTAATCTGGTCATCCTAAATGGAAAGCCTTGCATTGGGTGAATATGAAATCGGTGTTAGAAACCTCGAACCCGCGGCCCTCCATCAATACGTATCAGATATGATATCGCCACCACTGAGCCTTCTATTCATTATGCAAATGTATCGGATGCCTCTGGGGAGATGTTCCCCGCCTGATGGATTCCGTCAAATCCCTACGAAAATAAAACGAGATCACATTCGATGGAAAACCCTGTATGCCCACTCTACATTGCAACCTTTGAACGGGCTACATCTTAATCCGTCACTGAATTTTAGAAGACATGGCTATTTAAATCTATTTAGATCCGTAGGGAGAAAACCGGATGGGTTAACGTTCATAATGACCCTTAATACACACTCCTGGAGACAACGAACGGGGACACATAAGTAGCGAATGTGACACTATATGCGAGCAGAAGGTATTTCAGTGCATTCTATTCATCAGTACATTCTATCCTTCCGCGCATTCTATAGGTAGTCAAATATGCGCGAACACATTCAGTGCTATGTTCAGTAAATACAGTACAAAACAAACCTCCGTGCTTAGGCGATGTTGTTCTGGCTCGACTTTGGCGGCCACTTGACCCGTCTCTCTGCACGCACGTAAAGGTTATTCGGTCGGATCAGCTGGAACATGGGATCATATTCAATCGGCCCGTCGCCTTCCCGTGAAAACTTGTAGCGGTATATGAGCTTGGGCAGGAAGACCTTAATCTCCTGAAGAGCGAAGTTGAACCCGATACACATACGGGGGCCCATGGCAAAGGGAATATAAGCGGCCTTGTGTCGGTTCTTTACCTCTTCCGTGTCCCATCGATCTGGGTTGAACCGGGCGGGGTTATCCCAAATCGCGGGATTATTATGAATGTGATGAAGTGCAGGAATGATAACTGAATCCTTCGGCAACTTGTAGCCCCCAGGGAGGACAAGATCAACCTTGGCAGTACGTCCGGGCTGGAAGGACGGGTTATGCCGACGCTGAGTCTCCTTGATATACTTGTCAAGGAAGTCCAACTTGTCTGTGAGCTCTGCGGTCATCTGGGTGTTTTCATCAAAGCCATGATCAATCAACTCCTGAAGAAGTCGCTCCTGCATGCCCTCATAGGTACAAAGCCCGTAGATGAGCCAGGAGAGAAGGGAGCTTGTGGTAGTAAACCCGGCACCAGTAGCGACGACAAGAGCCCACACCAGACTGGACTTGGGGAGCTTTTCACCCTTATTATCCGTGGCCCGGACCGCATAGTCTATCACGAAAAGTCAGTTCTCCTGCCAGCAACGTCAGACCCTCATCCCTATTAGGCTACTTACCAACCATGTTGCTTGCGGCTAGAGCTGCATCTTGCAGAGGGAGATCATCCACTCCACCTCGAGAGGCCTTCTGGATAGATTCATCCACCATCTCTTCAATGCGGGCCTTCAAGGCTTTGAGACGCTTAGGGTCACCAAAGGGCAGAGAGCTATACCAGTCACCTTTGGAGGTAACCTTCTTATTCAGCGAAAGGAGCTCTGCAATATTGTGCACCATTTCATGAACCGGGGCATCTGGAGCGCTAAAGTGCTGGAAGTCCAAGCCCAGGGTAAGTTTCCCGACTGCTTGAGCGCCTAGTTTCAGCATATGCTGGTAAACATTCCAGGCCTCACCTTGTTCATCTAAGTAATCAAACACTTTAAATGAATCCTCGACCGTCTTCTGCATGGTCGGAGCATAATGGCGAACAGCCTTAGGCCCAAGAGCGGGAGGTAGAAACTTGTGGGCTAGCCGCCACTCTTCAGTATCAGTATCCCCAAGAAATACTCCTGCAGATGGGGTCTTCAAAGCAAACAAAGGGTGGGATTCATTGATCTTCTTGGTGAAAAAGTCGGACTCGGAGAAGGCAATGGCCGTAATCTTGGGGTCATTCGTCTGATATGTGACACGGCCCATGTTGCTTGTCTTGATTACCGGCCCATACTTCTCAAAAAGGCGCTGGTGGTTGCCAAGATGGTCAGGATAAACTTCGAAGAATGTTCCAACGAAGGGTAGCGTCCTGGGGCAGGGTGGGTCGCGGACAGCATGTCCGTCGACTGTAATAGGCACAGGACCAGCCGCAGCGATTATTTCCGATGTCTCTGTAAGAAGACAGCCTTTACCCTGGAAGCCGATACCTAAAAAAGACAGTCGTCGGGCGTCAGAAACTAGAGCATTATAACTCGAGAAGGTCGCCAGGTTCAGGTCAAATTCCCGGCGATTGCGCAACTCACCACTTTGTTCCACAATGGCAAAATGAGCAGCAATCAAGAGTTTTACTTCATCAATGCTTTGTGAAGTATTGATATCAATTTCTTTAGCGGTAGAGACGTCCTCTCCAAGGAGGAAGAATGTCTGTGAAGGCATGGCTGAGTCTGCTGCGCCTTACTTTCTGGAAGAGAAGAGTAGGTAGGTTGATAAGCGGATAGGGCAGCAACTAAAAATGAACACCGATCAAACCGAGCCTTTATATACTAAGCAAGAGTGTATGCGTGAGCGCATTATTATTAAGATCGCGGTCAGCATAGGACATTATACAATCACGAAACCTCGAAAGTTTCAAAAGGCTCGCTTGTTTGTTCAGAGATCCTCGGGCTTTCACATTGGACAGTCAAGGCTACCGCTTTTCCGATTGGTGCTCCTACTACCTCGGGAAACAAAGGCCTGGCAACATGAATACAGTTGGAATGATGCCACTCTTCGTTCTCCCGAAGGGGGAAACGGTAAACCTGGGAGTGTATTTCGTTTCAATGGTGCCTTTTTGGTCTAGATCTCTGCTGGTAGGCACCGCTAATTAACCTCGGAAGAGAAGCCTGCAACTGGGTCTCCCAAGTATTTCCTGTTCTTTGTCCCTGACTGGTGTTATAAGAAGCATTTGCGGAACCTCATAGCTTTTTCCTTGGACAAGGTGTATTGAGCAAAGTCCGACTTCAAGATGACAGAATTCACTCTGGAAGATGTTGCTGCCCATAAGGCCAGAAATGACTTGTGGGTTGCCATCCACGGAAAAGGTGAGATCCTCTCTTCCCCTGTCGCGCGTCCTCGAACACCCTCGTTTAACCAAGTGTCCATAGTGTACGACGTTACAAAGTATGTGCAAGACCACCCGGGTGGAGCAGATGTTCTGATCGATGTCGCTGGGCAAGACGCAACTGCCGCATACGAAGATGTTGGGCATTCTGAGGATGCGGACGAGATCTTGGAGACATACTTTATCGGCACGGTGAAGGATGCTGTCGAGTACAAACGCCCGTCCGCTGTGCGTCTTATCCAACAGACACCTACTAAGGAGGTCGAGACCACACGGCCAAGCACTACTCGTACGCTTGCCGTCGCGGCCGGTTCCCTCGGTGGAATTGTTTCGCTCTACGTTGCGTCCACTTCCGGCAGAAGCCATATCAACCTACAGGATCTCCTAAATACACTTCCTCGTCTTGCACAGCTTATGTCGAACAAGATTGCCGTCCCCCACTTGCCTCAGGGAGGGTTTGTCAATGGATTCGCCGCTGCGGCCATGCTCTCTGCCGTTGCTGCCACCGTGATTGCATCCGGACTCTCCAAATTCACGCAGATCGATTCTGGCTTTACCAGATATCCGCCACGAATCCACCCCACCGCGGTCGCAAAGGAGAACCCGCATCTAGCTCCAGGATTCCTTCACCCGAGAGAATACAAGACTCTGCCCTTGGTCAACAAGGTCCTCTTGGCCCCGAACGTCTATCGCTTTGTGTTTGAACTCCCGAATAGCACGGATGTGATAGGCCTCCCCATCGGCCAGCACGTTGCCATCAAGGCAACCATTGATGGACAATCCGTCTCTCGGTCCTACACTCCCACTTCCAACAACCTGGACCGTGGAAGACTGGAATTGGTGATTAAATGCTATCCCGATGGCCTGCTCACAGGCCGATACCTTGCCAACTTAAAGCCTGGTGACAAAGTACAGTTCCGTGGCCCTAAGGGTGCTATGCGCTACAGGAAAGGCATCTGTAAGAAGATTGGTATGATTGCTGGTGGGACTGGCATCACCCCAATGTACCAGCTTATTCGTGCTATCTGCGAAGATGATACCGATACTACCGAGATCAGCCTTATTTACGCCAATCGTGCCGAGGAGGATATCTTGTTGAAGCAAGAACTCGAGGCTTTCGCTGCCAGTTATCCGCAGAACTTGAAGATTTGGTACATGTTGGACACCCCGCCTAAGAAATGGGCTTATGGGAAGGGCTATGTCACAGCCGCTGTAATGCGTCAAAAACTCCCAAGTCCCTCCCCAGACACAAAAATCATGCTTTGTGGCCCACCTGGCATGATCAATGCCTCGAAGAAGGCCCTGGTCGGCTTGGGCTTTCAGGCCCCTGGTGCAGTCTCTAAGATGAGTGATCAGATATTCACCTTCTAGACACTAGTCCTCCATGTGGGAGTTCTGCATTATTTATTTGTGACTTTGGCTTTTGTAAGCAAAAGACCTAACAGCTATCTTCGTTTCCTCTCCTTTCTTTTCTCCCTGTGATTCTTCGATAAACATTTATATAGACCTGTACAGACCTTTCCGCATTTGACCCAGTCACTTCCCCTCGGTTCAATAAACACACTAAGAGAATATTTATCATTGCAAATAAGAGCCCACCTGCAATTTAAAGACCTAACTCTATCTATTGCTGCTACGACAAATTCATAGTCTGCAGATCTTCCGAGCATTTCCACAGAAAGTCGCGATGTTTATATGTATGTAGGATGTGTAACTTGGCAATAAATAGCTATCCGAATGCTGCACGCTCTTTCCTTATCCAGATAGCGTTGCTCGATGGCTTGCAATAAGAAACCGAGTCGTAGGGGTAGTCTGCTGTAAACCACAGCAAATATTGTGGTCGACAGCAACTAGGAAATGACAGCTTCTGAGCTTCCACTATGTAGTTCTTGTACAAAGCTCCACGTAATTCCCACAACCATCCAAATATTCATAAAAGGGGGAATATCCTAGTCGCACGTAAAATATCTAGTCATTATTATTCTTGTACAGTAATTGAGTATCTAATGGTGACATCCCATATGAATGATAATGTATATTTTAGTTTGAATTAATAGCGTGTATGCCACCCTTTTGCCTCCACACCTACATTCACACAGCTCTCCATAAACCTTCATAAGGAATCAAAATAATCATCTGCCAAGCTTTCCCATGCATCCCTGAATGCCTTATAAAATTGCACTTGTAATTAGCTCTTACTTCGACCAAACCAGTAAAGGCCTGGATAAAGTCTGTATATATGATTAACGCAATCGTAAGTTACAATTTGGGCGGAGTGAGTTCCCCGAAGGCTCTCGTTAGTTCCCCAAGTAGGTACACCTTATATCCTGTCGCTCCGGTTCGACTAACTACTGTGCTCGATTCCATTCATCTACATTCTCCTGTTCGTATGGTCAGCGAAGCCATTCACTGATCAACCGAAGGCTTTCAATCGTTCAGGCGCATTACGAACCGGATCGAGATAACATATATACATTCTTTTACCTTAACCCAGGTACACTCGGTAGGGTTTAAATCGGGTAAGTATAGAGGTGAGTCAATAAATGGAATACCATTTTCATTAAACTAATTCGTAATAATATTGACTGCATCACCCATAACGTTTCTTTCCTTTGCTAAGCTCAATTGAACATTTATTAATCTACGCAATCTTGCTTCACCGTGACACTGTTCGTACGTCCATTCTGTGCGTATATATGCCCACTGATAATGTAGTTTAGGTATTTACTCAGCTAAATGAGGTCTTTTCTGCGCTCTGCATTGGCCATACCTAGATTCTTCCAACAGGCGCACAACAGTGCGTCCAGAAACCGCCTTGTCAAGCAACTTGCGGATATTTGCTGTTTATAGACGGTTCAGGCTTAATTTGTAAAGCACTATATGGATGATCACCATCAGAAAGAATCCCGAGCCGTCTGGAGCGAGGAGAGATAGTCCCAGGAGTAGAGATTTGATATGTTACAATGCTGATGTGAATGGTTGTATATGCCCAATTCATTGGGCATTTAATATCAGCCATTATGTGGCCGGCGAGCAATCGACCAAGTATAACTACGCTCTGAGATGGTTTCAGTTCATGTCTTATAATCCTGATAAAACTAGTAGACCGTAAAGGAGTGCGAGGCATGGTCTCGGTGCCTGAGAAGATGATGTATAATCTTGCCCTGTGCGTCGCATAGCGCGGGATTACGTCGATTTTAATGATCTGACTGTAATACGCGTTCACGTCATATTAATCCCCAATGTTCTAGCCAGCATGAGGGATGGAAGTTGCAACACTGATATTACACCCGGGATGGTCCAGGGGACATCGCTAGTATATAGAACAATATTGTCCTTAGGATAACGCCTTTCCAAAAATAGGCAATGTTGATCAACAATCACCTCGGCTCCTTTCATACCAATCGGAACGTGGGAGCAGCGCGTGAATAAAAAGAACCAACTTTGTTAAGGGTGACAAGTTGCGGTGTTTCAATCAAACAGCAGTAGGAGCCTCATTGAGGCTCACCTCGGTGTTTCGCGTTAGCCAATCGGGAACCCGCCTCGCAAAGTGTTACTCCTCGGGACTTGTAATGGAGCTTTATTAGGAATTTGTCTACAGTCCCTTTACGGAAGATTGACCTTGTCGTGCCGCGGCCCTTCTACTGAACACTGGCCGATCGTTGCGATATATTGTTTCCCATTACTTTGGTCTGCCGATGGCACAAAATGCCGTGATAGGGAAAAGCGAAATCCATGAACTATATATTAATGAAGAGTCCCGGTACCTCCTCCAACTTGCAGTAACTTCTACTTCCTTTTCCACGTTCAATCAGCTGCTAGGCTTTTTAGGAACCCTATACAACTTCATTTGAACAATCTAGTTCTGGCCACTTGACTCGTAACTTTTTACGCGAAAATGACCCGCACTTGGCAGCCGCCCACGGACTATGGCAATCGTCCTGTTGCCATTCTAGGCGCGGGCGTACTGGGTCGTCGTATCGGTAAGCAAGGCATTTTTGATGAATGGTGACATTTATGTCTACGACATCCATAGACCCTAACATTTTATGAATAGCATGTATCTGGGCATCAGCAGGGTATGACGTCCAGGTCCGTGACCCTAGCCCAGAACAGCGCGCAGATTGTGTCGCGTATGTCGAAGGAAACGTGGCGTCCTATGCAGAGAAAACAGGGAAGTGTCCCGGTAGCATTAAGGTGTTCTCAGAGTTAAAGGATGCGGTCAGAACTGCATGGCTTACCATCGAAGCCGTCCCGGAAAAGCTCCCCCTGAAGGTTGATACCTTTGCCGAGCTGGACAAGCTTGCTCCTAGTGACTGCATCTTGGCCTCCAACTCTTCTTCATACAAATCCTCTGAAATGCTGGCCAAAGTATCCGACTCGACCAAGCGTCGCGTTTTAAACATGCACTACTACATGCCCCCCCAAGTCATGGTTGTGGAGCTCATGACCAATGGGCTCACGGAGCGATCTATCTTCCCGTTCTTGGTCGATCGTTCGAAGGAGGCAGCAACTATTCCCTATGTTGCTAGGAAGGAATCCACTGGTTTCATTTTCAATCGTCTCTGGGCCGCAGTCAAGCGAGAGGTGTTGACCATCCTCGCCGAAGAGGTCTCGGTGCCGGAAGAGATTGATTCGATGTGGACAGAGATGTTTATCAAGGGGGCCGTCACGCCCTGCAAGACTATGGACGGTACGCATCGGACTTTATTTTCCTATTTTCCTGCCGTCTGCCTGCGGCTTCTTTGTGTCTCCCTTTTTACTTGTCCTTCTGCCTATGTTTGATACTCCTCATCTTTTGAGTCTCGAAAACTCGCCTACCATGGAAACTAATAACACGGCTTAGACGTCGGTCTCGACACCGTTGGTTTCATTGAAACTCATTACATGGCCGAGCGTGGCCTTTCTGGTGAAAAGACGGTCAAGTACTTGCAGAAGAACTATTTAGATCACGGCAAGCTCGGGTCGAAATGTCCCAAGGGTGGTCTGTTCCCACCTGCAGGGACCAGGAATAGCAGCGCCACGAAGGCTAAGATCCTTGTTCTTGACATTGGATTGTCAGCACGGGTCCCGAGCACGAACGGGGGCGAAATCCTCGAAGTGTCTGCTGACGGACGTGAGCAGAAGGTCCTTGTTACCGCCCAATCGCTCCCCGACGGTCTTGCCATCGACCCTGCGAGCGAGCGCATGTTCTGGACAAACATGGGCGTCCCTGGCAAGGATGATGGAGCAATCTATTCTGCCCACTTAGATGGCACCGATATTCGTGCCGTCCTAGCTCCTGGAACTGTGAATACCCCGAAGCAGTTGGCATTGGACACCAAGTCTAAGAAACTCTACTTCTGTGATCGTGAAGGGCTTCGTGTTCTCCGTTGCAACTATGATGGCTCCCACCTTGAAGTCTTGGTCCAGACTGGTGCCTATCAGAATACCGAGGATGCTCAAGATGCCACAAAATGGTGCGTTGGTGTGACCGTCGCTTCCAGTCTCGGCAAGTTCTACTGGACACAAAAAGGGCCATCTAAAGGTGGTAAAGGCCGCATCTTCACCGCGAACATCACTACCCCCGAGGGACAGTGTGCGACGACACGAACTGATATTCAGTGTATTGAGAAAGATCTACCCGAGCCCATAGACCTCGAAATTGATGAGAACTCTCACTGTCTTTACTGGACCGATCGCGGTGAAATTCCACTGGGAAACTCCCTAAACCGACTTCGTCTCGACCACTTTGGCCTGCCGGTGCCCTCTGTGTCCTCTCACGGACACGAAGTCCTCCTCAGAAACCTGAACGAAGCGATCGGCTTGAAGCTCGACCTGGCGAATAACAGTATCTACCTGACGGACCTCGGTGGCAATATTTACAGATGCAATGCCGAGGGGAAGCAGAAAGTGAGATTATATGCGGACGAGAACCGAGCGTTCACCGGAATTGCCCTGGCTTAGGGTCTGGTATCGGTTTACCCGCGCTGTTTTTCCAGAGCATTTTCGTGGGACTTTCTGCCTTTCATGAACATTAGATGGAATCTAGATCATAGTCACCAGAATTTGAAATCAATAACTCATCTCCCTAATTAATAATATTGGCATCTCCAGATCCGTTCGTGAACTCATTGAGTCTTCAACCTTTCAACTATACTTGCCCCAAGACCTACAGGCTAGCTACATCGACTATGTAGCTCCTTTGTTACATTAAACGGCCATATGGTTTCTGGGTAGGAATTTAAGCTTCGACCGGCTATAACCCTATCGATAAAGCTAGGTTTCACTGTCAACAAACCCAGAAGCGCGCACAGCGGCTTCTAAACTAGAGCAATTACTACCACAGGACCATACAACAAGAGCCAATCATCACTATATGAAATATATATATGACTGTTATAACAATCTCGAACGCGATTAGGAGACGAATCTACCTACTCCGACGATGTATACCAGATATGGTCTTTGTAATAACCTCATCTTAGTTACTGATACACTTTACAGTTCTTATAGCTAAAGGTATGCAGGTTTTATCCATGTTTCTAATGATCTAGATAATATTAATGTTGTCCCTATAGACCAGTTCTTTTAGGGTAAACTTCTTTTTCTTTTTCTTTTTCTTTTTTTTTTTTTTTTTTTTTTTTTTTTTTTTTTTTTTTTTTTTTTTTTTTTTTTTTTTTTTTTTTTTTTTGTGCTGTTTTTATATATTAATCCTCCGATATATCTTATTTAGAGCTCGAATTCTCTTCCGTTCTTCCAATAAAGCTATTTTTTTTCCTTCTCCTGTTCCCAAGGAAGCTTTCTATCTGCCTGGCTACTTTATTGAGTTATATAGCTTCCTCCTTCTGCGTCTGAAGATCTCAAGCTTGTGGGATCTGATTCGACGAGTAAAAGATTGCATGAAAATTTTCTAAAGCCCACAAATTAGATGGAAAAGGGAAGTGGGCCGTTCTGGCGAGATACCATACTACCGAAAGCAAAAGGCGACGGTGACGTGGCCATATATGGAAGGTTGGGTAGTGAGAGTGGCTCCTCTCCTGCGTTTCAGCGGCTGCACATATACATGCCTCCCGACTATTCGTGTACAATGCATCCTTTGTGCATTTCCCTCATGTCCGATCTCAAATCACTTTGATGGGATTGAATAAGCCCAGAGAAGCTATGTGGAATCGTGTTCTTAAATAGCGTGTTCTGTTACATGTTCTTGGGAGATTATGAAGAAACAGTCTTACCAGTAATGGGACTTGTGGCTTTCGTGAGAAAATACATTCGAGTATGCCCACAACTGCCACTTATTTTTGCTCTGTTCTTCACTTCCAGGTGCCAATGGGTATAATAAAGAATATATACCCATCTGGAATTGATCCACTTACCGTTTTATCACTTCATCGTATTTCCAGAGCTTATACGATACCGGGATATATATCTCCACAGTCCTCCCGGTTAAAAGGTAGTCGTGGAGGGTGAACCTCGGAACCGTGAGAGTTCAGGGGCAACCACAAAACTGGAACCGCGGTAACTCCCAAACGACCGGCAGAGTAGGCAAGCCCCCTATATGGCCCCAGGAAATATATAATCCGAAGAGCTCTAGGCTCCAATGTCAATGTTATTCTTGTGTCCCCCTCCATTTTAAACACACAATCATGGAAGAACATCGCTCGCAGCCACAGCGTCATGAGGTCCAGAAAGTTAGTACAACGGACAGGTTGCATGCAAAAGATGCAGCTTACCAAGCCTGCAGGGCTTGCTACCATCGCAAAAAGCGATGCATTACCACTTCGACGCGTCACCCGTGTATTTACTGCTTCAAGTACGGCTATCGCTGTATCCCTAGGACGCGCCCGGTGAAGTATGGCTTTCGGTTCTTCGTTACACTCAGACAGGGATTGATAAAGCTGATTCAACAATGTGCAATTTAATCTACAGATCTACCCGAATGCATAGAGCCAAGACCTCTGACAATCAACACCAGCAAACGTCCAGTTATAAAGTTGATTCACGACTGCCGCCAGGTATCGACCACGAGATCCCGCTCCCCCGCTGGAGCGCCGCCTATTCGCTTTTCTCGGAGGTAATGCGACTGATACCACCCACGGGACCACGGCCAGCTTGTGATGGAGAGCGCATGGCTGCAAGTGATGAACAGGATCCTAGCGAGAAAACGAGTCGTCAAGGCGATAATCGCCTATCACGAGCTCGAGACTCTCCAAAGCAAACAGCCTGTGAGATGAATACGGTCGACTCTGATACGAGTCTCTTACTCACCCCAAAGTCATTAGCTTCTGAAGGAAGCGACGCGACTAGTGTGCTCTCCGACCTGGATAGTTTGCCTGGGTTATGAATCGAGTTCTAGGGGCACGCAAAATACTCCGCAAGGTCATGAATTTCCAGGAGCCACCAATAGTCACCCGAAAATAAATCTGCCCGTATAAAAGTCGGAACTTGTCCACCATTGATAAAGAATACGTTCAATGCTCAGAATGGCCGGAAAACTGTGATCTAGGTTGGATGGTTGCGACTGCTACGTGTCCCTGTTACCATGGTCCCGACGCCGGTGTGCTTCGTACCTGGTCTCCTACTTGCTAGACAAGTGAAAGTAAAGGCCTTTGAGTTCCATCAAGCTATGGAAGAGATCTGAATGTAGAAATATGACGCATTAAATTGAACACAATACCGAGCTACAAGAACGATGATGGTCCGAGTTAGCGTAATGGCCCATAGAAGATTTGGTCGATTGGATGCGGATGTGCTACAAGTCTTCAAAAAGATGCGATTATTTTAAGATTGTGTCACTCTCGTGGGACTGTGGCCCCAATAGAGTGGATACCTATCTGGCTCTCATGATAATCGCTCGTATTGTACGTTAGCGTAGTGCATGAGCCCTCTAGCTAGGCATCCCTGGCCACTTTTCTAGTTCTCTTCTGTCGGATATGGAATAAGGGTTAGCTTTAGCGGATTCTCCTGCATGGGAAGACTTGCAGGAGGTGAGGTACACTGTGCCGAAACGTCAACAGACCTTATTAATCGCCCTGGCAATTACAAAGGATGGAATGAGACGCGCCGCAATGTCTTCACGTCTGGATGGCGGATCCGGTAATAAAATGCCCAGCTTCACACGACAAGCCAAGCCATAGGTAGTATTCTGGGTTAATATTTGACTTGATGGGGGCCTCCGTCACAGTTCGATCATTGGCGCGATTTCTTCTACGTTCCGTTACTTCCGACATATGTCAGTGGGAGCTAGAAACAGTGAAATCTTACTGCGTGCCTTAATGTAATGGTATACGAATTTGCTGCCATTGTCATACAGCTCCCCCCTTTAAAGACCACATACAAGCTAGGGGTTTGGAAGAGGATGCACGTCATCATCGTCATCGGGAATGTATATCATCCCTTCCAGTACGGGTACAGGCATCTGGTGGCCCAGTGTGGTTGTATAGCTGGGCATGTTCTGAGGAGACTGCAAATCTATTGTCATGCCCTCTGTGAGTGATGAAGGATCTGAAGTGAGTGTCGCAGTCATGGAGCTCGCAGTTTGTGTTACATGTTGCTGTTGGCCGGGTTGCCCAAATATGGTCGCAGGAACTGATTCAAATGTCCTGTGATCGAATGGGAAAGTTGTGCGTCCGGTTTCACTGTCAGGTGGAATTCCACTTGACCCTTCATTGCCGTGTTCATTCGGATTGGGTGCCGCCGTCTGGTTGCCCGGGTCACCTTGCTCGGCTCGGATATCTTGCTTATTCCTGTCCTGGTTCAAAACACCTAACCGGACGAGTAGATCGTGCGTCAGAGGTTGGCCGTCTGCTTCGGGCTGCACTGCAAGGAGGGGACCAGGCCATCCTTCTCCGTCCACAGACCGTCGGTAGAGCTCTTGGAGCCCGTCTACCATCTGGCTCTGGTGCTCTTCCATCATCTCCACATATCTGACTGTGCATCAGTATGAGAGGTATACCGAGCCATTGTCATCAAACCTTACCCTCTCGGATATGATCTCCTAGTGGACCTTAATTGCCTGAAAATGCAATCTGCATTCATTTCTGAGCAATTATCGCAGGGTCTCCGGCCATTACACTGTATAGCTTTAGTAAAGATAGCCAACCGTCTATTCTGATCTGAGATGATTTGCTGACAAACCCTAGTTTTCTTTACTCTGCATCTCTCGCACGCTATAGTGACTCTTGTAGAAGTGTGAGGTTTGGACCCTGAATCATTATCCATGGATTATTGCCAAGGCCCAAGGCCGAGCTTTGTGCGAGCGGAGGGTTATTATTCGATCGAGTATAGGAAATAACAGATGGAAACGAAACATTGCTCGCTTCCAGGTAGAAAGTCTGGTCTTTGCCCAATTCTGCATTGTTTTGGGCGTGTCATATTATATCTTGTGTCAAACCACCCTTTTGCCTCTATATCTCGGCATCTAGCGTGCAGTTACCGCGGAACCTGACTCACTTTCTTATGTAGCCCGGATGCGCCCCACTCTTGTCGATAATTACCGCGGAAAAGCATCCAAAGTCGCAAAGGTTAATGGAAGTAGAGAAAGTCGAGGTAGAGAAAATCATATTGTTAGGGAGTGATATGTGTTTGGTATTCCGTGCTTGATGGTACCGGCTTCACAACCTGAGTGGGAAAGCCGCCACAGCTTCTTTGAAGAGGGATGAAGCTCTTGGTGACCCAGCACCAGGAAAAGACACACCTGTGTCCTGATGTACATGACGCTGCGCCCTTTCCCATACTGTAGCTGCAGGACATCCCTTCCGTGAAATTCGCATTGTATACACCAACATTTGATCTTCACATGTAAAATCTATCGGGTTGATTGCTATCTCCGAATTTTAATATTTAGAAGAGATGAGAAGACAGGATCAGAGGAGTAAGCGACGGTTTCGTGACGGCTTAGTTGACCGAATCGTTTTTGGCATGTCCAAGGGCTAGACATTGCTACGCCACACAAGTGATCGAGTCATTTCCAGGACAAGGATGCAATTAGGAAGGGTTAGTTATGGAAACTCTAATATCCCCTGACCTGCCAATATCTGTCCGGGTTTAACTCGTCTGGTGTTTTGACGCGTTTTGGATTGTCTGTAGATTCTAAATCCTGGGAGGGCCCAGATACCCCAAGACACGGCTTGCTAAGGCTCTCTAGATACGTGAGTTGGAAATAATTAGATATATTCGTTCAAGGGCGACTTCGTCTAGCACTTTTTTGGCTGTCGCCGGAGCTCCCCATTCACCGTACCCCAAGCGTGCACAGAGCCGTCTGAGAAGGTGACAGGTCCTTTCAAGAACGACTGATCTCCAGTCTGGTCTCTTACGTATATTCCAGAGGCTATATCTTTCATTGCCTGTTCTAGGTTTGGCAGTTGCCCCCATTCCCACGATAGCAGGCCCCCGTATTGCTTTGGCAAGTTTTGGGGGTCAATGTAGGCTGACAGGGTCATCTCGGCCTCTGAATGAGGTAAAATGAGTATTTTCGAGATACTACCTGGGTCGAACCATTTTTTTATGATTCCCCACACCTTCACGAAAGATGGAGGGGCACCGACAATCTGTCACCAATGTTCATGTCAGTGACTCGGGACGGCAGATCGGAATTCTGTAAACCATGAGACTCACGAAGATATGACCGAGTGTTTCTGGATAATGAGTGGTGGCGATTGAGATCGCCCCCTGTAGGTACTTTCGAATCTTCCAAAAATGCCCAAACCCTACGCCCGTTATGTCGATGATGTGTGTTGAAGCCGAAACTGGGGCCCGGGCGTGGGAATCATGTAATTCGCTGCACAGGGGCATGACAAATTTCAACATATTTTCGTACAGGGCATGGAAGGCAAGAATATGGCACGGTAGATCCTGTGCTTGAGAGACGGTAGTCATAGTGGTGCGATTATACGTGGATATATAGGCCTCCATTCTGCCAGGTGTAAATTCTTTCACAGGAAAGACGTATACGGGAAGACCCTGTCGGTCACATCGCCCTGTCCATTGAGCGAACTAACACAGCTGTCAGCTCAAATTCAGCAAGGAGTCCTTCGAAGTGATGGCCAATCGGTAGATGAACGATGCATAAGGTGAGAAACTGACCATCTTCCGGTAGTCTTCGTAACATTGCACATCCATGTGGAGATAAGAATCGTCGATGGCATGATTCGCCCTCCAATCTTGGACAACACGAAATCGATCGATTGCCCTGTCGAGATCGAAATTGTGTGCTCGTAAAAACCGCCTATTGAATTGGCTTAGTCAACACGGAATATTTCTCAAGGAACCTAGATTATTGAGCGCACAAGAGGGTTGTATCGTCGATAGTTGATTGTCCATCCTCAGACCACTTGTAATAACCATTCTCTTGGCAGTAATCTCGGAATCTCCTCAATAGTATGTCCTCCTCCGGTGATAGAACATCGGCGCGATCGATAAGCTCTGCCTTCTCACCACGGTGGGAGGACGACTTATTAACATAGGTAGAGGAACGCTCGTCCATATCATTGAACGGCATGGTGTTGGTCTTTGCACATACGACAAAGGCAATCTGTGACCGAGCCAGAGTCCCCACAAACTTCAGAAGTAGGTCCTGGGAAGTGCCCTTTCTTCTTGGCGAGGGAAATGTTCTGGGCATCCACTTTAAACACGCCCAAAGGTGGTGAACGGTCTACCTCGGCATCATTTGGGCAAAGCGTGGGTGTGCCAATCAGAGCGTGGAAATCTCCCTCGGGAATTTTCCCGGGAAAAGAGAGCTCATACCAGCCATTCAGACTGGACCTTTGGGAAAGATCGAATCTCCTGGCCAAAGATAATCGGCTCGATTAGTGCATAAAGCCAAGACTTCCCGCCGAAACGCGCCGGAGAATGTGCCAGATCCCCTCATCTTTGGGACGAGCTTGAAAGGCGCAGCCTGCCTCTCACAAGGTAGGACTTAATTAGAAGCAATTATCGGTACAGGATCTTGAGTTGATTACACATAAGGCTGGCCTCCGTTAGCACAGTAACAAAAGTCTCCGTAATACCAGCGGAGCCTCTTCCCGTGTCCACCTCGACAAGGCCCGGAGGGTGATAAGTACAAAGTTAACGGAAGCCATAACTCTAAGAGTCGGACGCAACGTGTTTGTAATATTGAGGTGATCTTTGAAGGAAATCACCTACGGTGAACTATGGCTATTTCCGATCGCCAAGCTTGTATTATCTTGCACGCTATTCTCATATTTGCGGAAAGAGGGGCTGGCCAGACGACTCCCAGTCATGTTCAATGCACGCTTGCGCGGAGTGGTGAGTGCAGTACGTCTCAGGAAGGGGCACGTAAGGTACGACTGCTTAAGCATTGCCTCCATGGTCATCCAGATCAAACCCCCGAGAAGAAGCAATAGGGACTATTATGATATGAAATAGATATAAATGGTCGTGGATATTTTTAACAGTTGAGTTCTGCCAACTCTACCTCACCAAATGGAACGAGTTCGTTACTTGGGTATTGATCGTCATCATCAGTAGCACCAAAGTTTATACCATCCAGAATGGAGATCCGGTGAGTGGGACAAGAGAAAGGCGAGGTTGATACGTGCCCCGAGCTAAGTTGCAGTTGAGGTACCCCCCATTCTGTGCTTCCAAAGTAGCTTGAGGACAGACATGGGGTTTGTCGAGAATTGTCTGCTAATTGTGGTAGCGAGAAAGAGTGTGGAACTTGATATAAACATTCCCCATACATGAACTCGGAAGGGACATGTGCTGGGGTTTGCCCTGGATAAGATATATCAACATCGTCCAGGCTTTCCACATTGTCAAAATTATCTCGGGGAGGTATGATATAGGGCTCCTCCTCCTTGTTCAAAGCACCTAGGCGAAAGAGTATATCATGTGTCAGAGGATGTCCATCCGCCCCCTGCCTGAGCGGCTCACCGGGCCAGCCCTTGCCTTCAATAGCCCGTCGATACATTTCTCGCAACGCCTTAGTTAACCAACCCTGTTGCTGCTCAAGCATTTCAACATATCTAGAAATCCAAGTTAAGCACGGGTATACTAATGCTCAAAGACGCTTTCTAACGTACCCTGGAGGATGCTTTTTCACAATCGTTTTTCTTTCTCCAAAAATACAGATAGCATCATGCTCCTCACACCGACTGCAAGGTTGAGCACCATTGCACTGGACCGGTCAGTAAATAGGAATCATTCTTATTTTTAGCGGCGGTATCTCTGTCTCACCTTCGCTTTCTTTAACCTACAAGTGTCACATGCCCTAGCAACCCTGCCCCGAGCATTGAGTCCCCGGTTCAAATTAGCTAAAGTCAAAGGGTGTGTATCATCCCTTTTTCTCGGGTTGGGTTCGTCCATATATGACATAGAAGGAAAGCCAGTGCGAACGTGTTGTTCAGAGTAACGGTTGTTCAATTGTAGAGGGTGTTCTACATAAACACTGGACCAAATTAAGCACGAGGGCAGTTATAAACCGGAAGCAAAAGGCCTAGTCAAACGATACGTCTGGTTACTGTATATCGATGGACCAAACAGAGGTCTTCGAGCGATGATATAGTGGTCATTGACTCCATCCGAATCTCAGACCATGACGGAGTTTAGAACGCAGCATGTTGGTCCGAGGAGTTGAACGCTGCCCACGGCCGGGAAACGCTTTGAATTTAGTAATAAGAGCTCCTACGCATATATCCCGAGGTCCTGTTGCCCATGGTTTTCTGTATAATAAATAAAATACTAATACTGGTAAATAGGACCCTGAACGCGCGCAGTCGACTATCCGTATTCGCCACGTCAACTCCATGCAGTTTACAGCCAATAATTTCAGTCCTCTCGTTTGAAGGGTCCCCTTCCGAAAAGGGAAGTCAACCTCGGTAGCCAAGCAATACAGCCCGGACTCTCAAGAAAAATAAGTTTACCGTGTCTTTTATGGCTTGCCAGTGCACATGTTTCTGAGTTGAAGAATACAGATACAGTATCTCTTGCCTTCATGCCTTCTTGGAGATAGCTTTCCGTCGGTGGTGAGTCATGAATCATCCATGACGAATGTCAAAGAGTAGCCAGGCTAAGGTCCAGGGCTTTCATTGAAGTCTCCATAAATTGAAAGTTGGCCAGGTTCTTCACTAGCCCTCATAAGATCACAATGTGGGGTGTCTGATATCATAAAACCCCGTTCCGAATGAGACCACCGGAACCATGAGATCTGGTCGACTTATTCTTGTCTTGCTTTCTGACCCACCGTTTTAAGGCTGATGCGGAACTCAAAATATTGATCATGGTCTGATCCACGTGCTAACGTGGCCCACTATTCAAGGCTCAGACGGAACTCAGATTACCAGTCGCAGCCAATGAGCCTTGATCGTCGGTCGTTTATGGCTACTAGATAAGTTTGCAATATAACCTTAAATATGATCTCGGAACTTCACTTATTTGTGCCCCAGCCCTTGCCGATTTGTAGACAATAAAAGGCCCGTGCCCCAAGAAGGTGGAGTTCAGGGAGTAAAGGTCCTTGGGCTATGACGTTACAACGTGCTAAAAAACAAACTGCGAGGCTCGTGTTGATCTATCAATGGTGTTCTATCCGGTCATCCGCCCACCACAGAGCCCGCGGCTCACTTTCTATGGGTTGATGAATCATCGTCAATCTATCCGCCAAATGGGGAAATCCCCCCCCCTCCCCCGCAGCGTGTGCTAGCTTCACTAAGATTCTAGATCTATAAAGGGATGAAACGACGCTTTTGTTCTTCTGCCGTTGCAGCTAAAGGCTATAGTAATCTAGTGGGGGTGTTCCTTCTCGCCTCATATGCTGACTAGCGAATCATATTTTAGTATACTGATTATTGTCTAAATTTGCTCTAATGCCCCGCATCCCAGAATCGGAAATGCTTGCCTATCTCCAGTCTCCATTGGTTCCATTTGCTAGGGGAGAGGAAGGTCTATTGAGGTGTGGCGATATTGTCTTGATTCTATTGACGCACCAGTGCATGACTTGGTAACTTCTATACAAAAGACTCTGCAATTGAAGAAAAAGGTTGCGTCTAAAGGAGACTGGTGAGTTTGTTGTTTTGAACAAATCCAGCACATATGTTAACAGATCCCAGGTACGCCAAGGTGCCATTCGGTGATCCTAAGGAATTGGATCGAACTCAGAAGCGTGTTGTACAGCTTCTCAATGATGCTTTTGACAGTTGCCCAAAATCCGGCGATGAGGATCTACCTATCAACGAAGCTGGCCGCATGTATTTTTGATTATCTTAACCGGGCAGTAGATGACGCTGGACAGAAATTGCCTAGGGCGCTCGTTGCGCCCAACATGCTCCCAGGTGAGGGATAACAATCAATATATCTCCCCGTGGTTCTTAATTGAGAACACGCTGACACGAGTTCTATGCACACAGTTGTGGGAGCGGGATTCGTGACCACAGCTTGCTTGTTGTCTTGGTTGATTTATTCGCTCTGCACTTATGAAGGAACGCAAGACCGTCTCCTGCAAGAACTTGTGGATCATGGAGTTACCCACGATATGACATGGGACCCCGATTTCGCTGACAGTCTTCCATATTTAAATAAGTTCATCAAGGAGACGCAGAGGTATGTGTTCCTCAAGTCGTACCCGCGATACTTCATCAATTTTAGCCATATTAACAATATACCCTCTGTTAGACTACATAACCCCTCGTTCCAGCCTGGGAGGGTAGCAAAGGTTGACTGTGTCGTCCCGGGTGGATACCAACTTCCAAAAGGGACGGCGCTGATTATTGCTCTGTACGCGATCCATTCTAACCCTGATGTATGGGATAATCCCCATCGCTTCGACCCAGACCGCTGGGATCATTTCAATCCAAAGGACAAACCCAAATGTTCCTATATACCCTTTGGAACGGGTCCACGCTCCTGTATTGGCTTTAACTTCGCTCTCGGAGAGGTCAAGGTCGTGCTCCCATCCCTGGTGTACAGGTATGAGTTTGTCCGTGAAGGGGAAGCTAGCATTGAGTATGATCCTCAATACCAGCTAATCCGCCCGTTGAATTTGTATATCCGGGCAAAGAAGAGAACACACTGGCCGAAGCCAAGCGCAGCTCCAGCGTAAAGAAAACGTTGTGTTTATTTTCCCACCTCGGGATTTATGTTGTTATATGTTCCATAAAGACATACGACAAGGAAAAGCATTGCCACCTGCTGTTAAACTTTTACTGTTTATTGAATAACAACTACTTATATGCTGCTGGTGTCGCCGGGGAAAGGGAATATACTAGGTAGAGCAGATATTAGGTCGGGTTCAGGTACTAGATCTAGGACCTGCCCCCGGAAACACTTGGGTCGGGGGGGTTCGGGGCAAAGGGAACCCTGGTCAACTCTAGTAATGAACCACGTCATTTCAGCATGTTTTCTGTAGTTGCGTATGAAGTTCATTTGTCACTGTAAAAAAGCCTAGATGTTCCTTTTCTGGATTTACACCGAATATAGAAGAATACCAGGCACCTACATGCAGAGCTAAATAGAGAAAGTAAATTGCTTCAGATTTGGTTCCACGTCTGCCAGACGTCAAAGATCGAACCTTCGTCCATTAAAATGTTCATTAAATCAGGTTCATATGCACCTGCAAGCTCCAAGTCATCCAACTGATCATTTTTACCATTATTAGCATCAAGGTCTTCCGCTTCCAAGATAGCACCTGGGGCGTAACTTTCATTGGCAGGAGCGGGTATCGCAGTTGCTGCAGGGCTCACTCTCATAGTGGGAGCTGAGTAACCTGGAACAATCTGTTGGAGCGCCTTCGTGAAAATCCCACGATATACTGAGGCAACAGTGTATGTTTTCTGGAATTCTTCCAAGACCAGCATGCACATTTCCAGCTTACTTAGCCGGATGCGTTTTGCGATCGAATCGCCAAATTTGCATTGAAGCAAGTGCACTTGCATCGCTGGAACCAGAAGAGGAGGCCTAGATTGTTTCAATGGGTCAGCGCAGTGCAAACTACAGGCGCCTCGGGACTCCAAAGAGCAAAAATGACCCATAGATTGAATATACTCACGTCATAGGCCCTGCGAACCCCAGCAGATTCTCTTGGACGAGCATGTCCAGTATTTCATTAGCTCTCGAGGCAGCAGCATGGGCCCGTAGACGGATTCGATGCTGCCAGTCGTCCTTTGCCGGGGGAGTCAGGCCATCCGGGACTTCCGTTTCCCAGCGGCGATAGAAGGTAATGACCATTGCTCTGAAGGATATGTCAATACAGGAAATCATCAAAGGCAGTAGAACTAACTGGTAATGCAAGTGGACGTGATGCGAATAGAACCTTGCTACACGCGTTAGACCGACTTCGTACTGATCCGGCAGTCTGCTCTGTAGTAGCCGCCTTTCAAGTCCTTCCACTTCGTCTATCGACGCTTTGAGGCGAGCAGGCCGACGATTTAGGGCTAGGGTGTTGCCCAGCAGGCAGCTTAGTTCCATCAACATAACCCAGTATTCAGCCAATTTGTTCATGTCACCAGGTAGGTACGACGCGATAGTGGACCCATCTGGCTTCAGAGTGTCAAAGAGGAGGTCGCCCGCTAATGGCATACGAATATCACAGTCATCCAGATTGACCCGCAGGGGCCTCCCCAACGTTAGACCGAGCCAGCGATCCCGGAAAAAGCAGCACCACCAAAGCCGACACCAAAAAGATCGCTGTCGATCGGTAATGGATGGCGTATGATTTGATGCGCCAGGATCGCGATGCAGGCCAAGGATCTGACCCAGGTTTATCGCAATGCCTGTCCAATACCACGGTTGTGCATGCTCATCCATGTCCGAGTGCCAAAATCCCATCAAGAGTGACGACTGCAATAGCAGAACTTTGTTCCTTTCGTTTCCATTGTTGTACAAGCACTAATTACGGACGAAAGTTAGCCCAGGGAATTTTGCACATTGGCAAGAGGCAGGGGAATCACTTGCCTTAGCTCGAGAGTACATCATGAATTTCATTGCCCGTCTGGATGTAAACCCTTCTTCCTCGTATATGGTTGCTGGGATAAACTACACGGCTCGGTTAGCTGGAGAGATATACAAATGCTCCACACCGTGGCATACATTGACAGCGACAAAGAAGAGACTCCACAGGAGCAACAGGTTATAGTCCTGAAGCTGTCCAGCCTGGTGATGCTCCACAAGCACATCAGCTTCAATCACCGGGAGGATCGGATGTACATGGACCAGGTATGCCTCGATCATACTATCGCAAGCACTTCTGCCCGGGAGGGTAAACACGCCCTTTCTGCGTAGGAAGTTTTGGTCCTCGTCAGACAGGTGCGTGCGGTGCAGTGGTACGAGAAAATGCTTCGGCAATGAGTCATTGGGGGAGCAAATGTTCAGGGCCGACGTGGGCCCAGTCTGTTCTCCTATCTAAAGCATGAGTCCCTGCCGTGTTCTACTCTATATTCAGTGGGCGATTGGTTTCTGTACCAGTATAGAAGTGCATTTCCCCCACACTGTCTGGTTGGCCGAGCGCCGCTGATGCTATTTCAAGAGCATTGCGCTCTTCGTCTGCCATATTGTACACCTCAAAGTCCGAAGGGCTCCCGTTGGCGGTCCGCGTGGTATTTTCCGCTTGGGTGTCGCAGGGGGGAGGGCCTGAGGGTCTACGCTCATCAATCGGACACGGGGCAGGGTTCGCGGAGGCCGCGGAGGTAGCGATGTGTGAGTCAATTGCCCTAGAATGACCCTGCCGGCGACGGCGAGGTGCTAAGCAGTCTGTCTGTTGAGTACTAAGAGGCGGTCCTAAGTCAGTACTATTTTGGTATGGTCCCTACGGGGTGTTCTGTCACCCTTTCCCTTGCTTTATGTTCACGATACACTCGATCGCATCCTGGGTACATCCGGCGCAAGGCACACCGGTGACGGTCAAGCTGCATCGTACTTTGCGCTGGCGACAAGCCTGGCAGGCAACTGTAGACCTGTGGCGGCGGGTTCGAGGAGTTTGGTTCGTAGATGCCATGACCTCCGCGCAAGACTGCTCCTCGTATCCCGCGGATTATGGAAAACTTCACTAGTTGTAACAGTTTCGCGGCGGGGGCAAGGAAAACTGGATGCCTTGCGCCGTGCCGGGGTCCCTGCTTGCGGATGGGCGTCTAGTTAAGTTACCTACTGCCGAGGTTAGTAAACACACCTCGGATGGTCACAACCGCGGAGTTTCAAGCTATCTTACATAATCGGTCACTGGACCTCGGGTTTTACTGTGTATCACAATATGGGATACTTTGAATGTTTCTGAGCAAAGGCATATTGTATACAAACAAACCATCTTCTGAAACGCATCATTATTTACAAGGACGGAGATCTAATGAGTCTCGGAATTCTTGCCGAAATGGGTTGACTGTGCCCCTGGAGCAATGAAGCCAATTTTCCGAATATTTTTTCCCGCTGATATTATCTATATATTTCTCTACGTAGTCTCAAACTGCTTACTATACAGATACAGAGTTCGACAGTTTATCAGAAGCAATTGATTCTCGTTTTAGGAAGCTAGTAAGCCGTTCTGTTGCTCCAATATATAAATCATCGCTGCACTTAATCCCCGTATCCTCAGTATAAGCACGCTGGATGTTCTTTGTGGAGAGTAATACTGTCCATTGATTGGGTTGCTCTTTATTTCATTGATCCGACAAATCCATTGAGTTGTACCAGTTATACCCGGTTGTACCCAAGCTCCGGTTCGCTAGCTGCTCGTGAGCCGACACGATTATTGGAGTATTGGTTTTCAGTGGTAGGAATTAGCTTACTTAGTTGTAACGCCCAGCAAATACTGCATTTAACTAGAAGCAGGACCAACAGAAATCTGTTTCCCACGAAGCACAATATGACTGTACGAATGACAATCACCACATCCAGCCAGTAACTATTAGCTGTAGCTACAATCACCCAGAGCACAAGCAAAGGATATATGACGGCGAGGGTGAAGAAAAGCTCCGTCACCAGCGGCTTATAAGATTTTCGCCCACCCAATCTCCACGATATGCCAGAGTAGTAGATAAGCGTACAGCCAATAACAAATATATAAGTAAAGTACAGACTCAGTATAGCAGCAAATTAATTGACTAACTTGCCGCCGGCCCATACACTTTCGGCATACTTTTGGCGAACAATATTGTAAAAGTATTAGGACACAGATAGTAGTTGGGGGGGTATACAAAACAGATCCTGGAATATACACCAGGGAAAAATTTCCATTCCAGAATAAAATTAAAGCTGGACTGTTTAGAAAGTTTAACTTCATAGTATTTCAATTATTTTAAATTTCTATATAGCGGGTAGTGGGCAATCCACTTGCGCGGGCAACTCGCTTACCAATTACGTTATTTATATCAGAATCGCGCAGAGGATTCCGTCCTCAAGCGATTCGTTCTGTTATACCTAATAGGAGAACTGCCATATAATCCTGAACAGCCTTTAGCTTCCTAGTACTACATTCCTGAAGCCTGTTGGCCTATCGCGCTCCGCAGGTATACCGCTGATAGATCGTAGTACGCCGAAAGAGCGCTTACAACTATATATATAAAAGTATTAACCATATTTGAAGAAGGATTAGCTAGAGTGGATACTTGCACCTCGCCTAAGGTGTCTTAATCCCAGACAACTACGACAGGGTGATACATTATATATATTTGGTTGAGAACCACTAAACCACAAGCAACACTTCTGATAGACAACTGATGTAGAAGCCGTTTAAAGATAGCTAGTAGCTACTCATATGATCGGTAACGCTTTCAACCTTCCAATCATATAAACAATTCTGCATAGAACGATAGCTCACTCTCAGTTCTGTTATGACCAGAGCCGTACGCTAGTCCGCAAGCGGAAAGACCAGGAGACGGCCCGAACTTTTCATTTCATGATTGTTTACTCCGTACTTTTACTTTCCCCACAACTTGGTGAACATGGAAGAATGTGGCTATTGTACCTAGTGACACCCACCTTTTTGAATTTACTCTTTGTCAAAAGATGTTGAAAAAATATTTCAATTAGGCAGGTCCTCGCGTTGTTATGAGAGCCTCGGGGGTCCACCTACACGGTTATAAAGTAGATCTTCGGAACGTCGGAAACTCGGAAACCCCCCAACTTTTACTTTTAAAACTTGCCCTTTTATGGCTGTCATTCCCTCGCGGCTGCCCGAGGCTGGCGTGCCATCGTAACAGTTGACATATAAGTCCATAATATGTCGGACCCCGATCACCAGCAAGATGGATGTATTGACGCTCCCCGGGGCACGGAGCGCGGCGCTGGAACAACCCATTCCACCAATACCGATCCACATCGTGTGGGGACTCGTCAGCCTTGGTCAATATCGGCCGGATGGAGTCCAACGGATGTTACGATGCACAAAATAAACAAGTATGTATCGTTTATCATCATGTCTTACAGATCTCGTAGCTAATGGTCGACTGCCAACGACAGTCTCATCTCTAGCTCAATAGGTCAGGACGCCGCTCTCGGCTCCGTGGAATATCTATCGCACGCCTTACATTACTTTCTCCTCTCGAGAGTCTGGAGAAAAATCAGGGCTCGCCTATATGCTCTGCTGAGAGTGATGCAGAGACGTAGAACTACTCCATGCCACGGTCAATCCACGCATACGCAAATCAAGACGCCGGCATGGTCACCACTACTGTCACTTTCATCTTTGATGTTCGACACTCGTTCCACTCTACGTCTATTGGGATTATTCTCGATATGGGCCTGGGGCTCTGAAATTGCAAAGGCTCCACCGGCGGATCGAATCGTCCGAGAACTAACACGACTTCAGGTGGTGGCGACCACGACGTACCAACTTTTAGAGAACGTCGCTTTTCTCATGACAAAAAACGTTTTACCGGAGAAATTATGGAAGCGATTCGATAGTGAGAAGCTGTATGCTTGGAGCCTTCTTTCCCTGTGCGTGCATATGATGCTCCAGTTAGGTAAGCTTTGGCGGGAGAGTGTGCTTAGAAAGAGGGCCGACCAGAAGGCAGTGTCATCCACCAATGGTAAGATAAAGATGATTGACAAGGAGGTAGAAAGTGCGAGTGAGTCCGACGACAATGATACGGAAACAGCAGCGCGGCGAGAGGAAGTCCATGCCGCGAGGAAGAGCTTGGTGTCAAGCCTCACTTGGGGAGCATTATGTGCGCACTGGGGGATGCCTGCTGGGATTGGGATTCCGGAACCCTTCATAGGGGCATTGAGCTTTGCTGCAGATGCTTGGGAGCTCCGGGATACATGGATTTCAATTGAAGTTCCATAAATTCGATGTCTCAGTGGCTTCGCTGCTGGGTCATTTTGAGGGTACCACTTACTCTTGAATGGCCTCGCTCACATTGTACGTGATATACATATCCAACCACCTTTTCGTCTTCCGACCATTCTTCTGCCTTCTTCATATCGCAAAGCAAGTCCATAACCTGAGATATGGACCGGGTCACATGACCTCACCGTCTTAAGCTGCCACAAAGATATAGTCAGAAGGCTGTGTTCGTGAAGAACGTCGCACCAAGTGATATGTGGTACAAAGCTGATGAGGACTCGGTGGTTCAGTCGATGGTCTTCCCGGCAACGAAGGTGAACACGGCTGGAGAGACAGCCGTGGCGCTGGCCAAAGTTGGTACCGGAAAGCTAGGATATGTCGGCGACGTGAATGCGGAAGAAGGTTCGAATACGGTGGTTCTTGCGATGTGTGGATTACTGTAGCACGGCGCACGGTATAAGTCCGTGGAAGATGTCGGCGATGACCATTTTCTACCGTCAAGGAGGCACTAAGAACTTAGACAGCTACGGTCCTCGATGCTCGTCATCCGAACATGCAGTGTGTATATAATAGCTGGCTTAATATTGCTCTCAACTTATTCACTCCGCGAACCTGTTGGTTCACGTATCAGTCCACTCCGTTCACATAGTTGTCAGTGTAGAAAAAGTGAGTCGACGCCTAAGAGAGGAGGGAGATGGAGGACGTGCCTCATCTTCAAGAACTATTTTGCCCATGTTGGTGAAAACCGTCCCAACCTCGTGAGATCAGATCGTTGTTTTCGAATTCTGAATGGACCCTGTTATCAGCCAATCTCGAGCCAAAGATTAAATCCATGCGAGTTCCAGGCGGTTATAGAGTAATTTTAGGGTAACATGACTACTTAGTTACTCGTCGTCTGTCCATACTTACTTCCCCTTCATTTCCGAGTCAGCGCTTCTTGTTCACGAGGTAAACTTAAGCCAACTCTAGAAGGAATGGGAATTCAATTACTGCGAATCATATAGGGTGATAGATCCTATCAGGGCAGATGGCAAGTCTAGCAATTACAAATCCAAGATAAACTAGGAGTACGATAATAGGACCTACAAGCCCGTTTCGATTACCATTTCAAGATAAGCTTCCAGATAGTGGTGAGTAACTCAAAGACGTGCTATTAGTAGTAGTTACGCCACCGAGATAGCAGTGAAGATGGCGGGAGTGGGGAAGATTATTCCTTCGCGTGGACCTTCCGTGCCCTAAGACTTCGCCTCTTGACTCTTGGACTACGGGGAAGAAGACCCACTCTCGCCATCTAGATAAGATAGTAAGAACTTCTACTCCGTCCGATAACCGTTATTAACCCCGCCTTCTTTTTTCACAGCCGAGATACCGAACTCTGACTGGTTGGAGGTGTTAGCTTCTGCTGAGTAACAAGAAAGAAAAAAATCGCTATCTGTGCCGTGCAACTTGTATATATATCACAATACCCACCATGGGATTATCGGTGGAATATAAAGCAGACCGCGTGGACCTTCCATCGACTCGAGAACCCCATGGGGAACAGACCCACCCTTCACCTCTTCGGACACGAGCTTAGCGTCGAGATATGAGGGGATTCACTCGGAACCCCGATCCCCATGTATATAAACACCCACCCAGGTAGCAAAGGATTTGGCATCTTTCTCCTCTTCGTACAACGCTTTCATGATGACCGATACTAAGACGGCTGTTCCTCCTTCGGACGAGGGTCCTCCCACCTCACCAACACATTTCACCGATCAGAGTCAGGGAGTCAGCATCGATGCCATCCCGCTATGGAAGCGTGTATGGCGGCACAGTTTGACGCAGATGATGCTTTTGAGCGTCCAGGCTTTCTGTGGCCCAGCCATGTCTGACGCGATCACCGGTGAGACTTTCATACCATCGTTATATGTCAACTAGGCTGTTATAGTCGGAATGTGGCGCTAATTGACTCTAGGCCTCGGTGGTGGTGGCCTTGCAACTCCTCAGGTGTCAAATATTTCGACCGCGATCAGATATGCCACCCTGGCTGTCGGTATGTGTTTCCGCTACCTGCAACAAGGATGTTAAGCGGGCTAATCGATGGATACTCTTTTAAGTTTGCTTCTTGGGCGGTCCTATAGTGAACAAAATCGGCGTCAAGTGGGCCCTGGTCATCGGCTCGATGTCCTTCCCTATCCAAGGGTCTGCATACTATTGCAACAGCAAGTTTGGAAACCAGTGGGTGAGTGCGAGGACATTTTGAACATGCCCACCGGCCGGTTCTACGCAATTTGGCCTGCCCTTTGAAAGTATACAATGCCTGACGAAAGCGACTTTGTAGTACCTCATTCTCAGCGGTGCTATTGGCGGTATCGGGACCGCTTGTTGGTATGTCGCGGAGGCTGGAGCCATTATGACGCTTGCGCCGTCCGGTGCTCGTGGAAAGTATTTAGCTCTGTGGATTGTCTCGCGAAATCTTGGACAGTTAGTCGGAGGTGCAATTAAGTAAGTCTCTCCGCAGTCTACACCAAAGGCGTACGGGATGAATAAATCCTGACTGAAGCTCACTCTCCTTGAAGTCTAGCAAAGAACCATGAGAAAGGTGCTGATGGCGGAGTCACCCCCGATACTTTCATTGCCTTTGTGATCATTGAGTGCCTCGCGTGAGTGTCCTCTTCCCCTGAACAGCCTCGATGGCAGAAGCTAAACTATGCTTATTGCAGTCTTCCATTCGCACTGTTAATCACTCCCTTTGAGCGCGTTATCCGATCGGATGGCACCCATATCGTTACTTCAGAGACCCTTTCGACCAAAGAGGAGCTAAGGCGCATTGCGAAGACCATAACCTCCAGGCTCATTGTGCTTTCATCCCTTTGGGCATTGTGGTCATTTTTCTACACGTGAGTTACATCATACACTTATATCCATGAAAAAGACCATGAAACGCTAACTGAAATGGCAGTGGAACTTGGACTACCTACTTAGGAACCTATTTCTCTGTCCGGGCCCGTGCTCTATCATCTCTGATTTCTCCTTTCTTCTGCATGTAGGTCCAAGATATAATCTCCTTTTTGTGATTGACATTAACCAGTCTCTTTCTTCGCCAGAATCGGCTGCTTTGGTCTCGGCTATATCCTTGACATGAAGGGTCTCAGCCAACGCCGCCGTGCGCAAATCGGTCTCTACACCGTTGTCATCCTCAACGTTGGTGTATATATCTGGTCTATCATCATGCAGACCAAGTTCAACCGCCACGATCCTGGCCACATCGACTGGGATGACAGACTGTATGCTACGTCCTTTCTGCCGTATTTCTTCGTCCAGACCACAGGTCCATTGTCACAGTCGTACATGTATTGGCTTCTGTCATCTTTTGCGACAGACGCGCAAGGTGAGTGCTGAAATAGACGTTGGTTGAATACCAGCAAAACCTCGTACATATGCTAATTCCCCGTCAGAGAACGTTCGCAATGGTGCTGCATTTAGATGCATCGAAGCTATCGGTCAAGCAATTGCCTACGGCATGAATACTCAAACCACGAGTGACCCTCTCACTGGATTGTACGTTTTCTCGCTGCCCTTATATCATCATATCGACGAGATGCTGACTGACTTAGCTGCGTGACGTTCGCCCTCCTCGGAGCCTCCTTGCTCCCCATGATCATGCTTGTGAACACGACACCAGATCGGATTCCCGCCGATGTGATTGCTGAGCAGCAGGATGTCGCTCGGGACAAGCTTGAGAGTGCTTAAATTAGCCAGGACGTGATGATTCTGATTAGTTTGCAGGGCGGATGTTCTAGACAGTACCTATTACAAATATTCTATATACAATTTCTAACCAAATATCAATGACTTCTACCACCAAACATCCTTGCTCGAAACATGTTCATATAGTCAATATACACAGTTCTCATCTCGGCGATGGCTCTGCTGGTAGCTAGTAGTAGATCTGTGGTGCCCCAGCCCATGGTTTTGCAGAGAAACTGGAGAGGGCGCTGCCTAGTAAACAGGTATACCAATGGCTGATGAGATTCGCTTAGATTGATGATATGAGTGAGGCGATACTGCTATTCTAGTAATATGTGGGTGAATGCTGAGCTACTAGCTAGAAGCAAGACTTTCACTTGGAGTAGGTTGCACGGGTTATGTTCACGATTTATCTATGCAGAATAGTCTATAAATCATTGGTATCTATATTAAGCAATAAAGGCAAAAAACAGAGAATTCCATGGCGAGATTTAGCCATTGGCCACGAAATGGTGGAGTGAAAACAGCTCCAGCGGCCAACGTCTCAGTTCACACACGCTCCACTTCCATACCACTTATCTCCTTATCATTCGACTGCTGTTCCGTTTGGATATACCCATATGCCTTGATCTCCGCAGCCATCTTCCTGGCCTGTTTCACCGGGTCCCCGCCTCGGGAGAAGATGAGATCAATATCCTCAAGACGCAGGTTGCTAGTCTCCGGATAGAAGAAGTAGATGATTGGGATAAAGAGGAGATTAGTGACCATGAAGATCAGGTACGCCTTCCACTGGATGCGGTTGATGATCACTGGCGTGATCATGACCACGGTAAAGTTCCACAGCCAGTTAGAGCTTACTCCAATAGCCGTGCCTTTCGTCCGGGCTTCCAGTGGTAGAATCTCTGGGACGTACACCCATGGGACCGAGTTGATAGACATGCCATGGATCAGCATATAAAGGAAGAAGAAGGTAACAGAGGCGGACGCATAGGCCTTTCCATTCGGCTCGTTGACCTGAGATAGCAGGGCGGCGACCATGAGCATACATACGCCAAGGCCAAAAGAACCAATCATCATTGTCTTCCGTCGGCCCATTCGATCCAGCATGAATGCAGGAAGAAGCGATCCGAGCATGAACATGATCTGGATGCACCCGCCGAGGATCTGAGAAAGTTGGGCACTCATGCCAACGTTGTTCCTCAGGACCGCTGTTATATAGATCATCAGCAGTGGTCGTCCAATTCAAGGAATCCAGCACTTACTCGGAACAAAATAAACGACTAGGTTGATCCCTCCAACCTGGTTCATGAGCTGAATACCCCACGCAAGGAGCACTCGTTGGCCCGTCTTCACCTCATCGTTACGGAAGATCTTCCAAAAAGACTGTTTGCTGACCGCGTCTTCCAGCTCAATAGCCGATAAGATCGCCCTGCGCTCATTGACGATATATTCGTCGTCCTGCTCCTTGTTATAAACCGCACACAGGACTTCCATGGCTTCTTGCTCTTGGCCGTGGTTCATCAGCCATCGCGGAGATTCGGGGAGGCCGAAGACAAGCACAATAACAAAGATAGCGAACACGATTTGCATCGCAATCGGAAGTCGCCAGGCGATAGGGCCGCCGACAAATGACATTCCAAAGTCAAACCAGTACGCCACAACAATACCGACCGCGGTAAAGAGTACTTCGGATGAAATCAGACGTCCTCGGGTTTTACCCTCGCACATTTCAGCTTGATACCTTGTGTCTCAGTCAGCATCTTGCGTCTTCCTATGATCGCTAACACCAGAACCTACATTGGCACCGTAGATGTCTTCAAACCTGTGCCCGCGCCCGTCACTAGTCGCCCAATGATCAGATGGGGCACCGTAAACGCGGTAGTCTGCAGTACTGCGCCCACGATCACCACACCCATCGCCAGCCAGATGGTCTTCCGGCGTCCGAACGTCTCTCCGATGAAGAAATTGACTAACATCCAAATGACTCAGCTTGATGCTCATTCATATCGGCCAGTTCACTTACCCAAGCATCCCAAAAGACAGCCCAAATTGTAGCAGCTTACTATAATTCCTTCCTCCGAATCATCGGGATAATTGAACTGCTTCCTCCAGTCATCATTCCCGACAATCCCGCTGAAGACGCCCTGGTCGTATCCGAACAGGACAAAAGCCACAAGACAGCATGCCGTGATGGCAGCCTGAAGGGATCTGCCCCTTCCATACCAGGTGCGCATGATGAACGGTGGGAGGGATCGTTATGGGAAGTGGTCAACGATTGAACACCACACGCCTATGCCTATGGATCCGGTCCATCGGGAATGCGTTCTTTTATATCCACCGCGAATCATGTATATGACGAAACGCGAGTTGCCAGGGTCGGGAACACCCCGTCATTGTGGATGATAAGAGTTCATTGTTGTCCGCTTGACGGACGGCGACCAGGTCGCGCAGTGGATCCAACGCGGGGATTTCAGGAAGCTGGAGAAAGTCATGGTTATGCGGAGGTTGAGTGAGGGTCTGGGTCTGGGGAATGTTTTGTCTTCATCGGGCAAGTGAAGACCAAACTCGGCTTCCGTCCGAACCCCATCGCGGTTTAACTTGCCTCGTTGGGCCCGCATGAGGATAAGTATTGCTCCGGGGCACGTGAGGCTTTCCTCTTTGAGGAAAGTGTGCTCGTTTTGGAAGCCGCAACCACTCCGTTTCTCCACCGCCCTTCGTCTGCCTCGCCTGGACCATGCCCTGGATAAAGGGGCCCACTCACTACCTGGGCGATTGGGGGTGGATAAAACCGAGCCTTGCGATGATCGTACCATCCAAGTACATACATGGTTACATTGACTTAGGGGTGCCTTATGATCTGCTGTGAATGGTCTGGCAATCTTGCTCATCGTACAAGGAGAGCATAAAAATATATATTGAATCGTTAAGCACAAGAACATTTAGGGTATGCATTGTTATATCTAACTTTATATCCAGACATTCCTATTCAAAGGTTCGATTTCAAAAGAGCCAAGCTGTGCTTATCATATCTTCATGATCCATGAAGTCGTTCGACGTCCGTTTCCTACGCATAGACCCTGCTCTAAGTGATCGGTCCCTCTTTAGGATCAGATCCCAGGGTCAACGATACTTTGACCTAAAAGCGGAGATGATGGTTGTACTGAAACTTACTCATTCGATTGCCTGAGTGCATTAGATATAACCAGGCAGACAACGTAATCAACCTCCCACTTCAGGGGCTTCAAGTTTCCTGTTCCATTGTGAGGCTGTACCAAACCAATTGAGTACAAATAGTGTTACTTGTCCCGACCTTTGTTGATCGCCATTTCCAGTTTGCATGACTAAAGACAAGAAAAGTCAAACTCATCAGGGTTCCACATCGTGTCCGGGTTGATAAAGGCAGAGTCCGAAGGGCATTTGGGGATATTGATGTTCAAGAAATTTCCCAGTTGATCGTCGATATCTTGAAACATGGGGTCTGTCACAAAATTATTGAAGCCACTGGTATCCAAGTCCTCAAAATCGAACAATAATTGGTGATCTGTCGGTGCGACAGCCTCGTCTGCACAAAATTGTTGGTCGTGTGCCGCTTCAGCTACTTCTTCTGAACTTTCTTCTGAATGGAAAGGACCTATATTGTAGACCTCGCAGTTTGATGAGGTTGTAGCTACCGGTGCTTTCTTATGTGACGGCGATAACTGACTTGCTTTCCCCGCCACGCGTTGCATGCCACCCAACGCACGCTGACCAAGCCGAGTCATGACTTGAGCGGACCACCATGTCGAGCTTAGAGCCTCTAGGCTCTTATAAAAAGTTTGTAAGTGCTTCTTTGCCGCATACTGAGTACTGGGAAGCTGACAACGCTTGAGCTGTTTATAAGATATTGAGAACCCGAGGGATATGGAATAAGCAACTGTCGGTAAAGGCGCGAACTGACTGATGGCACACATTTGTAGCAGGGTGGCTAAGCGGTATACAGCTAAATCCTGTCGTAGGTACAGCGCGTGAGACCTCGGTTGAGCCTTGAGGCCCCATGGCCGTGAGGCGAGAAGAGCTATTGCATGGTACGCCAATTCGAAAGACACTGGGGTAGTTCAGTGAGCGCCCGGGGAGGAAGAAGGCATATGAGGGAAACTGACACATTTGATCCAAAGATATATCCTCCGCTTGACATTTCGCAATCAGTTCTTCGAAGCGGGGAATTTCGGGTTTGTTCTCATCCACCGGGGCATCCAGGGTCGGCCGATACACTACCATGACCTCGCCCAGTATGGACGCCAAGGAAAGCCAGACGCGAAAGGGGCTGTCAAAGAGGTCAATCACGTCTGTGAGCTGCTGCCCCAGGTCTCTGTCGTGAATTACCAACGGTCTCCCGTGAATGGCCGCGATCCACCGGTCCAGACTCCATAGGCACCAAAACAGTGTAACTAGCGGTTTTTCATGTCTCGCAGGGCCACATTTTAGGAAGTGTAGCCCGACGGTGTGAGCATGATGGATGGCTTGCGCCAAAAGTAAGGACGCATCCTCAAAGCTCTTGGGTCCCGAAGCATGCAACGAAGCAAGGGCGAGAATTTGTATTAAAGTCATTCTTTGCCGCTCCAAACGCATGGTTATGGCATGGCACAGGTCTTCGTATAGAAGATTGCTAAACCTGCAAGGAGACATGGTTTCGGCACGATCCCTAAGTCGGAGGACTGGTTCTGCCTCGCCCTCCTTCGAGGCAACTAAACAGATTGCCTGTAGAAGGTAGGGGGAAACAGTACCATTGCGGAATTGTACTTGAAAATCTTCCTCATGAACTAAAGGGAGCACCGGGTGGATACGACGGAAGTAAATGTTTATCAACGCTTCTTGGGTTTGTCGTGGCGGAAGAAGAGCGCCCGGGCGGCCTGAGTGTCGCTTCTGGCGAGACATCTGATATCGGGTACTGCTCGATGAGAGTTCTTCATGATAGGCATTCTCGCCGTTTTCAATAAATTCATTTTCCCTATCCAGCCAGACACCGACATCCCGCTGGTGAGCACGCCCACGCATGAGTCTCGTACTACCATCGCCGACAAAAAGTACGACTGGGTTCAAGTCACCGATAAAACGATGGACGCATGTATCCCGCCGTGAGGGTTGCGAAGTATTCTTTTGAGTTTCCATGTGAGCTTGAGAGGATTGCTGGGCACTCTGTAGCTTGGGCTCCGCAGGCTCGCCAGGAAGCTGCTGCGACGCTGAAACACCCACTGGGGATCGCGACCCCCGAGTGGTAGCTGGAGAATACTGTACGAACTGAGTAGTCGGCCGCAGTGGCGTAGACAACCCTGATTGTCGGTTTACTTTCTGGTGGTAGCATTTTTTCTAAACATTGTCCGGTGAGTCATTAGCGCGTGCAAGCGAAGACAAACAACGAACCTTTCTCAGGCGGCACCTCTCACAAGCGCCTCTGGCATATGTTCTTTTCGGGATTTTCCCGTCTTGACTGATATGGAAAGTGAGGTCCATATCGGCCGACTCGGATTGTGTTGGTTGGTCAATATCGAGTGTGGCGATTAGCGAGCCAGTGATGCGGGTTTATATTACTTCACAAAAACTGCATGCAACACAACTAAAATGACGTTTACTTGTCTAGACTGACTAGCAACGGGTCTGACTCAGAGTGCCTTCGATATCTGTGCAGGTAAATGTGGACAGCGACATCCGATGCATTTTTGTAGTTCTGATCATATGGCAGAGGTTGAGTATTTTGCCCGATATGGCAGTCTTGCGCCGGCGGGAGACTTACCCTTTCCGGCTATTCCGCCCCTTGTATGGAAGTTCCGCTTGTCTTACCGAAAGCGGAAATCCTTTATTTTATTCCGATATAAACACAATATAAGAATACGATTAGGAGTCAATACCTCATGGACAGGAATGGGGCAGTGAAAGCAGATCATCAAGGCATTTCGTGTCTAAGGACCAACTGATACCCTTCATCATGTTCTTCAATGAGACCGTGTGTTGCAGTCTAAGGTTCGATCTGACTCTAGACTCCTATCTCGACCTTTTGCTCAAAACTAGCTGACACCACGCTGCCTCATATCTACAGTATAGACAAGTCGTGTATCTTCCTGCCGGCTTCGAGTTGCTCCGAAAGCAAGGCTTGCATATCTGGGAAGCTTCGTTTGTCACTTGCGCAAGCTATAACCGTCAAAGGAATATCAGTCCAGGTGCGAGGTATAGCTAAACTGTTAGTAATCCTCTGTTGTTTCCAAACTTATACACGATCTAACAGCGGTAGGCCTTATGATGAGGGCACATTCTTCGGGTCCCTTCATGAAGAGAATACATTTACAGCAACGCAGCCATTGGCGTCATCCCATCAGCAGAATCCTTTCAGCCTACCGGCAGGGGACTATGAATTTCCCTTCAGTATACCTCTAAACAGAAATATGCTCGAGACTATCGCAGGTCCGGAGACCAACTACCACTCATATCAAGTCCATGCCATGATCGAGCGCAGGTTGAACAGAAATATCATTGTCTCAGAGCCTATCCGGATTTATAAACGGTTTTCCATCGAGGAGAGTCTCAACTGGATATCAGCCATGAATGTCAGCAATGCAACACTCTTGTTTCTGTATGCGTATGACTAACTATGTCTCATAGTCAATCGATAAGCAGTGGGATAACGTCGCGCAATATAGCATTTCTATCCCCGACGTCAATATCCCATTTGGCGCAACATTTCCAGTGAAACTCCGGCTCGCTCCATTATCAAAGAGTATAAAGCTTCACGCGTTTTCTATTGATGTCATTGAGCAACACGAGGTCAAAATCAGCGCCCCAGCAGCATACTCCGCGCAGTTCAACGTCCACTTTCTATCATCCAAACGGGAGCACATCATTTTCAGCGAGCGGCACAACCTAGACGATTGTATAGAGCCTGAATCAGAGGAATCTGATCTTGAGTGGTGCATAACAAAAACAATATCTTTGCCACACGGCCTTGAAGCTTGCACCCAGGACGTGAGTTCTAAGATGATGACGATCAGGCATCAAGTAGCGTTCACTGTCGAGTTACTCGGTGTGGGAAAGGGGCTATCAATGGTAGGTATCTGATCATTTGGTTATATGACCCTACACACTTTTACTGGACTGCCCTTGCTGATATCTGTATAGATAAAAGGAACGATCCCATTCAATATCTATATGTCCCCACACGTCATCAGCGAACACGGCACTGTCCGACAGGTTCATATCGATGGACTCCACAATGATTACGTGCCTCCCCCCCCTCTGTATAGCAAGCATCAAAGTGATCTGTTGCTAGCTGTGGGGGAATGTCCACTGAATACTAAGACCCTACGAATGAATTGCGAGCAGTCGCTGGATAATATCTTCTTCGATTCTGCCGCGCTTGATTGTGCACCCAGTTATGAAACAGTGATTCGAAACCAACCCTCAATCGCCAACTACACTCGGACAATATATCCTTAGAATTGAATGGGCAGGATACTCTTTGACCAGGGATGTTACAACTTACCACTAGCCCGTTTCGACTTAGAACCATGAGGGCTATTAGTAATCATCTTCGCCAACTACTTTGTTCAGTGGGATCGGATTCCATTGAGACCTTTGCGTCCACCAGGATGGCGTCAATGACAGTCGAAACAAACGAACAGCACGCGACGAGTCGACCTTCGCGCGATGAATTTGGTGAATCTATGGGCAGGCCGGCAACCACATTGGACGCGATATCCGACCGTGCCAGCGCGGGTGAAGAAGCCCAGTCTGCAACCACCGCGAGATTCTGGCTCCTCATGCTCAACCTGGCTGCTGTCCTGATATTGTCCAGCGTAGACATGAACATCGTCGCTACGGCCGTTCCTAGCATTACAACATATTTTCACACAGTGGCAGATGTCGGATGGTATTCTTCTGCATTCAGGCTCAGCCAGTGCTCCTTCCAGTTTGTGTTTGGCAAGGCCTACCAGCTCTTCTCTATCAAACGCGTCTTTTTGTTTGCCAATGCTATCTCGATAGCAGGTTCACTGCTCTGCGGGGCGGCCACTACATCAACCATGCTCATCGTTGGGAGGGCTGTCGCTGGACTAGGATCAGCAGGTCTTCTTTCAGGGTGCTTCGTTATCCTCGTGCAATCCACACCTTTACGCAGACGACCAATGTTCACCGGCGTTATGGGTGCCGTCGAAGGCCTGGCGACACTAGCTGCACCATTTCTTGGTGGAGCGATTGTGCAGTCAATTGGCTGGCGATGGTGCTTTTACATCAGCGCACCCCTTGGTGCTGTTACGCTGGTGTTGACAATGTGTTGTTTCTCAGATTTGCCGAAATCTAGCGACATTTCGCGCATGGTAATTAAGGAGAAAATCTTACAACTAGACTTGGTCAGCAATCTGCTGTTCATACCGGCGCTCACGGCCCTGTTCCTTGCCCTTTCGTGGGCCGGTACCAAGTATTCCTGGGGTAGTGGCCTAGTGATAGGCCTCATTATTGCCTTCGCTGTCCTCATGGCGGCCTTTATCTACAACCAAAAACGTCGGGGAGATGCTGCCGCTCTCCCTTTTCGCATTATGAAGCGCCGTAGCGTGATCGCTGGATGTGTTTTCATTATATGCGGCAATAGTACTGGCAGTGTACTCGAGTATTATCTGCCTACTTACTATCAGATTGTACGTGGCTATACTCCTGCCCAGAGCGGCTATATGATGCTTCCTATTATTATCGCCGGTACCATTGGCGCACTCATCCACGGCTTCGGGACCAGCGCCATTGGGTACTACGCACCATTTATGCTTCTCGCCTCAGCTATAATGCCTGTTGCCGCGGGACTCATCACCACCTTCAAAATCAACACAAGCTTTGCGGAGTTAATCATATACACTGCCTTCTCGGGCCTTGCATATGGTATCGGCTTCTCCGGACCACAGAACGCTGTTCAAACAGTGTTACCTGTGGAGGACGTGCCGCTCGGTACATCCATCATGCTTTTCGCCCAGTCTTTCGGTCCAGCCGTTGCAATTGCAATTGCACAGGTCCTCTTCGTTAATCAGCTGTCAACTAACCTCAATGGTCTCGTGTCAGACCTGGATGGAGCATATATCGAGAATACTGGCCTAGCGCAAATTGTGACATCTATGCCACCGGGTAAGACGCGAGATGCTCTCGTGGGAATCGATAAAAGCCTCATACAGACATGGTACCTGGTAGTTGGACTCGCATGTGCAACGATGATTGGGAGCTTGATGATAGAATGGCGGTCGGTGAAGTCGAGACGCGATTAGGAATAATTGAAGATTTGACGACAATTATGTGGTACGAAGGCCTACCCATCCGATAACTATATCTCTGGGTGATCACAGGTGCTTTCAATATCAAGAACCTTTGTACTTTATGAGTTATAAGATAGCTAATTAATGCATACCAAACCTTCGTGACGCAGAAGCCTCAGGAACAGAGGAACAGATCGATGGTAACGAACAATTCTGGAAATATAAAACAATCATTATATGTAGTACTAAGCAAAGTCCATCAATGCCTACGTTGTGGTATTCTTCAATCTTTCAAATTGACGAGGCCGTTCACATTGATTTTACTACCTCCACAGCTATTCAGCCTTGCCAAATCTCTCTCTATGTTCTGCCCACAGTCGACTCCGGAGTTCCGGGTCTTGCAAAACCTCAAGGCCTGTCGCAGCCATGATCGAAGCGAACCGCAAGGACGATTCAAATGCTTGTCGCGTTCCGGCTGATTTTTCAAATCCAGGATGATGGGGTCCGATCTTCGGTGATTCCACCTCGATGAGGAACCCAGGATGAAGGCTTGGGAGCTCATAACTGACATTGCCTGGTTTGACGGTTAGTATCAGCGGCCAATGTGGTGATGGACAGCCCTACCTTGATCCGTTGACGCGCCGCTGACTGCAGGCAATGATTTCATGTAATCCTGCTTTTGCTCCTGAGAATGTTTATAGAATGTGTCAATGAGGATATCATTGCATTGCAATTCTTTGTAGTTTTCAAGCCTAGATCCGACCACGTTAGCGATAGCTGATGGAGACTGCCTGTTGCGAGCTTTACGTACCAGTCAAACTCAACGGTGCACCCAGCGGCTGTCGCCGCCCCTTCACAGCAGGCAGTAACCCTCCTGGCAGTTTCTTGTAATTCTGCGTCTGTCTCCGCGCGGGCAAAAAATTGGAGTTCTGTGAGATGGGGAATCACATTGGGCTTGTCACCTCCCTTGGAGATGATTGCGTGCATACGCTGATTAGGCGCAACTTGTTGTCGAAGCATGGCGATGTTACTATAAGCAGCTACCGCGGCATCCAATGCATTGTGGCCCAGCCAAGGGGCATTACCTGCGTGAGCGCTAACACCACGGAAAGTCACAGTGGCTCCGCGACGAGCCATAACGCGAGGAGCAACCACGCCATCCTTTCCCACACCAGGCCCAGGGTGACCCATGAGACAGGCGTCGACTCCCTTGTAGGCACCAGCCTTGATAAGCTCAATCTTACCGCCGCCGCCTTCTTCTGCAGGGGTGCCGAGAAGGCGTACACGGCCCTCAATCTGGTTAGCCTTGATTGCCTCTGCAGTGGCCAAGAAAGCTGCAAGGGACGAGGTGGCGATTAGATTGTGCCCGCAGGCGTGACCAATTTCGGGCAAGGCATCGAACTCGGCGTTGTAGACAATCAAACCTCCACCAGTCCCGACCTCGGCTTCGAATGAGGTCTTGAGTCCATAAGCATGACGCGTGACGGTGTATCCCAGTGACTCGAGGAGGTCGCATAGAATGTCATGGGCGTGAACCTCTTCAAATGCAAGCTCTGGATTGGAGTGAATCTGGATTGGAGCAAGAAAAATTAACGGGATATGTCTAATAGTCTGGGGGTGGACACTTACTTCCTGGTTGACTTGCCAGAGGCGCTCCTCGTGTTTGCTTATAGTTTCCGATATCGAGGCCATATTGAGAGATCTTACGATAACCAGTGTTGCGATATACAAGAGAATATGCTGAGTATGCTACTGTTCTACTTGTACTGGTCTACGTACTTATAGTGAAATAGCACCTATACTGTGGATGCCTTAGGTGGATACCTGAGAGGACCACTTTGATATCGGCAAATGCCCGTCCAATCAGCGGTTGCCCCTCGCTTATCCCGCAACCAATTGCCGAACGATGCGACGGCTGATCCACTCAAAAGGCCAACAACACCCCTTCATTTCTTCTCCTCACTGCCATTTATGCAACAGCATACCAGACCATCCATGAAAGTTATGTCTGGACGCAATGCACCGCGATCCCGGACCGGTAAGAACTATGATCTAAACCGGGTATATTGCGTTCCTGTCGCTAAATGAGTACGCAACAGGGTGCGCCACGTGTCGGACCCGGAAGATCAAGTGTGATGAGACGCATCCTTCGTGTGTCCGATGTGTAAATGCTCAAATGCAATGTGAATGGATTCACAAGACTCCGAGAAAGGTTTCCAGGTCGCGGCCAGCCTTGAAAGTATCGTCGAAAGGTCCAGGCCTACAACGAACCTATCATCCCCTCCGACCGCGGAATATAAACGCTAGTATGCATTTTACCTCCCTATCTCTTCCGGATTCACATTGCCTATCATCTAGCGAGAGGGAGTACTTCGCGTTTTTTCCCCATACGTCCATGGTGCGATGGCTTGGGAAGCCATGGCAGTGGGCCTCCCTCCATTATGTCTATAGTCATATCGCGCCGCATTCTTCGGTCGTAACGAGGATGATTTTGGCAATCTCCGCCACAGAGCTAGAAGGGATTCGCCATGTGGAGCGACTTAGAAGCGACCAGATAGCATCACACGACCAATGGCCGGGTGAAGCTGGGACATCACACTATCAAAGTGCTCTACGCGAGTTTCAGCTCATCCTTAGCAACAGCCAGGGGTCCCTATCTCCTCACGAAGTGGATGAAATTTCGACGGCCTTTTTTCTCATGGTGACATATGAGTATCTGTTTGGCCAGGATAGCGCTGCCGTAGAGGTGCATATTCAGGGCATCTACACGTTCCTCAAGGCTCATGATTTAGTTCCGAGACTAGGCGAAACTGGTCAACGTGTTAAACTACCGGTACTGACGCAACAGTTATTGCTCTTCGTAATGTAAGTGAATGTTGGCTTGGACGTAACCCGTAGCTTTGTACTTATGCCCACAGGTATGCGAACCTCACATTATGCAAGTACGGCCGTCTCCGCCAATTGTGGGAAGAGGCTGGCCATGAATCTTCCTTCATATCTACTATGGATGAGCTCTTTTATAACAGCCGAACGTCACAGCATGCAATCTGGCCCTTCGAATACCCGAGCGAAGCGGCATTGGATGACATATCCGTCTTTCGTCCGCTGGAGCTGACCAACGAATGCAAAAAACTGAAATATAGACTCTTGCTCATCCCCGAAACGACACGAGGGAAATCCGAATGGTATCTCATGGATTGCCTAGAGCAGGACCTATGTGGCATTGGAAAGGTATACAATGCCCTCATTCCACTGGAACGATCCAGCTAATCACCAGTCCACGCATAGCGATACCAAGACTTGATAATCATGAGCCAGCAGCAACATTCGGACTTGCGGCACCGACAACTGCAAACGATCTACTTCGCAGTTGCAGAGTATCACGCGACCACTGTATTTTTCTGCTATCGGCGGAGCTTGCTTAGCTGTATGAGCTCTCCGTTAGTGTCCTCTAGCGACGCAGTAAATGGCGCATTAGCAATCATTAAGGAGCTTTCGACCGTGAGTCCTTCGTGTTTAGGAAGAGTTCACTGGCCGATGATTGTTCTGGCCAGGTGTATGGAGGACTCCCAAGACCGCCAGTGGATCCGGAAGACGCTTATAGAATCGCAGCATACGATAGTCTTTCCGTCCATGAGGGGGTGGCTTGATGAAATGAGTGGCCTCGACCTCTAGTGTTAGACTGTCACCAAACCAACAGAATTGTAGGCATTATCTCTCCGTATCTAACCTCGGCTCTCAGTCTTATCGTCAATATCTGTCTCTGATATGGTAGAACACTAAATATTCTTGGCAGACCATCCTCAAAGGGGAAAATCTGGGGGTGGAGTGTAGGATGCTAGACCCATTTTTGCCGAAGCAGCCAATGAATTTCTTGACCTAGATATAACCTTCTCTGCGACGCTGGGCTCTGAGTGGTTGCAAGTTATCCGACGGTCAACTTAATCTCGGTCCATGCGACACGATAAAGTTTACTGATATGTCAGATAACGGAATGAAACTTCAGGATCATCCCAGGGTAGTCAATCTCTCGAGCGGGGGCACCGATACCATGTTATCAATGTTTTGATCACGGTGGCGAAGGCCAAGAGCATCAGTATTTAGGAACAGGATGCACACGTCTGGCGGGCTTTTATTTTTGGACGTCTCCCTGAAATCCAAAGAACTGTCAATCCAATGTCGAACATTCAAGAAAAGCCGGACGCTTCCAATAAGGTAGCGGAGGTAGGCTTGGACCATGCTACGGATCTCCATCGGGCTTCTGTTGGGTATGGGGAACAGTTGATGGATCCATCAACCTCGACCACGAACAAGTCCTTATTGAGAAAGATCGACTGGCGGTACGTCTACTTGCAAGAACGAGTCCCTTTAGGGGGGTTTTAGAATTAACTGGGGCTTCTAGTCTGTTGCCAATTATGATGTTATCATATATGCTTCAATTTCTGGACAAGCAAAGCTTGTCCCAAGCCGCTATCATGGGTATCATAGAGGATCTGGTTAGTCCGATGGCCGAAGAGAAGACGATAGGGACTGACCAGAGAGCGTAAAGAAATTGACTGGCACTGAGTACTCGTGGTCAGGCTCGATATTCTACTTCTCATACCTTGTGTTTTCATATCCAGCCTCCATGCTCTTGGTTCGACTGCCGATTGCGAAGGTTCTCGCCACGACACTGTGAGCCTAAACGTCCTTGGATAGTCTTTTAGTTGTCAGCAGTATTGACCATGGTTTTAGCTTTCTTTGGGGTGTTGTACTTGCATGCCACGCTACTACACATGACTTCACTGGAATTATGGTTACTCGCTTCTTTTTAGGCCTCACTGAAGCTGCCATTTCGCCTGGCTTTAGCCTTATCACTGGCATGTGGTATACCAGGTCGGAGCAGCCATTTCGCCATGGTTTATGGTTCGCTGGTAACTCCCTCGCAACAGCATTTGGGGGGCTGATAGCATATGGCGTCGCTCATATTTCTGGCTCCATCCCCGCCTGGAAGGTGCGACTCGTACATTGATCCCGTCCATGCAAGAAGTTAATGATTGAGTAGTGGTTATTTATTATATATGGAATAATCACTGTCGTCTGGTCGATTGTTTTCGTGCTATTCATGCCAGACTCACCCTTAACCGCACGATTCCTCTCACAATCCGAACGCGCTGATGCAGAAGAACGAGTCAAAGTCAACCAAACAACTATCAAACACGACAGGATCCAGTGGCACCAGGTATGGGAGGCCTTGGCGGACTACAAGATTTACATCTTGTTCTTGTTCCAGGTAGCCAACAACATTCCAAATGGGGGATTGACAATGGTATTTTTCCCTTCCTCGATCAGGTTTGCAAGTATAGTTGGTTGATCTATCTACACAGTTCTCAGCAATCATTGTAAAAGGCTTCGGCTTCTCAACGTTACAAACTTACTTATTAGCGATCCCAACGGGTGCTGTGCACGCCTTTTTTGCTCTCGGGAGGTATTTTTTCCATAGCCTATCCATCTTGCACGGCTAACATGGTCAACATCCAATAGTACCTACCTTGCCAGCAGGTTTCCAAATACCCGTTGCATGCTACTGGCTGGTTGCACAATGATTGCGTAAGTTCCATCACCGCATTCCTTAAAGACTACTATATCTGATGAGAAGCATATAGTTTCATTGGAAGCATTATCGTCTACGTCTGTAAAAGCACAGGAGTCCGCCTATTCGGTCTCTACCTTTTTGTTGCCTACGCGGCGGGTATTCCGATGACCCTCTCCATGGTCTCGTCCAATGTTGCTGGCTTTACCAAAAAGGCGACCGTCAGTGCAATGATGTTCATCGCCTACTGCACAGGGAATATCGTCGGTCCATTCCTGTTTTTCGGGAGTGAAGCTCCAGTTTACAAGGTAAAGCTATCCTGCCGGGGTAATGATCACACTAACGTGTAGATAGAGCGGTTTTATCTCAATGATGGTGTGCCTTGCGGCCGCGACTGTTCTGATCCTAGCACTAGGGCTATCATGGCGGATGGAAAACTCACGGAGAGATCGGGTATATGGGCCAGCGACTATTGCACCTACGAATAGTCCTAAAGAACCCGCTCAAGGGACGGCTGGGGCAAGGGAGGACATAACTGATGTTCAGAATACGGCATTTAGATATGTCTTCTAACATCGGGCGCCTTACTAGTTCATAATACTTGTGGCGTTCTAGTGAGCTTCGTGCTCCTGAATGCCAAGAGGTCTGTTTAGTCTCAATCTTAACCCAACGAAGAATGGTTGTAATTGGTTCCATAGATGATTGTTCGCATGAAGCTTTCGAAAAGAAGGAAAAAAGAAAGCAAATGTAATAAACAGGTCGAATCACCATAATCCAAGCCTTGAATCTGAGAAGCTCAGCCTCGCCATGTGGGTCACAATGCGTACCATACGTCAATAGCATTGGCTACTTCGTCTATGCTGTGGAGAATCAACGCAATGATCCATGCCTTATCAGTAATAGTTAGGAAGACTAGTACTTTAGGGTTGGTTGTCTCCAGTCTTGATAACCCATTCGCATCACCAACTTGGCATTTCAGCTCCGCTCCCTCATACAGGAATGGTTCTTACAATCACCCCAGCACTAAGCAGTCATTGAAAGTGGGGAATTTAATACGATTTTCTGCAAGGCTGAGATACATTTGGTCTTAGCATCTACACCAGAACCACTTAATCCCACCCTAATCCTGGCTCCTCACACATATAAAGACAGCACTATCCCCCGAGTCTGCCATCTTGTCGTCTTCACAACTTTGCCATTGAACACGATATCCAAGGCAATATCACCCGCCAAAAAGAAAGAAATAAAAGAAAGGAAAAACAAAAAAAAAAAAAGGGAAGTCCAGGGATATTACAACGACGTATGCAACCACAAACCCGACAGAGAAGATTTTCGCGCCGGTCGCGAACGGGATGCCAAACCTGCCGGTAAGCCGATCACCCACCGAACTGCAGCAACTCGCTCATAAAACCCTGGATTACCACAGATCCCGACGGGTGAAATGCGATGAGACACCGGGCGCATGTAAACAGTGCACCTCCACCGGGCGCAATTGCGATGGATACGACCTGCCTCGCTTACCGGTTGGTATGAAGAGACGAAGGCAGGATCTAGCTTGGTCGGGGCCGTCTATGCGAATCCTCCTGGATCTCCCCGGTACCAATTCCGATGAACGACGGTGTTTCAATGTTTTCCAGACCTACACGGTGCCTATGATGGTGAGCTGGTTCGATTCCGAAGTCTGGCAACAGATCGTGCTCCAGATGAGCCAAGCAGAGCCGGCGATTTATCATGCCGTCGTCGCACTGAGCGCCATTCACGAAGATTCAGATAAGGCAGGCCTACCCCCAGGAGCCATGGATATAAGGAACACCTACCACAGGTTTGCACTGGCGCAATACAGCAAGGCGGCTTCCATGCTGTGCAAACGGCTAGTGTCCAACGATCCACAAGTGCGAGCAGTTGCGTTGATGTGCTGCATCATGTTCATCTGTTTCGACCTTTGTCGAGGGAACTACAAGGCGGCATTTACACATCTACAGAACGGAGTACAAATCATAGAGGGCCAAATAGCCAAAGCGAACCGACGTCATACATTCCCCCAAAGCCTCAACTCCTGGTCTCCGACAGAATATGCTCTGACAAGGGTATTACTGCATCTAGATGTGCAGTCAGCCCACTTTGGCGAGTCCGGTCCCCTGCTGCATCTCCACCCCGTGGTACTGGGCGAGGGAAGCCGTGACAGCCTCTCGCTGAACAGCCTCAAAGAAGTAAAACAGAGCCTTGATCCGATCATGAACAATATCCTTCGTTTCCGCAGGTCCTGCGAGCCATATGTGCGTGGCGACATAAGCGGACTGTTCGACATCTCCGGCGCATCAGCCGAACAACGCAGAATCCAGGCGCACTTGGATGACCACATTCAGGCCTTTGAAGACTTTGTCTTACGTCGAGCGTCATATCCAGCCGACTCCAAGGATGCGCGTAGCATTGACTTAATGCGAATGCAAAATGAGGCTCTGACCAATATCCTGGAAACCAGCCTTGTGACATCGGAGATGATCTATGATGGTTACCTCCCTGTATACAAGAAGATCACCCGACTTGCTGAGAAGATCATCACCAGCTTTCAGTCTGAATATGGCACCCATCGCCCCTGTATTGTCATGGATATGGGTGTCATCCCATCCCTGCTTTGGGTGTGCCTCAAATGCAGGGACTTCCCGACAAGACATCGGGCCGTAAAACTTCTCGAGAGATGGCCCCATCGCGAAGGAGCCTACGATTCCCATCTTTTGGTCCAAATCGTGAAGGACCATATGGTCCTCGAACAACCAAGCGCTGGTGATGGAGTCACGGCGAATGTCCCCGAGTACGCACGAATCGATAGCGTAATGAGGGTGAACACGTCGGGAGAAGAATGAAATTCTACCAAAGGAGACCAGCTCAGTTGGTTTTCTCCTTCTCTCTTGTTATCCCATAACATCTGGACACATAATTGTAGTCCATAACTCAAACTAGCAAGGTCCACGATATAGGCTTTACACCGCGACAACCATTCAGGTCTATGTGATATCTGTTGGCACGTCTCCACCTATTTTTTTATCGTTTTCAATCATTAGAGTACTTTCGCCTCCCACTCTATCGCCAACAGCCTTTTGAAGAAAGAAAAATACTAATTATAGCGTACTATACAGTTATCGTAGGCAAGCACTCTGGGTAACGGACCTCTTTATAGCTTAGGCACCACCCGGACTAGATCTTTGGCTTCTGCCCGTAAACCACCGATATCTCGAGATATGCGTGAATACTCGGATTATTTAGTGCGTCACGCATTCTCGCAAAGATAACTTCAACCTCCTCTCTGGACCACTAATATCTCGTGTTAGTTACTCATTCATACCCCCCATATGGCACTTACTTACCCCAAGGATCTTGGTCCAGAGCATCATAGCCCACATCTCCAGACTTTCCTCGATGACGATGCGAAAGAACCGCCCTAGAGTCTTGAGATGCGGGTCTTTTGGCCAAGGGCCGATGGGTAGTTTGTACCGGTGTTCAGAAACGTTCACAAACCCAGCATCAATCATCCCTTGCTTAGACTCGTCGACTATACGTAATGTCTTGCCAAATTTATCTCCCGCTTCAAGACTTTTCTCGCCCCAGATTTCATATATCGTGCCTGCGGTGCTTCCGTCGTCCGAGACCGGGGTCACACTCATCTCGGCCTGTTCCAAATATCCACCGGGATGAAGGTTCCTAAATACCATGGTAATTAGAACCGGTGCCAGCAGCCTGACTGAGAAAAACGCCTACTTGAAAGCCTGCTGATAAAACTTCCCCCAATCCGCCACACACCCATATAACCCGCGGACATGGATAAAGTCAAATGGGCTTTTGTACACCCATTCATCACAGCAGTCGTCGATCTCAAAATACACATTAGGAGGGACAAAGCTAGGTTGAATTGGCGAGAGATCCGTTCCAATAACAGTTGCTCCGGGGTGCAGATCGGCAAAGTCCGTGGCCCAGGAGCCAGTTCCCGTTCCGACATCAAGAACTCGCTGCGGATTCTTGATCGGGGTGAGGTACAATCGGCCATGCAACAACAAGCCATAGAGGTGATGACAGATCTCCATCGCGTCAATGGCCTTCTCGTCGTTAGATCCCCAGTACGATCCCGCACGATATGCGTGGTAGCGTCGGCCGTTTTCGTAGACATAGTCGACAATACTGCTGCGCATCGATGTTACCTGGGAGTCCGTCGCTACATAATGGGAGTCGTAATCATCGCCGGAGTCGACGAGTATCTCATCATTCTTGTTCACCATCTCCTTTGGAACCTATTATGGGGTCATGAATAACAATGGAAATCTTTCTCCGACAGGGTTGGACTTGTGCGCGGGCAAATTTATATCCCAGCCGATAAACATGACCATCAGGCTCCATCTCGGATACGGGTCTTCAGTCGAATGGCAGAGATACTCCTCCAATGATATTGCAACAATAGATATGCATCTAAGTGACGCTAGTTAGCGCAGTGGGGCCGGGGAATCGGGCACTGGGGCCGCCTTCTAACGGTCGAGCGAATTGCCCCCAATAAAAGGCTCAAAGATGTGGAGACACACAGGCGATGGTCGCTGGAGAACGAAGTTATTGAATTGGTGATATTTGGTAATACTACCTAGTGATCTAGGCCTAAAGGTGCAGGGGTGGACTCAAATCTCCATCGTATCAAGTTGCTTTCGCAGGCGTTGGAAGCTTCTTACTTGTCTTGTCAAAGCAGGTAAATCAATCAGATCATGTTCGTCCCCATCCCACTCTGCAAGGAGGTACAGTGGCCCCGTTACTAGCGAAACATTCGGGATTTCCTCCTCTGAAAGCGCAGCACCCTCGCCAAACTGGGACGTGTTGGATGGCCTTGACACCCGTGTAAATGCAGGGTCGGCACCTCTCCATTCCTGCTGAGTGATGGCAGCCAGCTCTTTTGTGGTGGCGTACAACACTTCTGGTTGCACCTTTCCAGTGGATGAATACGAGTTTGTGGACAAGCTTTCCTGGAACTCGACCGCACCCAGATGTTCAATTACCAGGCCGGCTATCGCTCTGCGCTGTCCAACGCCACCTTTCCAGAATTCCGGGTGATCAACGAGCCACCGGGTCGTGGCTTTGCCAGACTTCGTCAAGGCGGGCATGCGTAGGTGACCAGTAGTGAAGATAAAGACATGGGTTCGCTCCGGTGAGACTGTCGCTACATCCTGTGCGAGTTGCAGTACACCAATATGCCCGTTCTCTTCAATCACATTGGTACCGTCCGTATGGGTGACAATGAGCAAGGCATCGTGCGACTTTTCTGGATTCCTACCTTCCACCACAGCATAGATCGTGCGTGTTGGGGTGTTCGGGATGACCTCTGAGCGAAGAGTAAGCGTGGCTGACGAATTGGAATTGGCTGCCGCCATTATATCTTTGCTGTTTGCTCCTGATGTGAATACCGCAGGGATATCGGCATACGGGAATTTAAAGGGTAGGTATTGGTTCTGAGCGTTTCCGGTAGTGATAGACTCATCCCAAGCGAAGACCACAGCTTTCACGCCCGCTTTCTTCGCCCCTGGGAGTGTCTTCCCAATCATGTCTGTAGGAATAAGGGGGTTTGTCATATTCCCTACCCATCTCTTAGCTGGGTCCCATGTCCCGAGCGCCGCGGAATATGGAATGGATGGGTTGGTGATAGAAACGATGGCAATATTTCCCGTAGCCAGCTCCCAGATAGGATCAGGGCCTGGAACGTGGATAAGCTGCCCAGTGACACCAAGGTCACCAGTGTACCCTGAGTAAGGGAAGACGGATGCAATCTCCACCTGCTTGCCACCAACAACTAAAGAGTGTGCATTGGCAGTGGATGCTGGAGTCATGTAATCAAAGGTATAATTATCGGACTTGACTTCGAGACCAAGGCTGGTCAAGGTCCCTTCGATCCGATCTAAGAGAGTGTTATGCGCAGGGCTTCCCGTAAGACGAGGGCCTTGTTGGATTAGGAACTCAACCTCGGTTGCATAGTCCAAGAGATTGCATGCGGCCATGGTGGCTTTTAGGGCAGATAAACATATCATGAATATCTGACCGAAGTTTGAGAAGGCTCTCATTGTGGCGGTTATGCGTCTAGTCAATAACCGTAGCATGCGAATAACAACAAAAAGAGAGAAGGTAGAAAATGAAGTATGAGGTGTACCCAATATAGTTGCCGAGAACAAGCCTCGGCTCGCCAGACTACGGTCCCCGAACCGACTCAGATTGATTTAGTAGTCAGCAACCGTTCCGCTGGCCATCCAGTTAAACGTCTTATTTAGAGAACTCTAGGTCTTCGGAAGGTCGTTTTGGTGGATTCGATTCTATGTTCCTGTCATGGTGACTGTTGGCTTGGAAGCGTCTGGATACAACTCAAGGTTACTGAGGTCGAAGCATAGATAACCATAAACATTTTGCGCGAAGTTGCCTACTATATATTCAAGGGTTAATAACTTCCAATATCTATCGCTGCGTCCAATTTCTCTCCCATTCTGCAAGCTTTATAGTGTGAACCGCGAACTTCTCTATGTTTACTGTTTACGGCAAGTGAGCTCTTAAACTTCCCCATCCCTACAGGCGGTTTGGTTTACTCTCCAGGTCTATATTCTCATTATCTAGTAAGCTTGTACATATACAACGCAACCTTGACTCGGGTCCCTGTCGAAGTCCATCGGAGAACGGTCGCACCGGGTAAGAACAGTTGCGCTGGGAAAGAATAGTCGCACTGGGGGAAAGCAGCAGTCGCACTGGGACGAAAAAAAAGCAGTCGCACTGGGGAATAATGAACGAATAGTCGCATTGGGAACAAGCTTGAGGTCCTTGCCAAATTAAGCTCAGTCCAATCCTAGAATGTTAGAAAGCCTCCCTCCTCTCTCACGCCAAAGGTCCGACACAAGAGAAAGTTGTCCGCCTGTTTGGTTCAAGCGGATGCTGTCTTTTTCATCAGGAGCAATGTTGCTTTGTCGCCGGCTCCCTTTCGATAGTCTATGAGGTCTCGACTGACCACCTTTGCTAGACCTTCCTTCTCTAGCTTGTCGGCTTCAGCTTTGTAGCCACCGGACACCCAAATCTCTTCGAGGATGGTGGCGGCAATGACACCGTTTGGCTTGAGAAGACGGATGAATTCTCTCAAGGCAGGGTCGGGCCCGACATGGCCGCGCGTGAAGGTACCGCAGCATGTCACAATATCGTACTTCTGGTCTGGTTGGTCGATCGGTTGTGTCAGGTCGACTTTGAAGAGGCTTCGGTACACGCCAGTCTGTTCTGCGACCTTGAGCATGGCAGGAGACAGGTCCATGCCATCAATAGTCCATTTGCTGCCCTTGGCAAGGGCTTCGGCCACAAGCCCTGTGCCACAGCCGGCGTCCAATACGGTAGCCTCGGGGTCTTTGCTTGATGCGAGGGCGGCTTGGGCAACAAGGAGCGGGGCGATATAGTTCTGGGATGCGTCGGCAAGGTCTTCGTTGTAGGAGGCGGCCCATTTCTCATAGAGCTCCATACAGTCTTCCTTCTTGAGACTGTTCCGAGCTCCGGCCAGGTAGGTGTTTTCGGTTAGTACTTGAGTTGCCATGGTTGCAGAATGAAACTTGATCGCTGTATATCGGTGCAAATGTGTGAGAATTGAAACGGGATGAAAGAGCAGCTTGGGATTCCAACGAGAGATTTGTCAAAAGCGATCGTTCTTCCGACCCTTTATATACTCTCGGTATGCCACTCGGCTTGTACTCTTCAATTCCATCCCTGAGCCCTCCCCTCACTTCACATGGGAAACACTGGCCAATCCTATGGCATGGAATCGTTTTTCTGATGCATGGCGCACAGTCCTTCGTGTGTTTCCGATGGCGTGATGGCTGGCGCTATTAACTGGCTTGTTCCGAGGCGATCGCACTGAATCTGAAGCTACTATATGTGGCCTTTCAGGGTGGAATGAGCATATTACATCATACGGGCTCTGGGATAGGTAGGGCACAAGAGAGCGTGAGTTCTGGTGGGGTCCCAGACTCCCAGGAATAGCCTCCACCGTGATGGCTCTTGGCGCAACACGACTCTTCCCCCACTACGAGGTTCCCCGCGCGTCCTAGTCTTTGTTGACTCCAGACTCGCTGCAAGAGGCGGCAGGTTGGGAGCGTAGGATTGGTTTATACAGTCGGTTGGCTCGTCCTCCGTGCAACTGGGCTAGTACATACTCCGTAGTATAACCAAGAATTCGCGAATCTTTCGCATGCATAACCGGATGTCCGGAGGAGGGTGAGTCGTACATATTAATGGTGCATTTCTTGATTTGAGCCTGCGATCTTCAGTCACCGGCATGGCACTACTGTAAATGAACTACTGCTCCTCAACTGGAACCTATGATGTGCATTTAACCGAAGACTCTAGGCTTTCATTCACCCCACCAGTGCAACACCATGCGCGCTCTACGAACCTTGTTAATTGCACCATCGTTTTATGGACACGGATATCTACATGCGGTCATCCCGCTCCTGCGTTAGGGTCTTCGAGGGGGGAGAGGGGTGCGTTACGTCGGAAGACTTACCATATGCATGCCAGAAACTGTAGACCTCATTGGCTGAATGGGGGGCCCAGGTGCTCGTCGAATGAAAGCTGCCCAAGCACTGGGGAATCTGCACTTACTAAGCATGCAGGGTAGAGAAGGAGAATGAAGCATGTTGTCCGACCATCCAGGTGTAGCTGTGCAATGAGCTTCAAGTTAGGGCTATAACCCCTGTCAGCTGAGTACGTGTTCAGAATTCTCCCCTCAATCCTGGCATGATCAGTGTCCGTGGGCTCCGTAACTAAACCTACGCCTCTTTCCTAAGATTAATCATGATTTTCCCAAATGACTAATCGTACTTTTCTAGCATTAAAGCACACTCGTTAGGGTATGCGTTACTAAAAACAGAACCCGACGGATCTCAGTATCTGATCCGTGGGGAAAGCTCCCTGACTAGTAACTACCGAGCCAGCTTGAACGTCATTTCCAAGGCCGGGAAATTACGAACGCGACAACTAGACGCCTGACGAAATGACGATTGCCTAGGGAAGTGATCCACTGTCGTGCATCGTATAATGTTGCCAAGGCCCCAACACCGGCCCTGATTAGCCTATGATGGAAAACACTTTCACTGCCCCGCACGTCAGATATTCCTTCCAACTTCCCCCACAAAGAAAGACACGGCACAGAATTCAGCCGAATGATGCACCCAGACTAAAGCTGGGATGATCCAGATCGGCCACTGGCAGTACCTTTCTCTCTCTAGCGCAAGCTGGCGATTTCGAGGGGCAGATCGTCCCTGACCAGCGTTGAGAGACGATGACGGCTATGCCTGAGCCACCCTTTGCTCTTTTTGATTTTAATTTATTTTTCCTTCTTCTCTGTTAGTGATGTAGCCATGGGGTACCAATTCTTATGGTAATCCGATCTGCCCGTGCGAGAGGCGCTTGAAGAAAAGATTCACACTGGTTACAACCGTGACGGAGCATGCTTGGTGTTACGACCACGGACGAAACGCCAGAAAAGAGGAGACTTCCTTAGCGCTGAGTGATCCACCTTACAAGCGCCATGGCAGTGGATAATATCAGGCTTCCCTCAACGACATGCCGTGCGGTCCATGGGGCTGGATTCAGCCACTGGAATATGATTGATCAATATCAGTCAATGTGAACAATGCGTGAGTTCGGAGCGGGGCAGCCCTTGCACCTTGTAAACAGCACCCCAGTGAGATATTGCCGTCTGATATGGGGTGAGTTCTGGTAGCAGCACAACGGATGCGAGTTCGACTGGTAGGTTTCAGGGAAGATTCAAAGGCCGGGTAGAGACGGCGGTTACCATCTCAATGAGACTGGCATGTGGCTCTCCACCCAGCAGCCAAGTATTGCGGTACCTGCGTCCAACGCGCTAGACATTACTATTGTGTAATAGGCCGCGTCTGAAACAATCTCTACTAGAGATATATTAGGTATACGATGTCTAGCTAGACCGGATATCTTCGCAAGACTCTCGTATGATTTTATGAACGCGAGCTAGAATTGCAAAAGACCACTGAAAACCCAATTCAACCGGCGTGGGGGTTTCAAGTGTTGTAGAAGCATTCAATGACATATACCTCATGCGCCTTTTTTGAGTCCCACGGTCCGATTACGTATTTAACTTGTATCCGCGAAATCCTTTTCGAATTCGACCTCTTGCTATCAGCCTGTCATGGCCAGCCCACACCCAGTTAGCGTACTTTCTGACGGGCTCACTACAGGGTGCAAGAATGGTTCTTCACGTACCTAGAGTAACCGAAATGTCAAGAAACGGTTTCTACTCAATAAGATGGGGCAAGTCTTCTCATTTTTATAAGAATCCAAATAACTCCATCATCCATGTATCATCAATGCCGTCAAGTTTTAAATGACCAGGGTTGTCCAATGTATCATGTACGGTCGGGTTAGTCATCTCGGTGGTAGGCAGATACTACCGGGCCTCCATCAACGATGGTCCCCATCTTTCTTTAATAGCCAGTATCATGTTGACCCCCTTTGAAAATATGTTCGCTTCCGCGTCTCGGCCGAGATGGTCAGACGATTTCTTGAAATTGGTTTGCAGAAGGTCTAGATATTGGAATATGCTTACGCTGTCTTGGACAGCTTTCCTATCCCAGGTTGGGTCATCCAGGGTAGAAAGCATGAAGAGGTCCGCAAGAGCTCGGCAGAACTGGCAGAGTATCGTGAAGGATACCCCCAAATAGTGTTCTGGAGGAACACACAACCAGACATCCAACCAAGACATCGCAGCGAGAAGAGCCATATGAAGGCTTTTGGGGCTCCGAGGGTCTGGACTGTTGGTCGGGACGGGCGTCTTAATAATACCTCATGAATCGCAAGTTCTGCGTTCGAGAAGTACATACAGATGACATCTGGGTGGACGAATTAACGAAACTGGTGTCGAAAGGGAGCCTAGGACATACGGTTTTTCTTCAGATGTGAAGGTATCTGGCGCTTGACCAATTCGAGTTGAGATTGCAAGACGTCCGCAACAAGAGGTGATGAATGACAGTTCTCACCGTCGCGGCGAAGAAGATAAGATTTGTCGACCACCAACTGAATCCTGACCAGCCACACCAACAGTTCATCTCCAGAGCACTCTTTCGTGCTAGCCAGAATCTCGAGGCTTTATTCCATGTGGGGCGTCCAACGCAAGGCGTCAATTTTAAATAATTCTAACGCAATACTAGAGGGACAGTTATAGATCAGGTTCCATAAAATCGAATGCGCAGGTACCGGTTTACCTGGAAGTGATCAGAAAACACTCCAGCACGGCCCGTCGCTCCTCCAAAGTTCTGTTTATGGCCAGCTCAGTCTTTAGACCGGCGGCTCGATTAAGTCCTTGCAGGATTGTTTGTTCCTTGGTCGGAGCTTTGTTTATACCCAGCTCGCAGACAAGGCCGGTCAGGATGTTGCTGTAGAAGTTCAGAAATGGCTTCGCACAGTATATTTTCCTGGATGGTCAAGTGAGAGGATACTAGGCTACATTTCTTCAATGGGACTGATGGGTTTCTTTGGTCACTTACCATGATATGAATGTCATAAGACCAAGAGGAAGGTCCATACTAGGGGTAGTTTCCTCAAGAAGCTTTTGGTAGATAGTATCGTGCACTTTGGTGAAGAGGGATTCTCTTTTGATCAGGTTTGGTGTCGGGACTGCGGTCAGGCAATACCAGAAGAAGGGCTTCTCTTGCATAAATTCTTGAGGGGTGACATGAGGCGGTATGTGGATGCAGGGAAGATAGTTCAGGTTTTCGTTACGGAACTGCTCGAGAAGTCGTGTCGATGTATCGGACGGGATGTGAACCAGTTGCTTGCATCATTTAATGCAGGCAGCACAGAAACAGGAGTCCTTATTCGACTATCATATAGGCTAGGAGCGCTGGACGACTCCTCGGTGCGCCCTTCTGACGAATTCTCACTTTCCCGCACTCTTTCCGACTCCAAAGGAAGACTGAATAGTTATCCCAGGGATTTGCATGGTGGACAGAAGACTATCCAGTCGAGATTCAACTCGTGCAATCCTCGTACTTGAAGAGCCCTTTCTGCTCCTTCGAACCGATAACGAAGGTCGGCATTCCTTGCCCAGACGATCGCATCTATGACCTGTCAGCACGATGTACTTCCACACATCCTGACCGTAAAGCCACAGCACTATAATTGCAGACCTTTCACGTCGGTCTCCCGTTGCCAATAGTAAGCATTTACATTTAGCACGAGCGCAATTGATGCATGCTCCACCGTACGGGGCGGGCGTTGTCTTCCGGACTTTCCTCGCCTCCGTCCGACGGGAATCTGGTTTGGGCATTGGGATCCAATGAGCTTGTCCTCGGCTATGTATCTTTAAAGATTAAAAAGAAGGAGAATCCAACGTGCACGATGGGTATAATTCTTCTTATCAAAAAAGACGAACGAATTTCAAAAGAGAGTCGGACCGGGATTCCCCAACTCCGATCGGCTGACTCATCAGACTTGGACCTTTGATTGGACCAGCACGGGTTTGGCATACAGAACCCCAGAATATGAAAATATGTAGAATATATATAGACCACATCATGATGTAGAAAGCAGTAGCGAGAGCGATGTAATTATTTCAATATAAACTCCTGGTTCTCTATCTTAGATTTACATAATATTTGATAGCTGGAGGCAAAACCTATTTCGCTGGCCTCAAAAGTGGATTATGCAACTCAAGAGAATCATTCCTGGGCGATTGAATCAATTGACAAGAAAGTTATGATTTGATGCACAGAAACCGATACCCCGGCAGGCTAAAAGCAAGCAAGAGCCCCCAGCATACAAAATGCATAAGTTTGGCCAGGAATGACTCGGAAGAGGTCACAAAGTAGATTCATTGCTTTCGAGACCGTAAGGCACGAGAGCCGTAATCTACAATTCCTCGATATGTGTAAGGACAAGATATAAAAGAATGACAGTGTGTGTACTCGAGCTGAAGAATTAAGAACAGGCAGTTACTCATCAGCGAGGCCCCAGAAGTGGAAAATACTTTAGCAGATGCAGGTAATTTCAGGAACAAGTCAACTTGTTGAACGGGTCCAAGAGTGGCGTGGGGTTATTATTAAAATCAAGTAGAAACGAGGCAGCCACGTTCGTATCACCACAGGAGATCTCATTGGCTGAGTTCCAAAAGATCTTGTGGATCCATTCAGTTTTCTGTCCCCAGGCGTAGATATCTCGCATGAACTCGGTGGTGTGGTTCCAGGGAATGGGATTCGGACATGCTCCTGTATATTGGCCCGGTGCAATCTCGGTGATCCACAAAGGCTTGTCGTTCCACTTCTGGTTGAAAGCCTTGATTCGGGTTATGGCTTCTTCGACGGTTTTGTTATAGATATGGACGTTGTATGCTGAGAATGCGTCTTGGCAACTGCAGTTTCCAAAAAACTCGGGAAGCCAGGTGAGCTTTTCGAAGGCCGGCACGGGTGCGATAAATTTTGTATGGTTTCCGCGTTTGTGCAACAATGGTTTAATCAGGTTGGCGGCTTCTTCAGGCTGCAAGATGGCTTTTCTCGGGTGAGAGCCATATAGATTGTCGGGCTCGTTGAAAGTGAGCATGAAATCTGGCGGATTTGGGCCGTTCACCGCATCAATAGCGTCATCAACAGCTGTCTTGTTGTTGCCTAGCATTGGGATTTGCTTTTCCTCGAGTCCAAAATTGAATGTGAGCCAATTGGAAGCGGAGTGGATCTTCTCCCATCGCTGTTTTGTATATCCACCATGATCACCGACGTTGAAGACAACGTTCACAAGCCCATCTGAGCACTTCGCCGCTGCCCCTTGAATGGCCGATATTCCGAGGATCGTCATGGGCATCACGAACGACATTGGAGAAGTCAAACGCATCTTGAATGGCGCTTTGTTCTTGGTGATCGATAGTCAATGAGTGATTTCAAGTTGTCAAGACAGAGTTGCTCGATGGACAAGACAGAATTTATAGATGATTCAATCAAAGCTCCGGCCACTTCAGGCCAGCGGAGTGAATCGCCACCCTGGACATATCATTTCTTCTTCCAGAGCCCGCATTAGCTGAGATGAGTAAGATTTCCCATCACCGAGCCGATTGCAGGACTGCCTTTGCTTCACCCGGGGGGCCTAAGACCCACTCTGATCAAAGCTACTATAAGGCAGCGATGCTTAGACCTATAGGCACTGGCAGGTCTCGGTAGTCATTAAGTTAAGTGATAAATCAAGCTTACGGAACGCGCATGAGGGGCGGCATGAATACTCGAGCCAGCCAATGATATGATATCGCAGAACTGCCGACCAGGCGTTCATCGCCTGCAGTTCTTCTCCCTATCCCCTCGCAACTGTCTGTGCTTCTCTTGTGGTTACTTCAAGCATTCTGCTATGACCAAGGACTCCTTGCGGGAGTGTATCTTTATCCTGGCTTGATAGAAGCCCGTCCTTGGCCCCAAGGAAGGAAATGGAAGATAATGCAAGTCGAATTTTATCCCTCCGGCCCCCATGTCTCTCGAATAGTATAATCTGAACATGACGATCACTTGCAGAGTGCCTGATTGCATTACTTGGGCAGGCACAGCCATCCCGTTCAGGTCCGGGTCGGTTATAAAGCTTGGCATAGGATAGTATCCAGCATACTGACAGCGCAAGTCAGGCTCAGGCCAATGGAACCTCTCTTCAGCCCACTTAAGGATTAAAATAGTTTGTTCCTTCGATAAGCTTGCGGCCGCTAGCGCCTCCTAAGTGGGTGGCAACAAGGGATCTGCGGTAAACATGAGGCTTAATTGGCTCGTTATCCTCCTTCGAGGAGGCTTAGTCCAACAGAGGATCGACGGAGAGTTCAACTGATTATTAAACTACAGAACACATGTTTCCCGGTGTTCCGTCCATTAATTTCTCTGAGAAACGTACATGGATCCGTCACCAATTGCTAGCGAGGGCACGTAAGACAATTCAGATCTGTTGTGGTCTCCATTGGGGGACCTGTATAATCTACTTCTCTATGCTCCCTTACTATCTAATAATAGCTATGTTTAGCTATACATGAGTGGATCACTCGCGTGTGAATTATGTTATACCTCCAACTAGGACAGATATTTTGAACAGGGATATCACCTTTTTGCTGACTTTGCCCGTGCAAAAACAGAGCATTACTGGTTTCTATATTAGCAAGGCCACAGGCTACCTTTGTACACCAACGACTCCATGTCGCTCCGGAGCCCCAGCGCTCGAGCATCTGCGAATGGAAGTATCTGGGGCGCCTAGGTTCCAACCCGTACACGAAGACTCGGGAAAGGAATAATAGAGTACGCACACCTGCAGGATCGTTTATTTTTAGTTAATTTACACCCGAGTCCAAGCTTATTGCAATGTCTCTATCCACATGCTAACCTCCATACGATCCTGACTCTGAGTCGGAATTGATACATTTACTGCACAACGTCTGGAAGCCTTCATAAGGTCCTTTATGAATCACAAAGGGAATATATCCTCGCGTGACTTAGTATCACACACATGTCAGGGATTCATTGTATGTATGTGGTACAGCGCTCTTAGTATTCTACCCTGCCCCACGATGGCTAAAGCTGATCTGCACAGCGATCAACCCAATTCCCCCGAGCAAATTGCCCATTGGGTGTCTTTGATTGCGATCCCTCTCAAGGCTTCACGATGGGGCTCAACCTGTTGTCTTATAGACGGCGCAAGATTGTTGAGAGGTTCTTTCCCGATCCTGCAGAGCATGCAAATCTCTACAAGGACCTCCATCAGCATCCGGAGCTGCCATGTCAAGAGAAACGGACCACATCAATCGTAGCAGAGCCCCTGGAAACGGTTGGCTTCGAGGTCCAGCGTGGAATTGGCGGGCACGGGGTGGTTGGCATTCTCCGTAATGGCAAAGGGTAAACGGTCCTCCTGCGCTCGGAGCTGGACGCGTTGCCAATCAAGGAGCAAACTGGCTTACCCTACGCCAGCAAAGTCGAACAGGTCGATGCGGATGGGATCACGAAAGGAGTCATGCACGCTTGCGCCCACGACATGCATATGACGTGTTTGCTGGGGGTGGCGGCGCTCCTGTGTGATGCCCGGAAGTCGTGGTCGGGGACACTGATTGTTCTCTTCCAGCCCAATGAGGAGCGACTCCTCGGCGCAAAGGCAATCATTGATGACGGGCTATTCCAGAAGATCCCCCTGCCGAGCGTCTGCTTGGCCCAGCACTGTGTGCCTACCAAGAGTGGGATGATCGCTGTCAAGCCCGGGCGCGTCTTGGGTTATTTGGACTCGCTGAAGGTCCGTGTGTATGGCCGTGGGGCGCATGGCGCGATGCCCCAACTGGCAATCGATCCAGTCGTGCTGGCGGCCAGCATTATCGCACGGCTCCAGACTATTGTCAGCCGTGAGATAGATCCGAAGGAACCCGTCGTCATAGGCTGTGGAACGTTCCATGCCAGAACGGATGCTAGCATCATTCCAGACCATGCCGACTTCCAGCTCGACGTGCGCACCTTTTCCCAGAATACCCAGAGGCTGGTCAAGGCCGCAGTGGAGCGGATTATACGAAAGGAATGTGATGTCGCTGGATCCCCAACCGCTCCACGAATTGTGACCATGGTCAGCAGCCCGGCGATCGACAATGATGCCGTGGCGACCAGTCAGTTCACCCGGGTGCTTGAATGGTATTATGGAAGCAGAGCCTCCGAAGTTGTCCAGGAAATGCCACCCGATATTGTCGCCGATGATTTCATCCTTCTCGCATTGCCACCTGGTAGGAAGCCAATCCCGTACGTGTACTGGAACATTGGCGTGACAGACCCGGAGACGTGGGAAAGAGCATATAGAGAAGGCGAGTTGCGTGATTTGCCTCCCACTCATAGTGCCATTTATGCGCCGGCAATTGAACCTACTCTAGGGACCGGAATTGAAGCAATGGCTTTATCTGCCTTGACATTTCTCCAGCTTCTGTGAGGACGACTTGCGACACATTATTCTCAATAGCGGTGGTCAGTAGTAACAAAGAGACAACAAGTTTATAGCCAATATATCTCTTTCATATTATACGTATTTCATGCAATAGTTCTCCATCGTGCAAAGCGAGCGTCAGCCTAAACTTCATCGCTGGTAAGAAGGACATATAAGACTGTGTTTTCAACGGCGGGAGCGGAATGGATTGTAATCTGAGGAGATATTTTAATGGCTATATTCAACTATGCATGTGTGAATCACTCGCCTGTGAATTACGTTACACCTAGGCCTAGGATAAATATTGGACCAGAGATATCATACTCTTGCTGACTTTGCCCGTGCAAGAACAGAGAATTGCTGCTTCCTGTACTATTAGGGTGACAAGCTCAGCTACAAGTCAAGGCCATTGTACACCAACGATTCCATATCGCTCCAGAGCCCCAGCACTCGAGAATCTGCAAATGGAAGTATCTGCGTACAGACCATGCCCGCAATCCCCTTGGTCCTGTCACACCACCACCAAAGATTAGGAAGTCCCGCCCAATGGCCAGTCTGGGCTGAACGGCCAGTGCTCCCCCCAGTAAGCATACAAGTCAGCCCCCAGCCTTGGGGGGTTGCGGATGGATACAGATGAGCGATACGGTTCGTGAGATCCGCTTTGGCGGGCGGGATTTCCTGTGCCGCGAAGTTGGGGAACTGGGGAATCTGGTTTCGAACATGAGGTCTACCGTCGCTTTGCGTAGGATCTGCTTGTTGGTGGTGGGCGATATGCCATCGTTCAAAAGGGTCGCCAGGATTTGACAATACTCTTGAGGCTTCGCAAAACAGCCTGCCCCGCCGCTGTTGAAGCAACTGGCTATATCCCCAGCATCCTCCACGATTAATGGTCGTCGCAGGAGGTGATCGCGTGGCGATAACTGTCCATCCGGTGCCCGTGAGTTCATATGCGCCAGTCTGGATTTCATGGACGCATTCGGGAACATGGAAATATTACGCAAATCCAGAGGCTCAAAGATATTCCGGTGGAAATAGTCATTCAATGACAGACCCGTTACGCGCTCCACGAGAAGACCGGCCCAATCAATATTGACCTAAACAGGCTTGTTAACTCTGCCTCGAATCTGGACGGCTTGGTTTCTTACCCCATATTCCCACCTCTCTCCTGGCTGGTTCACCAGCGGTTGTAGCATATCATAGAAACATCCCGAAAACTCGTCGTATCCTACCGGCTTACTATAGTCTCTTAATTTCTCGTTGAAAAATGAGTACCCGAAGCCAGCTGTACAAGATTGTATGATCAGCTTATATCTCTGGGACGAATTCGCATGCTCTAATTGGGAGCCTCACCGGTATGAGCGAGAAGCATTCGCAATGTAATCCGCTGTTTTTTATCGACCAGACTTCCATCCGCTTGCAATACCTGGACCTGCTTCAGCTCGGGGCAAATTCTTTCGACCTGAGTAGAATCGTCCAAGGAGAGAAGCCCTTGTTCGACAAGCTGCATGCAAGCAATCCCTGTAATCAATTTGGTGCATGAGGCAATCCAGAAGATATTATCGAGAGTCATCGGCTCAGAGGAGCCATATCCCCGCTTGCCGCTGGCATGGGCAAAATATTCTCGGCCATCCTTGCCCACTATGACCACCACAGCCCCAGGGATGCCTTTCTCTTGGTCCGCACAGGCTTCATCCAACCGGGCCTGGAGAGAGCCGGTCACGTTAGGGGTCAGTTGACTCATTTTCGTGGTTGGGTTGGAAATATGAAGTTCCTCGTATGAACAAGCGCTTGCAGATGAAACAATCTTGGGGAGCATCACTGGATTGAGATTTGCCTCAATATATCCTTCATGACCTAGTGCTCCGAGTTGGTACTTTTTTATTGGATAGTCCGGTGGATTCCGCACGTCCACAGTGCAGACAAGGCCATATTGAGTTAAATTGAGGGGATGCGATATGCAGCTTCGGATCCGCATGCAACAACCTGCGGGGCTGAGCAATACTGAACACTAACAGCCACGCACTCAGTATTGATTTTACGAGTGGAGTAGGTAAGGAATTCCTAGAATAATCAGGGTCCTATGCGTGGCCGAATGAAAAACACCGAGGTTTTAACCGGTCCCAAGTCACAAGACACCAATGCGGATCCGCATGCACGGACAATCACATCCGTTGTCTCCATAGCACTAATGCTGCAGATTTCATGCAGCTCTTACTAGAGAGGCAGTCTAGACCTTGCTGCATCAGGCTTCAATCTAGTGTACAGGTATAATTGTGCAGCAACACCCAGGAGAGGGGGCAAGGCATTGCCTGCCAGAATCGGATTGATGCATGGCTGGATCTACACATAGGCGGATCCGTCGGTTATATCTATTGACAGGGGTAATAATAGGTGCTTAAGCCTGGCTGCCAGCAATATTTAAGGAATCTGTTCTCTCCGACCAAGTGTATCCTATCAAAAGATATCATCTGCGAAGTGAACGACTAATATCTCTCTAAGCTCGTTTACGTTTCTATCTTCTTGTCAACCTCGACCATATCTACCTTGTACCTCCCCCACGTGGCAGAGCTCCCCATAAGCCATGCCCGTAAGAAGGGAACTCGCTGAGAATGCCACGCGTGGCGCCACTGATGGAAATTACGCCGATGAACTCGACGTTGATGTCCTGATTGTGGGTGCCGGCTTCGGCGGTATTTATTCTCTGTACGAAATGCGAAAGCTCGGTCTCAAAGCCGTCATCTATGAAGCGGGAAATGATATTGGTGGCACATGGAGATGGAACTGTTATCCCGGCGCGGGTGTGGACTCGGAGGTGCCCGAGTATCAGTTGTCAATCCCGGAAACCTGGAAGGACTGGACGTGGTCCACCAATTATCCCAACTATGAGGACCTGCGCAAGTACTTTGATCATGTGGACAAGGTCCTCGATATCAAAAAGGACTGTGCATTCAACAGCGTGGTCGTCAGCGCACACTTCCATACAGTGGAAGGCCGCTGGCATATTCGGACTGCGGATGGAAGGACTGCACGCGCGAAGTACTTCATCATCGCTGCTGGTTTTGCGGCGAAGCGCTACATCCCCGAGTGGCCGGGCATCGAGAAGTTTCAGGGAATTGTCCACCACTCGTCCTTTTGGCCGGATGAGAAAATCGACGTTCGTGGCAAGCGCTGCGCGATCATTGGCACTGGAGCCTCTGGTGTGCAAGTCACCCAGGCATGGGGGCCGGAGGCTGGGGAGCTCAAGGTTTTCCAGCGCACGCCAAACCTGGCAGTGCCCATGCGCAAGCGACCTCTCACGGTGGAAGAACAAGAGGGCGCCAAGGCGTTCTATCCCGAACTTTTCAGGTATCGCGAGAAATGCTTTGCGGGGTTCCTGTACACGTGGTGTGAGCGCGGTCTATTTGAAGATAGTGAGGAGGAGCGAGAACAATTTTTACAAAAGCTGTGGAGTGACGGTGGATTTCGGTATTGGGTGGCTAATTATAAGGACTACCTATATGACGCCAAGGCGAATCGCGTCGTCTATGATTTCTGGAGGAAGAAGGTGCGTGAGCGCATTGAGGACCCCAAAAACCAAGAGCTCCTGGCGCCTTCGGAGCCACCACACCCTTGGGGAGTGAAGCGCCCTTGCCTGGAATATGACTACTTTGAGCAGTTTAACCGGCCCAATGTTGATCTGGTTAATATCAAAGATAATAACATTGCGGACTTCACGGAAAAGGGCATCAAGCTGCAAGATGGAACAGAATATGAATTCGACGTTGTGTGCATCGCCACTGGATTTGATATCACGACCGGGGGCATGACCAGCATGGGACTTCATAGCATCCACGGCAAGAGTCTCCAAGAGGAATGGAAATCTGGTGCCTTCACCTATCTTGGCATGACCGTCAGTGGCTACCCAAATATGTTCCATCTGTACGGGCCACATGGCCCAACGTTGCTGAGCAATGGCCCTACAACGGTTGAGATCCAAGGGCGGTGGATTGCAGATGCCATCAAGCAGATGGAGCGTCAAGGCATTAAGTACATCAATCCGACCGCAAAGGCTGCCACAGAATGGAAGGCCAAGATCAATGAGCTTTCGGACAAGACACTCTTCCCTACCACCAAGTCCACCTACATGGGTGGTAGCATGCCCGGAAAGGTCTTTGAGCAGGTCAACTATGCCGGAGGGGAATACCCTTATTCCAAGGAAATCCGAGCAGCTCTTCCCAACTTTACCGGATTCGATATCGTCAAACGCTGAAGTGGGTGGACTTTTGGAGGCAATGCTTAGTGTGCCACTGCCCCATGATCTCTGGTAACCTTGGTAGTTTGCAATCCATGACTGATCAGGTTTTTGGGTCTTTATTGTAGCGTCCCGGCCTCAAAGAACAAGTCGTAGCCAGTAGGATTTGACAGGCTGAAATTGACTTCAAGCGTAAGCATATCACGAACTATTAATTTAAAAGTAACCCCGGGCCGATCTATACCCCGCAAACCCCCGCATTTCCCCAGCTTAAGTCCGTGCTTTAGTAACTCTCGGATCCATGTTCACCTGCACTATTCTCCCAGGAACGGCCTACCTTACTGTTGACCAGACCACCTTGCTGCAAATAATGTCTTATCGTCGCCGTCAGCATCGTAGCTGTGATCAATGTCGTAAAGGCAAGAGAGCATGCGATGCCCTCCTGGCCGACGAGCTTGAGGGGAATGCCAACACTGGTGCTCGACAAGCGTACAATCACTCGTGCTCCAATTGCAGGAAATACAAAAGAAAATGCACGTTCGACTGGCTCTTGAGCCAGAAAGAATCGCGGCATGCTCATAGCAAGAGAGCCAGAAATATCGCGATCGCCCTCTCGCGGCAGGTGAACGATCGTTCCGCTCATTCCTCTCAACAAACCTCCACTGGGCGCAATCCTGCAGAGCTCCCGCTGCAAAACGCCGAGGATTGCGAATGGCCAGCGTCTGTTAGGGACCCGCTTTTGCCGTTGCCACAAGACGAGGAACTAGATACGGACTGGTTAACTTGGGGATGCCTCAACGACGCAGTGTCCATCTCTCCTCTAAGCGCCGACATGATTCTCAGTGGGGATAGGCACGTCGATCCTAACCAGACAACACAAATGAGTACTCAATGGAACTCTGCGGGGGCCGGCCTAGATTGGCAAATTACCAGTCAAACTTCACTGCTCGACACGATGAGCAGTTCAAGAACTTCGACCCAATCCAATAGTACAACCGACCACCAACAATTTGAGACATGGGATATCAGTTCTGAGCTCTCACTTCATGGTCTTCCACCTACCGAAGGACGTGGTGTGTCGATGCCAACAAACACTACACTGTGTGTGGGCTCAACCCAATTAGCACACAATTATGCGCACTCCATGATGACGCGCAACCTAATTCACATTTATAACGACAGTATGGAAAATGCATTGAGCTGTTGGCTGACAGAGCGTAATTGTCCCTACAGTACCCGGGGGCCCGTTGACACAACAGGACCGAAGACAGGTCCTTATACCACGAATAGGATCTACAGACGAATTTGCCTCTTAGATAGGGCATGCTCATCCATCCCGGGTCGACGTCTCACGAGTGTGGAGAGTAGAACAGCAACACAGACACTTCATGCTGCCATTATGGCATTCGCTTCTCAGTGGCTAGAGAGGCCTTCAACAGACAAAGGTATCCCAATACCATCATCTTCAGCTCGCCACGAAAGTGGCATGCGTGAGGGCCTATGGAATGAAGCGCGTCATGCGCTGGAGAATTCGAGAGCAATTCCATCGTTCCGCGTAGCTTTTGCCAATATATTGTTTTCGCTGGCGCAACGACCCCTACAAGTTGAAGAAGAAATGGGGCTCGACGAGCTCTTAGATCACGATGCGGCCCCAATCTATCTCGAAACGGCGCTCCGGCAACTGTTTACTTTTCGTTCTAGATTGATCAAGCTTCGACGGCAAGGTCCCAACAGAGCGCTCGAGCAATCCTGCAAGGAGAGCAAAGGGGATGAAAACACCCATCAGTTGAGCCAGATTGATCTAATGCTGAAGGACTCGGAAGCCCATCACACTTTCGATCTTCTATTCTGGCTGGGCATCATGTTTGATACATTGACAGCTGTCATTTATCAACGTCCCACGGTCATTTCCGATGAGGACAGTCAGATCATACGCTCCCGGCCACGCTTCTCGTTTCCGGACGCCGTTGATCTGGATGGATGGGATATTAGCTCCTATTCCGTTAGCAACCGTGAAGAAAATGTATGGGGCGATCTTTTTCTTCGCAAACGTAACATGCTCCACAATCTCAACCAGGCCCGCTGGCCTTGCTCTTACGAAGAGGCAGCAGAAGTCTTATCCGACGCCGCGCCAGTCAAGGTTCTCCTATTCCGTCGCATTAATCATATCAATACCCTGGTATGCCGGGGGGGTGAGGCAGAGGCTATTGAAGCAGCGATCCACAGCGCTCTATTGGTCTACGAGTATTGGAACTCTACGTACAAGCAGTTTATGTTGGACTGTCTCTCTCACCATACAGAGCTCCCGTCTCGCATACAATCATGGTATCTAGTGCTGGCCGGACATTGGCATCTTGCGGCGATGTTGCTAGCAGATACCGTTGAGGACATAGACCAAGCGCGACTTGGTCAGAACTCCCAAGCCGAACATCGGTGTACCACTGGCCTCATCTCCGTCTTGCGTCACGAAAATGCTTTCGCTGTTGGAGGGCTCGCCCAATACTCTTACGACCTGCAGGGCTCGTCGCATCCTAAACTCCGCAATTTTCACGATTCAGTCAATCAAGCTGCATCCTTGACTGAGCCATGGACTGCTGTCCTTATCCACTCTTTTAGAAAAGCAGGTACTATCCTAATCAGAGAGATTGGCACATTACAAGGTGGTTACCAAATGCAGCAGGAATCTTTCATGCTGGCGTATCAGCGTTGTGAACACTGTATAAAGGCACTCGAGTGCCTGGGAAGAACATCAAATATGGCTCTGATCGCAGCTCAGAGGCTATCGAACAGTCTCAACAGGACATTATCGCGACCCGATCCTATGGATCCATACTTTATGTGCGCCCTCTGACATTGCTTCGTTTTCCTAGACGTTTTGGAGCCAGTTCACTGTAGATCATTAGAAAACGGAGTAAGTTTTGACGAGATAAGCAAAGCCCGTCTAGCTAGTAGCACCGCTAATATGCGCTAGCAGGTATTTAATTGAGTTATAGCAACTCCAAACGTTAGCACACCAATCCAACTCACCCGGTTTCTATCTGCACGGCTTCCCCAGAACTGACACTCAACGTTAATATGGAAGTTGTGCAGAAGAACGAGGTCTTTAAAAGGGTTGATGCAAAATGAAATTTGCCTATGTCCAGATCTTTGTTCGGCAAGATGGCATATTATACTCTGGAAAATGGACGAATCGACTCGACTCGCCGAGGACGCTTAATAAGCTCCAGGAAGTCAAGCAAATCCCGACTGAAGACAGGGGCCCAAAGGTGCATCCCACCTGGTCAGCGGTCTATGTGAAAACACCAAGTCTCCACGCGTATATCGACGGAAACCTCGAAAAGCAAATCACTCGCGAAGTTGAAACATGCCAAATTCTTCGCAAGAATCCCCATCCGAATATTGCGACCTATTATGGCTATCAGGAGACTCACGCCCGAGCCTCTGGGTTATGTTTCAAGAGATATGCGTCCACACTACTTGAAGCGGTCAATCCTCGACGCCTCGGTAAAGTCGCCTTCCTTTCCAGCGCGCGCGAACGAGTGAAAGAGAATATGAAAAGTCGCCTAGAAGGGATCTTGGCTGCTATCGAACATCTCCATTCGTATGGACTTGTCCATAACGACATCAACCCTGTAAACATTATGCTTGACGAAGACGGTACGCTTATTCTCATCGATTTCGATAGCTGTCGATACATCGGGAGCCCTTGTCCAATACCGAAACGAAAAGAACCCGCCACTGGCACGACCCTTCGGTTGATATTTCGCAGGAGAAAAACGACCTTGACGCTTTCAAAGATCTACAAATCTGGCTGACTGGATAGGCGGGTGAAGACTTTCTTTTTGAATAAAGTGATTGTTAGTAAAACGCCACATCAAGTGGAGGGTTCTTTCTTAACGAAGCAAGGTGTCCCTCAATTTCAATGATTGACCTGCACCAGGGGAACTTTAACCTTGAACTCTTTGCCCATCTGGTGGTCACTCTTGCGATAATTCGCTCTGAGAGATATCCTTCTGGTTATGAGGGTATACTCCACAGAGGACGCATTGCTGAGCGGGTTTGTGCTGAGTGAGTCGCCAAGGCAAAAGTCGCGTCGTGTCTTCCAAACAGTAAACAAAGATGGCTCTCCACGTGATTCCTTCTACGAATGGCCCTGCGTATCTCAAATCGGTTTTAATAATTGTAGTAAGTTTGTCTAAAAATGCTACAGTGTCTCTTACGCAATTCTACAATTTTTCCGGGATTTTCAAGGTCAAATAATGGGTTTTGGCTCCGATTACATTTGAGCCGGTGATGTAGACATAAGATATATATACACCCAACGGTTCTTCCAGACCACATGTGCATGGATATCTTGATCTGGAATTCCTTGTGCAACTGGGCCCAGAAAATTCTACAAAAAATATAAAAAGTATACTAAGCTGTACGACTATTATTGCTACTTTTTACGGAATTTTTGCATATACTGTGGTAGGTATTTGGGGTCGCAGAGAGAAGAAATGAAATCTAGGCCACGGAGCGGCGGAGGTATTCCGTCACTAGAGCGGAACCACAGATTGCCCGGGCCCTAAGCCCTAAGCCTAGCCTCGGGATGAGGCCTAACCTAACTGGGTATCAGCTGCCGCTGCTTTTAAGTAGTAATGCAGTTGGGAGATTTCCATAACAATGTGCCAGCTCAATTTTACGCTGTGACTAACAGGTAGGGGTGCACTCCCCCGAAAAAGAAGAGCCAGGTAGGTAGAAGTGCGGATGATTATACTACTTCTAAGGTTCTTGGAAGTAGTTGTGCGCCATGCAATATCGCAAACCAGGGGTTCCACCACAGGTAATTTGATATGTGTTTCGTTCCGCAAATACAGTTCTTTTGGCCGCTCCGGCTCTAAGCTGTACGCGTGTGTGCTTCCATCTCGTGTTGTTCGGAAGCATTGGTCTGAACGTCAGTGACATAGTGCTTGAACTTGCGAAGATTAACCTTCTTCTCAAACCTATGAGAAAGGCCGAAAGCGTTAGCACGACGAGAGGAAAAGAACATCCCTGGAACGTGCTTCTACTTACATCTCATCGATCTCTGCAGGTGTCCGACGTGTGACCTCTGGCAGGATAAACCACGCGATGATAACAGCAACCGTACCAGTTCCCGCAAAGCTGTTTTACGAAGCTTATGTCAGTGACTGATCGCTCCATTTATGCAATGAAGAGGAAGCTATGTACGCACAAGAATCCTGTTTTGACACCCCATTTTGTGAGGGGTCCGTTGATCATCAGGGGCGTGCAAAAGCTGAACATGAGCGCGATCAAATTGGACGCCGCAAGAGACAAGCCCGCCGTTTGAGCGCGCAGGCGTTGCTGGGGAATTTCCGCAGCGTAGGCGTAACCAATTGACGAGGCACCGGTGGTCGAGAATGTAGCGAGACAGGCGAAAAAGACCTGTGGTGCGGTATTGGTCAGGGATCTGGGCGCAGACGATAGATTTGAATGACTTACTAAAAGCGAGCTGGTAGACTTCTGAGTGTAATCAAAGCAGCCGATTATTCCAAGGCATAACACTGATACGGTCGTGACCGCATATGGATAGATAGTGAGTGGCCGCCGGCCAATTTGATCGGTGAGCATGGCCGTCATAATCATTGAAAGGAGTTGGACACAGGACAGGATGACGGTGACCAGGAAAGGGTCTTTATTACCCGCATATTGAACTGCAAGAAAGGGTGAGCACCAGAAGGGAGAGACAGCTCAATAAGAATGCAGCGAGCTTACAGAAATAGGTAGCATTAGAGTTGAACACTGCGAGCCCGACAAACTGCTGGGTTATCTTTGGCCACCCAGCAATGACGAACCGGATGAAATTGCGGCCCTGGAAAACAGCCCACATCCCTTCCTGCGAGTCGCGCTCAGCGATCCGGCGCTCCTCAACGACTGTGGCACTCATGATCTCCTGCAATTCGGACTGATTGTTAGTAAAGAGGGCGCACAAAGGGTGGGATTTCACAGACAATTTGTTCGGACACATCGTAACCCTCAACGCGGCCGTTATATGTCCTAAGCATCTTGGAGGCCTTATCAATCTTTCCTTTACTAACAAGCCACCACGGGGTTTCGGGCATGATTATAAAGATAATAATCGTTGCTCCGACCATAGCCCACTGCAAAAGGTCCTTAGTATATCACTGCGATCCGCTGAAAGAGATTGGCTTTCACCTGTGTATAGATGGGCGTTCGAAAGTCCAAGGGATCTATAGAATGAAGTTGGTTGAGAGCCACCGAGGCGAATATTTGTCCCACCACGAACCAACTTGAGCGATGCTCTGGTTAGGGGTATCTGTGATTTCAAATTGGGGCGAGAGAGCTTACAAGCTGTACGCATTAATGAAGAATCCTCTTAACTGGGTCGGAGCGATCTCTGATAGATAAACAGGCAATGTCGATTGCAGCATGCCGACTCCCATGCCAGAGAAGAGCTTCGCCACAAGCCAGTGATCCCATCGGGTAGCAAAGGACTCAATAAATATACTCTGAGAAAGAGGAGCTGCATTAGCATCATGGGAAGATTGCCGATGAATAGGAGGTTAATCAAGCAGAGCGAATATTGAGTCACGGCTCACCACTACAAAGATGACCCATATGATGTAAAATGCTACTTTTCGGCCGTATGATTCCGTCACATACTGGAGCAGCTTTATAGAAGAAGGGAGAGAGCGTTAGCAGGTTTCTCATGAGTTAACGGGTAGGTATACGTACAACTTGGCCAACCGCCTGACCAGAAGACTGAAGGCCACTCCAAGCGGAGACATACTGGCCTTCGATGACTGTTGTTCCGGGTTTGGCCATCTGTCGGATGAATCCGGTATTGGAGACAAGCCCACCATTGAGATTGATCTCTAGCATAGTGTAAATGTCCTATTAGTTTGACTTCTGTGAATCTTTGGATACAATAACAGAGCCATACGGTAACCATCTAATGCGGCACTGAACGCCGCAGCCATTGCCATGATTGAGACGAGTTTATATCGCCTCACCGTCTGCCATATAGAAAGGTCGTCCTCCTTTGACCGCATCACTGGCGCCCCTCCTTTGTTTATAGTAGAATGCTCATTCTCTTCGGCAGTTGGCTGTTCGAGTGCCTCATTTTTGCTAATGCGTGGCTCGTCTGCGGTGACGGCTTGCAAGCTGTCTTGAGAGGCGTGGTGGGTAACCATGGTGATCTTTAGCCGGTACGACTCTTGATCTTAATCTCCAAGATAGGCAGATTTAGGTAAGAGGATATCCTTTCGGCCAAAAACCTTTTGTATATAGAGTCATAGACTCAAGAGTACCTTAGTGTTGATAGTGGATCCATGCGGAGACTCCAGAAATACCCCAGACGGAAGCATTGGTAACCTCTGTTAAGCTTCAACACCCGATCGGCTATTGACTGGGCAGGCTCGGCTTACGGATGTTAATTTAGGTTATGGAAGGATTACAAGCTCCGGTGGAGGTGGAGCGTTTTAATTGTGCCAGTGCTTCTGACTTCGGGATATCGCATCCCGAGTGTGTGCTCACATTGGCTGATCGACACCACAAGGCCATCCTTTACGACTAAAAGCCGAAGGTTAATCAATGAGCGGTTAAAATAGCGCAAGCCACCAGCAACGCGAGAGGATAACCGCCATTGGCTGAGGCAGCTGTCTCCAATAAATCATTGCAGATAGAAAGGTCATGGAGTTTTGGAACGGCCTTTGTAAACCGCACACAGCGATCGCTATCTAGATGCGTTCCTACTGAGTAGGACGTCGCGCTTTCCGATTTAGAGTCAACGTGGCTCGGCCCGATCGATGTTCCTGCGAGGAAGGCTCGCAGACGTTGAGGCACATTCTACAGCAGTACCTATTGCATCTCGATCTACACATGGCCACCTTGGATAAGATTGCTGTGATCAGGGGGGCTTTGTGGTAACACCGTAGACTACGATATTGTTATATCACACCCGCAGGCAATCCGCTACGCTGCTGAGCTTATGTATAAGGCAGGCATGCTAGGTTGGGTTCGCGAATCAGAGCTGATCCAGCTCCCAGAACAACCTACTACTACTGGAGGGGTCAACTTACACCGGAGGTTTTCTCACTACATAGAAGTATAGGATAAACCGAGGAAGGGAGCAAGATGCAGGTAGATGGTGGTAGTAGGAGAGAAAGGTGTTGTGGCAGACACTTTAGCTATGTCTTGAAAGCTTTTTCGTTCATTTTTAATATCTGCTGTGTATAGGCTTGATGGGTTTGTATACGGCGTCTCTGGATAAAAGTCTGTCTCAGCGAGGCACCCACATAGCTAGACATTTCGATAGTTACACTCCAACAGGTTAATAGAACATTGATTGACTGAAACCATTGCAGATATACAAGACAAGTAAAATTTGATGACTTCCCGGTTTGTCATTGCTTCTAGTCACCATATATGCTGAGAAGCACAGACCTAAGAACACTGCTTCCTAGAGATAGACAAGCAAAGCTTCTGAGGCGCTGAGCGTAAATGTGGCTGAACCGGAAGACACGGTGCTTGTCTCTATGACCTCATCGCCCTGGATCACACATGTTTCGTTTGCAAAGGTCCGGCCGGCAACAGTAGGAACCTGGCCTTGGTCGACTCTAGACGTGGAGTAGGGCGCTGTTAGCCGCTTCGCGGAAACACTGGAGGAGGTCAGTCCCCTCAACGTGAAGGTCTGGGACGGGCGTGTGCCATTAGTGTAGTATTCCGAATTGTACAAGAGTATTCTGGACGGAGCGCCGTCCTGATAGATCGCGTATGCTGCGTATGGGGTTGTCTGGTCGTCTAGCGGAGCGATCTGGTCTGCATTGGCCAGAGCCATTGTCGCAAAATAGGCGCCATAATAAGGTGCGCCCATATTGTAGCGACCCCACCAGCAGTATGGACCTTTCGAGTGAGCTTGCATCCAGTAAACGAGTGAATCTAATTACCTACAGTTGCCTATGGTGCCCTGGTGGAAGTAAAGAGCCTGAACAAGACGGAGCGCAAGTGGTTACTTTCTGCGATACAGAGTTGAGTGATTCAGGTACATACCTGCGAGCCCATAAGAAGAGTTTGCATCACGTAGTCCAGGATCCAAAGACCAGCACCGTATGTCGGGCTGATCCCACCACCCCCCTGAGTTGCTATAGAACCGTTAGTGACAACAGCAAGTGTGGGACGGAATGCAAATACCAGAGTTGGTTTCTCCGAAAATGTGAGCTTTGCCTTTGGCAGCCGCAGCTGAAGCTTCAGAGGCAAAGGGCCGGATTTGAGATGCAATGCCACTGTGACTCATCAGACCAGCTAAATCAGCAGTGCTTGGCGACTGGGGATAATTGTGCGAGCAGTAGTCCTTAACAAGGTCGTTGGCCTTATCCTCAACAGAAGACAAGCCGGAGATACTCATGGGCGATGTGCCAAAGTAGACGCCTGCTGAGATGAGATCCGATGTGGACAGATTCTGGGAAACTGCATCCTGCCAAGCCACCTGCGATTTGTAGTCGGCTGCAGCGTCCCATGACCCGCCGTCTGCAATGGGGTCACTGTCGGTAAAGACTGAATGCGCTTCGTATCAGCAGGCGCCTGAACACCATGATTTGCATGAAAAACCTACAATTTGGTTCGTTTCCCAGCTCGATGGCATAGAGGTTCTTTATTGTATCTTTGGCCAGAGTGGCTGCAGCAATCGTGTTGGACTGATTGTTCAGACGGCGATTGAGGCCAATGATAACCTGACCGTCGTAGTCTGCAGCCAGGGATATGAATGGCGGGCCAAATGTAAGTGATGAAGGTGCATCTGCTGGATCGGATACTGTGTACGTGACTGCGCTGCTGGATGAGGCATCATATGTTGCACGGTCTCTGGAATGACATTAGCCCTGACAAGGCAGATGGTCTCGAAGATGAAGAAGCGCACTGTGTGGTGCCACCGATTCGTATCGGTGGCCATGTCCCGGTCAGTTCCTTGAGGTTCTGAAGACAGGTTTTGGTAGCGTCGACATCATTCATATAAGCCGGAAATGTGAAAAACTCCAGACTGCGTAATCAGCACTGTACTCCCCAGGAACGGTTCTGTGATACTAACGAGAGACCTACTGGCGCCTCAGCTAGCTGAGCGCTTGCATTTGTTGGTGCTGAAGCTGGCACATTAAAGGTCAAAGCTGATGTCGGAGCAGCAGCGGCGAGGAGGCCGGAAGCAAGGTGAAGGAGAGCCATTATGAGAAGTGAACCAGTCGTGACTTCACCTGAAGGATAAGACGACACAAGATATGTCGCCCATGGGGAGGTTTGTTACATTATATCTACCGGTTTGTTACTGATTACCCTACATACTCTGACAGCCTCGGCGGAACATCTCAGGAACAGAATGGATCCTGGACGCCAGATGTTTCCGTACAATATCTGCGAGGGCTTGCCTCCACCGGAGAGAAGTCGACGGGGGCCCACTTCCCCCAAAGTCATGGTGAAGTGAACGTCTGGAGAAGAGTGGAGAGTGTAGATCATATGCGGGGTACAGATGAATTGTCTTAGTCGTCGGGACATGCTTTCCCGAGGTCTGAGCAGCAGGATGATATGCTAGCAAATCCCTCCTTCTGCGATGCTCAACCGTTCCTGCCGGGGTTTTGCCTGATTTAGACCGAACCCTCATGTGCTACCTGTATTGGGAGAGCACCATCACGTGCACTGCCTCGTTCCACCTGCCTAAATTGGTATAGTCCACTTAAGATGTTGCTATTTTGATGACTTTTAGTTCTCTAGAGACGCTCCTCATCAGTTACACTAGATAGGAGATTCTACGCCTGGTAAACTAGAAGAATTTGCAGGGTATCGGTTAAACATTGGTGAGGCTATTGTCATTTGTCTATAATGTGCCGGCCAAAAATTGTGCTTCCCCCTCCCCAAAGCTCCAATCCGCCTTTGAATTTTCGGCACAGCTTATAATCAGATCTTCTCCAGCCAGTCCACAGCTCTCAAATAATCGTTCATGAAGTGCTTGATACGTAGCGAGCTTCTGCTCGGCATTACGCCCTTGCTGCAGGATCTGTATGATCACCAATTTGTTGCTTCTCTCCATTCCCAGATTCGTGTCTTCACATATCAGCTCATAGGGTTCGTGTTGGGTGATAATCTAAAGACCAGATATTATTAGAGCACGGCGTGGATGCCATTTGCACATATAACACTTACCTGGTAGCGATCCCGTTCCGGTGCATTGAAGTGCTTCCGCATAACTTCTTGAATCACATTGGCCAGCTTTCTTATCTCATCGGGGGACCTTACCCCTTTGACTAGGTCAATCCTCACAAGGGGCATTGTCTCTTCGAGATAGGTGGGGGAACGAAAGGCGAGGCGTGTTGGGTTCCTGAAATGGGAAAGCGAAAGACAAGATCAATCAAGAAACTAGGTTGAAAAAGCACTATTAAGCACCTATCTAATTATCCCAAAGGAGACGATTGAAAGGAATTGGTTGTATCTACCCAGGTTTGTCAAGCATATAGCGACAAATATATTCCCCTTAGACTACGGTTTCTGATAGTTGCAGCGACCATGGTTACCTGCTTTTCGTGTTGAGGCTTGCTCCGCAATATCCGCGGCGATATCTGGGTCTTCGCGCCATCTTTACATCATTAGCATTCAGGTGCGTAAGAAAAGAGAAAGAAAAAGAAATGACGAGATTCTCCGCCCCATAATTCCTAGAATCTAGAATTTCGTTGCGCCCCATACTGTTGTATTTTTCTGGATTATCCTTAACGCTCGGCTAGCCGACAGGTGGTGTGAGGTCATCTAAAGGTCATGGTGCTCTTGCAGTTAACTACTAGTAAGGCTTGGTGTTGCTCAGGGAACAGTTCTTCTTTTGGACATATATTTGTTCCTTAACGTCACACGTGGGCGATACACTGCTTCTCAACTACGACGAGCTCGGGCGTAGATACCTCGAGCCGTATGAGCTAATTGTACATCTGTTATATATCACCTTTCTAACTGTACAATGGCTACACTTGCTTCTATAGTTTCGGTGACAGTGTTATGCACCTGATCCCCGCGGTGCAGATATGAAGACTACTGTGTCGAAGTTGAGAATTCTGTTTAGCTCCTGCTTTATCTCATTCACCCGGGATGTATAGATTTGAAGACAACAGTCACCCCCTGACTTAATTCTGGCCGCAACAGTGGATAGGTTCCCAGGGATTGCAACGGAACGTAAAAGGTGCGAATCACATAAAGAGCTAGACAAGAAGCTACAACCTCCAAGCAAGTGTAGGAGGCAAGGCAAATGCATTGTGCATAGTTTAGTATGTACCAAGCACTCCTGAGTTACACAGAATCATAATTCTGTCTTTGGGGTTATGAAGCTCCATCGTAATCTGCAAGAATGCAGCGATGGCTGATGGGTGGCTAAGAACTAATATGCAGTGGTCAAACTAGCTGAGGCGAAGTTAAACAATCTTCTCAAGAGACCATTACCTACCCAGCTCTTGCTACCGGAGACACCCGTCTAGTGATGGTTAGACCCTCTGCCATGCTTTGTACTGTACACGTAGGAGCGGGGAATGGGGCTGGCGAACTAAATTATATGCTAATGTTGACTGAGCCTTGGCATCACATCAACAAATTCTTTTTTTTAAGGATTTGTCAGCTTCATAAGTGTCACCAGAAAGTCTGGAATAGTGAGTTTCATCCTAGCGCACGAATAGTTGTTGGATATCCGCAAGTCATAAGCTGTGCCACAGTCCAATCCCAACCATAAGCGTGGCCCGATGATCCGAGCACTTTGGCTGCTACCCACTTGGAGCCTACTGATCATGTCATTTCTTATTTGATTCGATGTCACTTGTGATCGATGGATTATAACCTCGGCTGGTCACAAATTAGGGATAACTTCGTGCTTTTGCGCATTGACAAATAACCAGTGATGGGATTCAAGTGAAATACTAGTACATAACAATGGTCAACTCAGTCATTCCATCACAGTAAAGCCTTACCCTTCTCCCCTCCATAAATATTGTTCTCGCCATAATCACAACTGTATTCTATAGAGATATGGATTACTCGGCTCGCGCGCAGGGACTTATCACATTTGCCAATCTTCCCGTGTACGAAAAGGCTCGTATAATACATTTTCCTCCACCAGTTGATTATGTACCTCCAAAGGAACCGGTTGCAGTTCAATGCCTGGCGAACGTTCTAAATAAAGTGGTCTTCGGGGACGAACGATTCAACGCCGTCTTTGTCAACTCACATTTTGGGCCACACGAAAATTCGAACGAGTATGCTGATATTGCTGTTAGCTATGTAGCGGAAGAGAGAGAAATCAAAATCCTATGCTTCGTTGCGGCCAAATGCACTCAAACAAGGGAAAGTTACCTTACCCGGACGGTCGAGGAACGAGCTCTCAAATACTGTAGAGGGCTCCTTCACGGAGACTCATCGAAACAAGCCAAGTTAGTATATGCTGGGACACTCGTTGGAACGCACTTGCGGCTATGGATTGTCCACCGTGCACAACAAGCAAAATATATAGTCCTTACACCATTGTGGGGCTCACCACTGCTAGGAAGCAACGAGGATTACGCGGATTTAGGTGATGCCAAGGGTGGACCATTGATTGAAAAGACTTTTCATGACATTATTCTTATGCCACCGGAGCAATGGGTAGATGCTAGCATGACTGGAATACCGCCGTCATCGGGTGGAGGAGCATATCAATTACCAAGAGGGGATTAGCCAGACTACACATGGTCCATCCTTCCCAGCGTTGTATCTGGCCCTACAGTATCAGCGCCTCAGGGTACATATGAGAGGGTTAGAAACTTCGTTTCAATGCGAAGCAGCTATGGTTGGGTAACCGTCTGAGGTGCACCAGGGTCTGCTATATCGATAAAGTGGAAAGTCGAAGGAGACTATCTTGTGAACCACACGAAAAAGCTCTATGCTGATAGAGGTGCTGATAACCTTCCTATGTGACACTGATACCTTTTCATTCATTCTTTCCACGGCGCTCAACACGCTGTACTAAGCTGCCCAATTCTATTTCTACCGTATCATGCCTTTCGTTTGCAAACTTACCGCACCTCAATTTAGTGAATTATCCCTGTCCATAGATAGCTAAGTACATGTTCGAGCTGTATATTTCTAGTTTTCTGGTATATATAGAAGACTCTTGTATGGGCGGGAACATGGAGCATGACAAACAGTCGGTCGTGAGTATCCTTAATATCGTGCACCACATGACGGTAATGACCATCTTCGAGGAGATTATAGGGCTGCGGCCGGGAAACCCTACCTATAATCGTCTTAACGAGGCGTATGATAGTCTGTTCGGTTATACAAAAGATAGCTCTCTATTAGTATATCCCTAAAATTTATAATATCTTCATCAGTAGTTAAAAAGTAGCTCTTTTGTATGCCGCTCATCATACATGCGGGTTGTACTGGTCTATAACAAAGGTAAACAAGTTTTGGAACTGTCTAAGTACGAAGCGTAGTGCATCGTCTTACTATCACACACCTAGCTCCTCGCACACAAACTCTTTACGACCTTTTGCACCAAAGCATCCTGATCTCTAAATCTCTGCGGAAACTTGGCCAAATCACTACCCTTCAACAGACCTCTTGCCTTGGAAGCCTCTGCCAGCGCCTCCGCCTTGGACAACTTACCCGAACCGACGCCGACACCCGCAATCAAGCCCAGCACCGCAAACGGTGCAGACGTCGGATCCTCAATAATTTCTGCCACTGTCAGCGCCCCATTACCCGCTTCGCCGATGAGAAGCGCAATACGAGCGACTGATGCCGCGCTCCCGATCAGGGGTCCGAGAGCCTCGCCGACAAAGGGGATGACCATGAAGACGATGGTGAGGATCTTGAGGATAAGGTCCTTCTTCGCTTGTTCCTTGGCATCTTCGCCGATTTCCTTAATGTCCTTCATGCTGTTGATCGCCTCGGTGAGTTGTAATATGGGCATGGAGTAGGCGACTACTGCGTCGGTGGCCGAAGTATCATTTGGTCCGTCATCGTAGAAGGACAAGCCCACGCTGAGGTACGAGGAAAGAAGCGAGGTTCGCAGAGCCGTGACATTGCCTATGGACGCTTCTATGAGCTTCTTAGGATTGCCAACGTGGATCTTGTCATCAGAGTCCTTCTGAGGGTAATTCAGCTTTTTGTGGAAAAGCTTTCGGCAGGGTAATCCACCGGTGCCTGGTCGTGGATCGCCAGGATCCGCGCATATATATTCTGAAGTCTCACCAAACGCCACCCAAGACTCATCGATGCCCGTCTCGGCCGCGAGCGCGTCAAAGAAGCCTTTCTTGTCGACGAGATCGTAGCGAATGCTCCAGCCCGCGTTTACATCCCAGATGTGCGGCATGCCAAGGCAGGAATCCTTCTTTTCCTTGCCGTCGGTATATGCCCAGTAGCAATCAAAGTACTTGAGGCCTTTGCCCTCGCCTAACTTCATGAAGCCGTCAATGCGCGGCTGGATCTGCTCCTTGGTCCACTTCTCATACCAGCCGAACTTGTCGTCGTAGCCTTCCGAGTTGCTTTGGAACAGAGATAAACTGTCAAGGAGTTGCGAGTATAGAATGTCCAGCGCAAAGAGGTGGACACAACCCGAGTCTAGAGAGTCGGCTATATCAGCGAGACCGTCCAGAGTTCCAGGGTTCTTGTCCAACGGGCAGGTGAGCGTCTCGTCGCTGGCTTCATCATCGGTACCATCGTCATCGTCGTCGTCATCTCCGTTTTCATTGTTGGAGTAATTTTGGAGGTCAATGGCCCAGTCGCTCGTACCACCAAAGTTGAGGCCCTTGATCCAGTTTATTCGGTTGGTCTTGAGATCGCCGTCCATGTAGGCTGCCCAATCCACGGCTCCGGGATTACCGTACATGAGAATATTGGAGTCGGAATCTTTGTCGATGTACGACTTGACGATGGAGTAGTTGCCGGGGTTCTTGATGATATCGTTAAGCTCGGCATTGGAAATGTAGCCACCAGTTGTCGTACAGGGTCCAGCATAGGCCATGGAGTGACGTTTATCTCCAGCAAAAGTGCAGAAGGGACCAGAGCAGGACGCGTCATTCATGCGGAAGCTTCTGGCGTAACTGGTAATACCAATGATTAGCTGCCGGGCTTCCACGCCAGCTTTGGTGATCATGACCATGGCGTCGTGCGTCTCGGTCTTGTTGATGTGTGATCGAAGACAGTTTCCGGCTTGGCAGCCAGGCATAGACGATTTGTTGTCGACATCTGTATCCAGACTCATGGTCAGCACATCGTTCTACGCAGTCCTTATCTCAGGCTTTGCGTTACTCACCCCATTGGCCGTGCAAGTCGTATGTCATGTAAATGAAATAATCGACATATTTTGCAATATCTTTGACAGGATACTGCTTTAGGTACCAATAGGAAGCCGGCACCGCAAGGGAAAGCGATTTCTCGCTGGGCAACTTGCTTCGGAGCAGCTGCAGGAAAGCAAGGTAGTTGTCTCCTTCCTCAGGGCTTCCGGGAGTGATATCCGGAATATCAGGTGCGCCAGGATACTCCCAGTCAAAAGTCGAAGCCATCCAGGTTTTTGCGGTTCATGAAGCTCACCAAGTTATTGACGAATGTTTCGCGATGCTCTTTCTTGGTAGCATCTCTGAAGCGCTGGAATGTTCCTGCCTCCGTGGAAAACGCCCATCCGCCAAAGGTAAGAATCTTTTTAAAGCCACTCATCTTGACGAATTTGCTGAATTCGTACTCGACGTCTGAGATGTCCACGTCGAAACTGGACGTGACGGTGGCAAATGCAAAGTGGATGTGCGAGTACTTGTTGGCCGGGATCTCCTTGACACTCATTCGCAGACACACTCTTGACTGATCAAACGCCTCGAAATAGCCGACGGTCTTTAACTGATCGGGTGCCTTGCCGTTGTTAACAATGTCCATCCCGCAGTTGGAAATACAGCCGTTGGTTCCTGGTTTTGCGGTGCCGGGAGCGCCAGTATCCGCGGGTGACTTGGTACAGAAGTCGACCGTTGTTCCGCAAAATCCCCAGGCATCGCAACATGCATTCAGTGGACATGGGTTAAGGTCAGCCAGCGCTGTTCCGTTGGAAGGCTTCTCGGTACCAGGTACCTGTGGACCGCAGGTGGCTCCCTGGACTGGCGAGGGCATAGGAGGCGTTCCCTCGCTGAGACAGATGAGTTGGCCACTCTGTAGGTGTGCACAGCCAGCCCAACCCCAGGTATTCTTGTTGAAGTCTTCAATTTCTTGCTGTGTTAGGTAGTGCGCGTCTGCCACGTCGGAGCAATTGTCGTTATCACTAACTTTATATGTGTTGCAGGTCCCGTCGGGTTGGGGCCGAGGGCGAAAGTCTGGCAGAGTGCCCGCATTGCAGCAAACGTGCTGTTTGGGCTTCAGGGTCGAGCATAAGTTCTTTTGTGGGTTGTATTTAGACAGGTCGTTTCCAGAGATGCCACAGCGGCTGGCCAGCGAGGCACAGCTGTCACCCCCATGGACCTCCTCTGTTCTGCACTCCCCCCTTGGGAGAAGGGCTCGTGGTTTCCCTCTAGCTGTCATGTTGCCGTGGGAGATGGTAGTCGTAGTAGTAGGAGCATAGAAGCTTTTATCCAAGGTAGACACGAGAACATCCATACTGACGGGGGTAGCGGGAATGGTCTCGTCGAGGCAAAGCCCATTGTTCCAGTCTTTGATAGCATCCTGAGCCGCTGCCAGATCAACAAAGCTAGCAGAAACCACCCCAACAGTCAGGGCCGCGCTGGCAGGCTGGCAGATTTGTACGGTAGAAGTTTTCTTTTCCGCAAAAGAGTCAAGAAACCCTCGCACAGCATGCTTGGTGATTTGTGCACCAGAATACAAGCCTACGACAGCAGACTTGTGCTTGGCAAACAGGATGGTGGTGCCGCACTCAGCGCTCTTGTCCACGAACAGGGCAAGTTGGCGAGTGGCTTCGGCTACATGAGTAGACTGCGGAGCGGCGCTAGACGCCTTCTTAAGCGTCGAGGGGCCAACCTGGGGAGTGAAAGCTGTATTCACTGCCTTGGCGCCGCAGCTTTCAGCGACAACGAGGTTGTGTTGACTTGGCTGTTGAGGCACATCGGGCGAGGCGGCAGCCTCGTACGTCTGACTTTCGCTAGCGACACAGGCGCGGATAGTGAGGATAGTCTTTGGATCGGCGACAGAATTGTGGATATTCAAACCAAAGAGAACAGTTTGATCACAGCTCTCAAGATTGCGGACATGGTGGATGTTGGTCCAGTTGGCTGGACTGGGACCGGCATGAGCACACAGACTGGGACAGTTGTCAGCATACTGGCCATTGTAGCTCTCTGTGACAGCCGAGGTGAAGCCAAGTAGAGAGGCAAGGAGGACAAAAGAAGGCCTCATCCTGTTCTGTGAGCCGATGCTGGCAGGGGATGAAGGCGCATGCGAAGAAGAGACAGAGTACTTGGAGGAATTAGTGATCCATATATTGAACTAATGTTACTCATCGTGCAAGCCGGCGATGTCAAATCAACCAAGCCTTTGTTCTAGCCTCAGCGCATTTTGTTTCAGGGTTTTAAAATTACCTCGAAGTTTCACCGGAGGTTCTGACTTCTTCCCTGATAGATGCATGACACTAAGACGGGAAAAGCCTCAAGTTTGGTTTATGCGGAGATTGCAATCTCACACGAAGGACCATGTATGCAACTAAACCCTGGCACAAACACTTTTCCCACTTTATTATTAATTTTCTTTTTGACCTCGGTTCTACTAGACTGCCAGGGGCTTTTGCTTTCTCTTCCAACTACTCCCAGGGGGCCATGCTACCAAAAGATCCCTACATGTAACCTTCTGGCTGCCATTAGTGCTCTTTAGCAACGGACCTCCGAATATCTCCGGGGCCTAGACTACGCCGTCAACCAAATCCTAATATTGCACTTGCTAGGTAGGTATAGGCTCACTTGGCTATCGCTCTATACAATTATGAACCGTCTTTACCTACTGCGAGTAATTGTATTTTATTTTATTGCTATCTTTTACAAGGGAAGACGAGGAGAATTGAGTAGCAAACTCTAGATCAAGTTGCCTCGCCCGATTCTCGTTATTGACTCAACTCCTTTTCTTGTATAGAGTACAGATCGTGGAAAGTCTTGTCTTTATTGCCAGCAAGCACAACCTTTTTACTCTTCTGTGAATTCCCTGTTGAACTTGTTTACCCGGCTCACCATTTCCCCTTCTCTACAATCCTTATCCTACTTGCTACAATGGACGCGCTCACCTCCCCCGTCTATATAGACTATAATGAATTCTTTATAAACAGCAGCAACATCCTTACGGTCCCCTATAAGGATGTTACCGCCGCTTTCGAGACCCCCGTCGCCACCCACTCTACCGTTATAGATGGCTTCGACTGGACGCAGCCGTACCCTGGCTCCCACAGAGACGGCCATATGGCATACCTCGAGATCGCTCAGGAAATGCCCTTGTCTGCGTCTATAGTGGAAAATGCAACCACTGTCCTGTCATCCTTGACGTTTGGTATTCCCGACAGCATGAGCTCTGGCGGCCAGCCACTGGCTATGGACCCATCATGGTACATCTGTCGCCACGTCTTCATCTCGACGAAGCCCGAAGCGAAGCGGGCTGTCGACGGCGGCAACAAGTGCGATTTCCTCGGCCAGATATGCCAGGCCGACCTCAAGACCAGCCTAACCCAGGATTGGGGAAAAGCAGCCGAGGGCACCATGTGCTCGGCGCTCGGCTTTGACGCCATACCCCCAAGCTGTCAGGACTCGTTTGGCTTCGCCCGCCAGGACGTCATGGATTTTGACGCAGCCTTCCTCGCAAATACCACCGTTGGCCCGGTACTGACAAACAAAGAGCAGCAGCAGTACAGCTGGCGCATCGGCACCGGATACCACGACCCTGGGGATGCTCGCGCCTATGCTTTGGCGGCCAACCGGACATACCTCGTCGCTACTGTCTGGGGCTACAGCGAGAGTGAAAAGCACATTCAAGTTCCCGAGGTGTCGTTTGGTTGCCTTTCGTCTGGCGCAAGCAACATCCCGCTACCTCCCGCCTCTCCATCATCCACCACGACTACAACGTCTCAATCGACCTCTTCTCCACCAACGGGAACGACGGCTTCATCTTCTGCGAGTTCGACGCTAAACCCGGCCTGGATAGCTATAATGGGTGCTATGGTGGTATCGGCAACGGACTTGTTGTTCTCGATCGCGCGGTCAATGATTGGAATGAGCTCAAGATGATCCAGGCTGCGGATATCAACGTGGGACAGAAGCATGACTTGATGATTCGGACAAGTGGGGATTCTATTTCTGTCTACGTGGATGACTTGAATACATCGAGGGTGGTGGTCAGAATGGAAAGTATAGTACTGGTTTGAGTGGCATTAGAGCCTATATGAGAGCATGTGTGTAAGCAATGTGAGGATTTATACGGCTTGAGTGAGATATACAGTGAATGTCAATAGATTCTATCTCCTTGGAATTTCTTAGTATTAGCACGTAAAGCCTTTATGACATACGACGTTTGTGGACTAACACGAGAGCCCTCGCCCGGAAGACGTAGTCTTCTGACAAGGTTCATATTCTTCGACTTTGCCAACATGTTACTTAGACGGAATTTCATGATAGCACCGCTAGACCCATGCGAGGTGTTAAATTGCTACACTATCTCGCTTATCCGCTTCAACATTTTCATAGATGGTCGAGACCACACCTACGTATTTTAGCGTATATTTCGCGTTGGAATATAAGGAAGCTAAGAGACAATATTTGAAAGTAGCCAAGTACTAATCCGTAGCTTGACATTGACTTGTTTAGTGAAACGACTCGGAATGTAACCCAATCCTGCCACTAAGCACTAGACTAACCCCAAAGACTAGTGCTTAGCAGTGATCGGTTAGATATCGGAACCGTGAGCCGTAGTTCTGATATATTAATACACAATAGTTGAATTGGAGCTAATTTCCTAGGTAGTAGCCGAGGTATCAAGGTGAGACACCAGGGATTATATCCTTGTTACTATTAACATGGTTGGAGGTGCTACACCGCTGCAGTCTCCATTTCCCCTGATAGATGCATGAAGCTCAATATGAGAAACGGAACTTCAAGACTGGTCTTGTTCGGAGATTGCAAAACCACATGCAGTGGCTTCATCCAATATGTGACTCTCGAAAATTACAAGACTACGTTAATTAAAAACATTCTCCCTAATCGCCCAGTCTTGACCCAGTAGGACCCTTGCTCAGAGCACCGGCAGAAACATAGTGATAAGAGCAAAAAATATTTTTGTTCTTCTCCGTTGCCGTTATTGTTTTCCTGATGGTGCATGACTCGAAGCTGTAACTTGCCGCACGTATCATAGACGATTCTTGTCTTGGTCGGACGCCCTTCCTCACCCTAGGGTTTCTTATTTCTCTACTCTTTTGGACATTGCCTTTTTTGTACTTCATTTATGCTTTGGTAGAAATCAAAGACCATGCTCCCACTCTTGTTCCTGGCGGTCTTCCTTGCCCCCGGCGTCATGGCCAACGTTGTCGCCGGAAAATGGCAAGCCCTCTTCTTCTACCAGCTGTACAGAATCGAAGTCGAGGCCCACGGCCTCGAGGACTCGCGCATGGCGCCTGGATGCGCCAAGGCTGGCGTTGTCTGCGACTTCAAGGCGTTCATGAAGGAAATCAGTGTAATCAGGAAATCCCCGGTGCGCGGCGCAGACGGGAAACCCATCCAGCCCGTCCAGCTTTTCGACGACCCTGATTTTGAAAAGGCCAATTGGGCGCAGATCGACGAGGGTGCAAACCTAGAGGCCGTCGGCACTGAGTTTGACAAGATCGGTTTCAAGGGGCTGATGAGCAATGAGAGGATTTTCAAGAGTTGGAAAAAAGGGGACAACTTTGAAAATGTTATGAGTGAGGCGGAGGATATTGCCATCAAGGCACTTGCTACGCTCAAGGCCGATGGCAGGGAGCCTGCCGATGATCGTTTCAACAAAATGATAGCTGCGCTCAAAACCCATGGCAACGCCCGACGTTACGATCAGGCACAGAAGATCGCCAAAGACTTTGAAAAGCAGATGAGGAAGTGGGGGGAATTTACTGTCGCGTATACTGATCCCATAGAGAGGCCCCCAGTGCCGGGTTATAGGAAGGTCGATGCGGACCAGACCATCCGCGATAACACGGGCAGGGTGGGTTTTGACAAGGTGGAGCAGAGGGTGAGAGACTATGTCACTACTTCTAACAGCGCGCGACTTTCACGGAGCCATGTCGAGGCTATCATCAAGACGCAGAATGTGCATGATCACCTTGCCGAGGCGTGTAAAAACGTATGACATCCTATTTGGTTATATAGAAGATAACTCTCTATTGGCATAGGCATACAATCTATATCTCTACCAGTAGCTTATTGGTGGCGGCTTTTTATAACACTCCTTGGTACAATATCGCACCATGATCCGCGGTCGCAGCTTGGGCAGACTCTGTCTAGCTTCCTTCACCCATGGATGATTCTCATTAGGCGAATACCGATGTAAGTTGATGTGCTCTGGCACCGATAGGTACGGTATCCAAGCGGAGCCAGGGTTCATCCCAAGAATGTCGTGGCTTTTCTTCCGTGCGTAGTCCCACTCTGAGGCGAGGAATATCCATTCAGCCTGTCTTTTCCATGTTTCCACCGCCGCTCGGAACCGAGTACTTGTTAATAACTCGAAAAGTGTCTGCACGGCCGGTTCATTTTCTAATGCGTGTTCCCTGAATAACGCGTGAAATTTCCTCAACCGAGCTTCGTCGTCAACGTCAACCATCTGAACAAGTGCATCGCCTAACAGCCCAAACAAGCCAGACTTCAGAACCGCTTCCTTGGTGATATGCAGAGAAACTGCCACCATGGCTACGTCGAGCCGCCGTCCATATTCTGCTGCCAGATACGCAATATCCCTTGCTTCTTGATTGCTTAGAGGGTCACTCATCGCCCTATGACGAAACGACCGGCGCCATAATTCATCGTCATCAGCGTCAGCAGTGCCATAAGTGCCATCCAACAGCCCCTTCAGGTCAAAATAGTTAATCATCTCTGCCACGATAGACGGTCGCATCCCAAGCTCCGTTGCATGCCAGAGGACATAGCCAATCGGACTGTCAGGTTCAATAGCCGGTCCCAAGACATCGTAGCTCATTCGCGTCCAGTTGATATGCCATACATCCCGACGTGGCTGCACCCAGATCGACTCTAGGCTAGTTGTCTCCTGTCCTCGTTCCCAGCGTCCCTGCTCAAGCGCGACTTGCCGAGATTCGCTATTGACAAATGAAATGACCGGCAACCGAGTGTTTAGGTATGTTGTGCGCTCGGGAAAGCAGGCTTGACGCGATTCGTCGCCATCGAGAAGAAAGGCAGGGATGTCTTCTTCTGCTATACGATACGGTAGGCAGTGCTCCCAGATAAGACGACGTAGTTCTAGAGGCAGCCGCGTGAAGTAGTGGAATGAGTCGTCGCTCATCTTGTGCTTCAATATATGTGTTACTATGACATGAGAGGTATGTAGCAAGTAATAGATTAGAAAACTGGAAAGATGGCCGTAGATATATTGATTTATCGGCCCTAGTGGTCGGGCCGATGCTTGCCCGATGCCCGGGAGTGGCATGTGAGTCAAGTTCAACAGCAGGGTTTTACAATCAGAAAATGCCTATTCTTCATAATTTGGCAGGTACGAATGACTTCTGGAGGATGCCCATCGCATCCTGCCTGATCTTCGTCACGATCTGTGCTGCTGGCATCACGGTTCGTATAAGGCCTACCCCGGTTCCTGCATAGGTGGTCATACGGCCTTGCGGTCCCCAACCATCATCCCCCTTTCGCTTCTCCACCTCATACAGACGTCGATTCCCCTCCTCAGTGACCTCCTGGTTCACAATGTCCTCGTACGATCGATTGATTAGACCGCGTCCGTCATATTTCGCTGGCCAACCATAGATCCCACGGACCTTATCATACACAGTCGACCGTACGGTACTTATGCCGCCGTCCGAGGCTCGAAGAATCTCATTTTGATAGCCTTTCGCAATTTGTGCCTCCGGGGAGGCCAGAAACCGAGTCCCCATAGCACATCCGTCCGCGCCCAGAATTATCGCGGCGGCCAACCCTCGACCGTCACTGATGCCGCCCGCTGCAACAACAAACGGTTTTCCAATGTTCTGCGTCGGACTGGGCTTTCTCGACTTTAAATGATCTAAGATCTCGGGAAGAAGGGTGACAATACTGGCAGACCGAGCAAATCCATGACCACCAGCATCACAGCCTTGGACGACAAGGACATCCGGCTGCAATTTCTCTGTAGACTCTATTGCATCTTCCACACAACAGAGTTGCACCCAGATCTTCACGTCATAGGGGACTTCGGACCGCATGGTTCGAACCCAAGGTAAGAGATCGTCCACGCCGGTCTCCGGGGCAAAGAGCCAAATTGCGCAGGGGCGGTACTTCTGGATCAAGGGCAGCGCGGTTTCCAGAGATGCGCCCCAGTTTAGGAAGCCCACCCCGACGGGGAGAACAGGAGGCTCTACTGGACCCTGTTGAAGGTGAGAATTGTGAAGCCTGGCCTCTTTGACAAGACCTTGTGCTTCGATCAGTTGTTGTTCCAAGCTGGAAAGATCGTATCCGCCGGCAATGAATCCAATCCCCCCGGCGGAGGAGACCGCGACTGCGAGCTTTGCAGTCGCGATATTGAGCATGGGTGCTGACGCAACAAGCGGTGGACATGCGATCCACGGATAATCTTTTTCGAAACGAGAGAAGTGCGCAATCGTCATTTCGTTCGAGTCTGTCTTCTAGTATTCGGTTTATACAGAATCCAGCTCCTAAACCTCGAGCATATATATATACTTGACGTCGATTCTTGGCGAGTGGAGAAGTATCCCAGGCCCAAGCTAGGGATGTGATTAGAACAAAGCAACAGGCAATAAGATATGCATAAGGACCCCAGAAAACCGCTATCATCTAACAAAGGAGAGGTGGCGCGGTCACGCGGCTGTCAAGGGCCCAAAGCGTCAAGTATGCCCTATCTCAACGCGCATTCATCCTCGTGGCAGGGATAGGCCCAGGGATCATCGCCGCAACAAGGCGGGGATAATGAGTAACAAATGAATAGCCCGGGCTTCAGATTACTAACCCAACCGCATTGGTACGTAACCTATGGCATATCTTATCTTCAATCCCTTTGTTTGTTATCTCCCTTTTAGTCCATTTGGCGAAAGCTAACGATGGTTGGCTGCGTATCTCCAGATACTACCACGATAACGCAATGATAAATTGCTGGTTTCCTGGTAGGACCTCGTGCAGGATGGCCAGTGGAGACCTGAGCCAGGTTCATACTTGGACGTTATTTCGGACGTTGCTTTGCCTTCTCCACGTTTCTCCGCCATGCGGCATGACGTTAGACAAAGGATATATTTGAGTTCAACATAACCCTATCTGCAGCTCCGCAATATCCGAAGGCGCCTTGAACCTAAATCATGCACAGGAATTCGTAGGCCATCTCGAAGAAATTTTGAGCTTCCATGATTTGCTTAACTCGAAGCTGAGATTGATGGGTCTGTCGTCCTTTCCGCTCGGGGGACTGGAGGTTCATTAAGATGAGAACGAGAGCGATGCGAAAGCGTGCACAGCTAAAACCTCGAGCTATGGAATCGCGACCCTGCGAGATATCACCTCAGTGACACATAGTATATTGATCAAGCCACCCAGTCAAATGACGATGCTCTGCCATGTCCGGACAAGCGGTTCCATGTGCGATAATTCCAGTTTCACAAATTCGGCAGGTATATGAACTGGACCGATTCTTTAGGCTATGATTAGTCGTATCTCATGCCAATAGTGCGCATTATGAGATGCCTGCTAGAAGGGGATTATTCACAGATAGACAGCTAGTCAATCCTTGACGGCGTATGCTCAGAGCACCGGGTGATCTGTGCAATTTCTGAACCAGATCTTTTAGTAATTCGCTACTGCCGCCACGAATATTTGATCAAATCGTCAGCTCGCAAGTGTGATTAGATGAAGGTCTTTTGGTTCAAGCCTCGAGGAAGCCGTGACTAACGGGTCGTACCATTGCATCGTACATTAGCCATTCATTCCAGTGCTCAGAGAGCAAACAAAGAATTCAGGTTGACCGACCATGCAAATGGCAGGGTAGGGTGAGATGCAGTAAATGTGCAAGGGGCTTATTATACAGGCCTTGGCTTAGAGATTACTTGACCACGTCATTACACATGAACCTAGTCCTCTCTGGTCATCACTTCATCACTTTGAATTAGTATTGTCTTGGTCCACAGGGAAACCGAACAGGAATCGAATTTACCCATCGACGTAATGGTGGTTTCCTAGTTTATGTTGATGCACCACTAGCGTAAGTTGTCCAGGCAGGCGAACCGGGGTCCATGTCAGTATCATATGTCGTCCAGGCCCACGTCACAGCCCTCTAAAGTGGTTGGAATATGTTAGTGAAGAGATACACATTCGACCTCTCCGTCTCGTCGGGTGCTGTCTTTGTCTCTCTATCGATCTTGTCCCAAATATGCTGAACTGGCGAACACCATGCATATCACGCGCCTTTCCCACGTCACGTTAGTGGAACTTCGTCCCTCTTTTGAACTCTAGGCCTTTCCTTCATGTTGCCTCCTTTCAAGAGGAATCTCTCTGGCGAAGGCACGTCCTATTTTGATAGCCTGTGAACATCTATCGAAATGCGACCGTGTGGACAGTTGGGCTTTGGGTCCATCAAACCGGATGCAGCTGTGGAGGGGTATCATATTTTCAGGTGAACACTATTTCCCGTAATTAAAAGGCCTCTCTAAGATAGCCATCTAGTCTGTATGTGTTGTATCTTATGGGACTTTAAAGGAGGAATGAAAAGATAGTCCGAAATCTAACGACAGTTACATATATCGTTTCTTTCAATTATCGAACAAGAGGGAAAACACAAGTATCGGGAGGAGATAACTGTCTGTTTGAAGAATTTGCAAGGATCCATTGAATGTCTTAATCTTATGAAATCGTTTCCTTTACCACGCGTGATGAGTTGCCTCACCCTGGCACGTAGAATATCAAAAGAAAACCATGTCGCTATTTGCAGACTAAGCGCATCACTCATTTCGAGGGCTTCTGGATCAAGATGGCCTCGGCCTGAGAGAGCTCGCAGCGAACAATGCCACTATCATTGACAATACCTTGCTCGATCTTTTCCTGGCCTACCAAGTTACCCGTCGCTGAATCGATGCTAACTCCCGACACGTTCACCCCACTCTTTGCGTTGGTCCCTGGGCCCTGTAATCTGAGAATCTCGATCTTTGTGCCTGGGCTCCACGAGGTATGTACTTCCACGGTCCGTGTCGGTCGGTCCCCCGGGGAAGCAAACGTGGAGTCCGTTGCTCCCAGAGTGGAGGGGTTATGTGCCCCGACTGTCGAGTTCCACACGCCCAAATCGATGAAGACAAGTTTCGCAAGGCTGGGCTCCGGGGCATCACTGAAGATTGCGAACCCGCTAAAGTCCGATGCATTCGCGGCGGGTAACGCACTGATCCTCCACGAATCCGCCTCCCTGCTGGAGATGACATGCGCGAGAAAGATATGCGAGAAGAAGTTGGCCCGGACACCCGCAGTGAGGTTCTCGCCCTTATACTCATACGGCAGAGGCGTGAAAGCAGAATATTCGCTCTGGTGACCGAGGTGGAAGTAGGTCTGCTCGAGGCCAATACTGGCTGCCGTTAACACATAATCGGTGGCCCAAAGGGCGGCTCCAAATGTGTCACTGATCCCGCTTTTCCCACTACATGAGGCAGAGTTGGTTTCTCCCAGAACCAATCTGCTTCCTGCCGCTCGGGCAGCTGCATCTTGTGGAATATATTGAGACAGGTTCTTCCAGATGACGTTGTGGTCTGAGAGCAAGTTCAGAGAAAGACGTGCGTAACGCTCAGCATCGCAAGTTGATTGGGGGTAGAGGTGCACCGCGTAGCTCTCAATGATCTTAGGGTCAACTAGTCCCGCGCGGGTTACGTTAACGATGTCAAAGTCGTCTATTTCGTCGTGTTGATCAGGGACCATGGGAGGATCAGCAAAGACGGCCGCTTGAAAGAGGGGCTTGTGAGTGGCATTCTTGTAGAACTTGGATGACAGAATTTGGCCTGTCAAGCGGCGCCACTGTTTCGTGTACTCCTTGGTATCCCAGTCCGCCCCTCGCCAGCCTTTGTTGATATAGTGATCTATTTCATTCCCTAGCTCGAAGTGTGACAGGGAATCTCCCAGCGCCCCCATCGCGGCTTGGGCTTCCTCCATGGCGTTAATCCATGAATCCGTCTCGTTGCGAAGATTCAGTGTGTATAGAATGTCCGTTCCTTGTGGAAAATATTCTTTCCAACCATTGAACCAATCTCGACGGATGCGTAACACCTCTACAGTGGTATCATTTGGCAGTGCTTCCGACGGGACTTCCAATGTCGGATCGAATAATGTTTGGTCGGCGATATTGCCTCCGACTCGAATTGGTGCGGGTACTCCAGCTATCTCCGCGACGTGTCCTAATAACTTTGATGCTAGTTCATTTTGGAGGTACGGGGCAAGAGAAACAGGCTCAATTGAATAACCATACAAATCACGTCTCAGGACCCGGGACGAATTGTTCAAAGGTATATGAACGGTAGATACAGAAGACGCAATGGCTAGATTGCCAAACAGAAGGAGGGATGACAGCCAGGACGACATTTTTGGGATATCGAAGAGAGTGATCGAGTCGCCGAGCTCGTGGTTCTATGAAGAACTGAGGTACAGCAAGATATATTTAGATTACGGGCGTGGGGGTAGTAAATGGGATGATTTCACCGAACGCGTTTGATCGGGTAACTTAATCTAATTAATTAGCAGAGAGATCGGCGCAGGATGTCAGCACGGTGATGAGTAGTATTCCGGTGGGGGTCTGTTCTCACCGACAGTACTTCCTTGTTCCTGGTCAGGACCATCTGGAGCTAACAGAACTCGTAACATGCGAGTTGTCATCCGAAGTCCCCCAGTGATATCATGAAGATCAGAATCCACTTAGAGCAAGCCGGGAGGGAATCTCAAGGGGAGAGGTGTTTCCTCCACCGGACTCCATCTGATATGCTTCTCCACATTATAGCTCCGGAGGGGGGTGGATAATGGCCCACTTATGCACTCGCCTAATGCCGCACCCTCTCTTTTTTAGGATGTGGGGAAATGCCCGTCTTGAGGACGGTTGGCGCTTCAGCTGAGGCCCATCAAGTTATCCCATAGTCCTGTCGTTGTGCCGTGTGGCTAGATTCAGAACGCCGAAGAGGTTTTCATCTCTTTTCTCATTTATTCGTGTTCGAAACTTTTAATTTGGTCTAAAATAGTAGCAACTTTGGGAATAAATTATGAAAAGTTGGCTTTCAATTCCTCGCATAATAGACTCACGTATAGTAGCAATATTTTTCGCTGCCCAGCTACTTCCAGAAAGGACTTCAGGAGGATACCTTATGAGCCGGCCTCCCAGGCAGTGGGATTCGGATTTACGATCTAAACATCCGAACATCCGAACATTCTTCTAACCTAGGTACCGTACGTGAAATATTACAGATGCTTTGCGGGATTAGCCCAGCGTCGCCTGGACCATAGGTATCAAACCATTGGTGACTGCGTCGGTTGACCGCCAATCCGACCAAGTATGGTCAAGGAGTCCTGCATGCTTGGTTAGTTGCCGGTTTACTCCCAGATGGGCTTAGAGAAAGACTCACCCCATAGCTCATCGTCATCCTGAATTCCTTTCCGTATATAGTAACTTCCCGCAATCACCCAAACCATCCATCCCGCTTGTAAACTAGGAAGCCATTCCCGCAGACAGGAGGCATACACATCCGTATATGTGGTGTTGTCCTGTGGGAAGCCGAATTCAGTCATCTGTACCGGCATGATATTCACAATGCTCGAGTTCTGGGTGTCAAGGGCGTTGAAACCAGCATTCCATAAACTAGACTTAAGGTCCTCACAGCTTGTCGCCGTGCGTTCGTAGTTGTGCAGTTCGAGCACAATCTTATCAGCAAATTCGAAATCATCCTTACTAAATGTGGTCCCATTCCCCAGGTCCGCGCCCGTAGGTATGGGGGTGAGTCGGGTGTCATAGTCGAGACCCGAAAAGTAAATCAAGAGATTAGGATTGGCTGCATGTATCTGGTTGGCATTCTCCACCATATGACGATACCAGTACCGCCAATTGTAGGTCGTATTGACTAGGGTCGGATTATCCTCTGCTTTACGCAGTTCATTTCGCATCCCGACACTCTTCACAGCGGGGAGAGATTTAACCTGAGTGGTCGCGTCAGTGACTGAAGAGGTCAGTGATCGGGGGGTCTTGAATACATGTTCAGCCATATATTGCCACCCGCGGTGCCATTTGGCCACATCAAAATACCTGTCTCCAAACCAGGTGTTGCCATCAGTGCCTGAACAACACCACATGGCTTTGGAGATGTGGTTGTCCAAGTGCACATAGACCCCTTGTCGGTGTGATTCATTCGCTACTGCGTCGAACACCTGCCAAATATTTGATTAACCATGCAATAAGCGTTGCCTTGTGCGATACCTACCTGCAACCTTGTAGTATCAACACCAAACTGAGGATTATGCCGCACAATGTTGCTAAATACTTCCGTGCCATTCTTCTCCCCCAGGGCCTTTACAAGCGAGTCCTTAATTGACACGTCTCGGCCCGTCTCTAGGATATCATCAATCATTTCAATGGCAAAGGTGAGGCGGATAACGTTCATCCCCAGTGTTTTGATTTTGTCGACAATATTCTCAATTGACTGATACTGAAGGCCTTCCGGCAGCATGGCCTCCGAGGCCCCTGGCCAGTTGACGCCTGCAAACGTTATATTTTGTCCATTGGCATCGACTATCCAACGCCCAGAAGTTGAAAGTGGCCCTGGGGCAATTGCAAGGGCAATTTGGGGAATGGCGACCCCGACCAATGTGGCTAGTACGTTAAAACGCATTTTGGTCCGCGTGCATTGTGAGAAAGAAAAGGGCCCTCGAGATAAGCCGAAGCGGCTCTTATATCATTCTTTCCTTGAGAGCTTGTCTGCGCGTGGATTGGCTTGTATGTACTGCATAAGAGCTAGCCAGTATTCAGCATCATGCATGTTTTGTCACATACGTGGAGTATCCACGACTGAAGCAGGCCATTGGATGAAAGCTGTGGACGCGGAGGGAAATAACCGGCAGCTTGCCAGACGGAAATTATCCGATCATCTGAACGGAGCACCTTAACGGTCACCTTCCGTAGGCGTAACCATGATGAGATGTTAGACACGCCGCGTCTGCAACCGTTACCTTTCTTATAACTAGATCTGCACGAATACCTACTTCTAGTGGCCGGAAAACGTTGAGCGCGAGAATCATCGCCAATTGTTTGCCGAGGAATCCGGATAATAAAACACCACGCTAATTGACGAGGGTTGCTTTTGGCTAATGCAAGGTGATGTAAAACGCAACACCTCCATTGCGGGGCCATCGCATGATCCAACCTCAGGTATGAACAAGATCGAGGGGTTGTATTTCCATCGTACCGGACAGGGTCCATTGCGGATCATTTCTGTGGCCAGTTCATACCATCGCACGAGCGATCTTTGCTGCATTCGGCGACTGAACGGGGTCCATATACTGTAAACCTGGTAAGGACGAATCGATAGACAGACCCCGCCGGACAATCGAGATGGATAGTAACATGGTTCGAAAAAGGAGAAGGCAGATCAGACGTCAGAGTTGGGTAACTTGGGTGGAGGTTTCTGTGGTGTTGGTAGAAAGTGAATTGATCAATCATTACTTAGTAATGCAATCCTGACTAATTATACATCACATGATTGATGGAATCTCGTGGTCTCAGTCCTCAGGGACCCATTCCTTACCATATCTGCCTCGACCCAGCCTTAGATCGGGGTCCTCACCATACAACATGATTTTTACCCTGCATCGAAAGCCCAACACCATCGAACCTGTGGAGACGAAGTGAAGCCTTTTCTAATAGCACCCTCGATTATAGCCTGAGCCTTCCTATCTCGCAGACGCATCTCCACAAAGGCCTTTCGCATCATATGTTGCCTTCATGATTCATTGAAACAATGGCGCAACAAGCTGCATTAGGGCTGCCGTGCTCATTTGATTCAGACTTATCTCATCAAGAGGGTAATCACGAACCAAAGCTTGTCGTAAGCTGGTAGAGTTGATATCCGTAAAGGCGGGGTTCAAATATTGCAAGTACCAGCAACTTTTCCCAGGGATACTGTCGTCTGTCCCTGAACACTTCCATAGGACAACAGCTTCCCCTTTACATGCCAAGGCTTATTAGAAATCCATAAATCATATAAAAGTTCAAGTGTATAGCTTTACCTTCAACATGCCCTTCTTCGCTACGAATCCATTCCTCGAAGCCGTTCCATCTTTCTGGCCTGCCATCCGGACGAAAATGGGCCGCTATGTGCCTAGCCTTGTTTGATACCAAAATCCTGGGCAGTCTGTAAGGGAATATATCGAGCGGATCATTTGGGATGACATTATCGGGCCCGATCAAGTGCGAGAATGCCACCTCGAACCCGTCGGCCGCAGTCAATCGAACCAAAGCATCGATGCATGTTTTAAACGGGTACCAGGTACTGGGCCAGACCCATACTTTTTGCTTTGGAATCGAAGGAATGGCGTCCAAAATATCTGCTCTGCGTTTCATGTTGAGAAAGAATTCCGAATGACTTTTAGCTAGCTTATTTCGCAAATGGAAATCTTCGCTTGGCAAAATGATGATCGAAACTGCCGCCAATATTGGATTCAACCCTGATAAGATGACATCTATGTGTCCCTGGTGAGGAGGATTAAATGAGCCTCCATAAACCAGAATGAGATTTTCTTGATTGGGTTGCAAGATTCCATCAAGATGTCGGATCTTGCCAAGGTCCGCATTCGAAGTAAGGCGAGACTCTTTAAATGCGAGTTCCAGGTAATGTTTGAGAGACATATTCAGACTCAAGGTTGGAAATACTGGCGTTGTCCGTTAATCACGTGTTATTTGAAAGGGCTTGGAACACCGGCAGTGCTGCGAGTGTGGCTGGTGAGAACAACTTACTTCCAAACAGGACGGTCGTTAAATAGTACCTTGCTCCCCTGTTCACCCGGTCAAGTGACATCCCATAGGAAATAACGCTAGAAGCTCATAATAGCACGTCAGAATAGATCTATGATTTGATCTTGCCCGCCTAGGGAATGAGTGGTTGTAATTTTACGTTCTAATTAATGGCCTACGCACAGAGTGGAGTTACTCACCTATCCGGACCTGTCCATGAAATTGCCTCTTCTTCTAAAACATTAAACTATGGTCACATTCATGGAATACGAAAATAATTATTCGAGCAATTTGAAGACGCTATGGCCTGTACATGTTAACAGAGATTGATTAAAGAAAACAAAAGAAAAAACCGACTCTCAGCTCTATGCAGAGTATAGTATGAACGAATATGCTTCAGTAGATTAAGACTCCCGGCGCTCCATTGGATGCCTACCCATACGATAGTCTGACTTTTGCACTTCTCTTCGTTACGTGATAGATAAGAGTTAGGCAGTCATTAAGCATGATACATATAGTGCCATTTTCTCAGGGCTTTGGGGGGTTTCAGATTCGTGGGAAAGAATAGACCCCATAGTCATTCTCTTCCAATTTCCGCGTGTGTAATACTCTTCAATTCACAGTTCTGTCCGGGTAGGGTGCCAGAATCCAGCAGGTTGCAAAAATGACTGCAGAAATTGCCGGAATTCCAATGGCGCCGTCTACCCTTAACTTCAATCTGTTACTTATCATCGCAGACCCGATGGCAATCAAAGGCATGATTGCAGGATGAAACTCAAACCAAGTACCATGGAATAAAATGGTGGAATTAAGTCCCCATGACGGTGAGTCTGCCCACGTAGAAACAGCCACACTCGTTGATATGATCAATGCTGCATACGGAATAGCAAGTCCCACATGAAACAGAGCCTTGCCGTGTGCGTCCTTCGGTACCAAGTGCGCTGCTACATTGAACCTTGCTAATCGTGCAACAGCACTGAGCACATAAAATATTAGAAAGGCCTGGTCAACTGTAGTATTTAACCCAACAGAATAGACCAGTACTGTGGGAGATAGACCAAACGTAACCTTCAGGGTATTAGTGAACAGAAGAATAATTACGGGTTAGATGCATGGTGGGAGGGAGGCAAATTACCAGATCTGAGAGACTGTCGAGTTGCTTGCCAAGCTCAGAGGTCTCATTCCTCCATCTTGCTACTATGCCGTCAAAGCGGTCGAACTCGTAGCCCAAAAAAATTAAAATGTGGGCGGCGACGAAATATCCCTGGATTGAAGAGAAGATAGACAGAACTAATAATTAATTGTTACTGGTGTTCAACATCCCAGGTCTGGTAGGATTACCTCCGCAAAGAGCTGTGTGCTTGATATATTAGCTATCCTGAGCCACTGACTATATGCATTTGGTGGGAAGCAATAATCACGGACCATTTGCCAACGTCACATAATCAGCGATACGAAGACGTCTAGGTTTGACTTGTTAGGCTCATGGTGTTGATACTTAAATGGGTCACAAATTTGCTGGAAACGTACTTGAGCATGTCAAACTTCGACTCATCGGTTGCAGGCATTTCCGTTTCACGACAGTAATTCCGTAGAGGTTTCTTTGGGATCACGGCCCAATAATGCCAAGTAGAGAGTAAGTTTACCTCTCAATATCTTGGTGCCCTTGCACTTTGATTTATTTATACCTAAGTCCAGTGTGAATATGGGCTATCTGTCTTAGGTTACCCGTAGCCTGGCTGTGCATTTTGCCGCGGCAGGTATGATTTGGAATGGTGGCGCTTCGTCTTTGGTCTTAGGGCTAGATCAATTCTAGGGCAGTATGAGGTGATTGTAACACCTCTTTAGGGAGTGCCTCCGTCCATTCCTAGTTCTGAACCTCGGGATCCACAAGCGGAAATTGATCTCGTGCCCCGAAAATGCAGTCTCTGTATCATTTATGGGCCACATCTGCCTTGGTCACGCCATCTGTCGTAACTCTTATCCATTAGCTGCTTTGCTCAGTCCCCTGCTTGAGGTTGTGATCTACAGCCCCCGGCCCTACCGCAGCTGGGGCCGAGTCTAGCTTCGAATCCTTCGGGCCGGGACGGCCTCCCCGTCCAAAACAACCGTCTAATCACGTCCAACATAAATTAAGGTAATCTATCGTAGCGAGTAAATTTTTCTTGGCACCTGTCTTTGCAGACAAATCACTGACAAAGGAAAGATATCCTGGGATCTTCATGGATATATTCCCAATATGTACACAGCTCAATGGGTAGCTCGTCGCGGATGCCCAGAGACAAGGATACCGTCTGGTAGCAGCAGAAAGACGTTCAAGAAGCGGTCAGGGAACATGGTCATTAACTACTACTTCACAAGGTGAGGAATGTTCGAGGGGTCGGTGCGTTTGTGCAGGGCCACACAAACACAGTGCCTGTAATCTATCTACCCTTCGGGCTTTGGAGCCACCCATTTACAAAGCGTGGCCATCATCACCATCAGTCATGGATATACAGCAATGTTTCATGGATCTTCAAACACTTTCGTCTTTCTCTCTAAAGAGGAACATTGCTAGTCTTGATACCGTTGCCAAAATGGCTTCATGTTATTTCCTGGTTATTTGTTTATCGTTATACATCTGGGTCCACTCAGTTTCAACTTGTAAAATATCGACAACGTGTATGCATAAGGTCAACGATGGCTTTATCAAAATTTCATTAAACAGGATCTTGAAGTCACAACAAGTAGGAGTAAGGCTACGCGGTATTGAATGAGAAATGACACCTTCCAGTTCATCATTATATTCTATCTTCCATAAGCTTTCTCATGAGATAGCTGGATCGCTAGGCCTATTCGCATTTCTCACTATCCCACTCCACACCCAACAGGCATGACCTCGCCACTCTCCAGCTCAGATCGGACCTGGTGAGCCCTCTGAGCTGTTTGACGCAATGTCACTGCCTCCGACCACGAGCCAGTCTAAGTTCGTATTTGAAAAGATTCTACCCTGTCTGACGAGCTTGATATCGGATAGAACCATCTCCTCCACCAAGGCTTCGAAGCTGTAGGTGCGTTTCCATCCCAATATCTTCTCGGCCTTGCGGGGTGATCCTAGTAGGTTCTCATTTTCAAGGGTCCGGAAAAACTTTGGATTCACCTTCACTAAAACCTTCGAGGTCGCAATATCGGTTCCCACTTCGTTTATATCTTTGCCAGACCATCTGGCGAATGTTAGACCCTTTTTCTGTATGGAAAGCCCCATGGACCTACTGAATTTGAATTCCAATGGCCCTGAAAGCCGCGGACACAAACTGCCTCACGCTGTACGCCTCGCCAGTGGCTAAGATAAAATCTCCACCGGTTGGCTGCTGTAGCATGAGCCAAGCGCCATGCATGTAGTCTTTAGCATGACCCCAGTCTCGAACAGCATTAAGATTTCCAAGCTCGAAGCCATCTGATAGTCCGCAAGCTATCAGGGCAACCTGCGTAGTGATCTTTCGTGTAACGAAAGTAGTCCCTGAGGTAAAAGTCAGTAAATACTTCATACTGTTGGGCAATGGACATATCATGTTACCTCGTCTTGGGGATTCATGATTGAAGGTGATACCATTAGAAGCGTGGAAGCCGTAAGCCTCACGGAAGTTGACAGTAGTCCAGAACTGGAATTGCTTGGCGACAGCATAAGGCGAGACCGGATGGAATGGCGTTTCTTCGGTCTGTGGCGCAGGGAAGTCGGTTCCGTAGAGCTCCGAAGTGGTTGCCTGTATATCTCAGCATCATGAAATATTATAACGAGGTCTGATCATACGCTGTAGATTCGGGTAGTTTTTCCCAGGCCCAGAATTCTCACTGCTTCTAGCAATCGGAGAGACCCCAGGGCGTTAGCATCACTTGTCAAGAGCGGTGTCTCGAATGAGACACCAACGTGAGACTGTGCCGCCAGATGGTATATCTCGTCAATGATTGGGATTTCTCTCAAAATCTGAAGGAGTCTGCCCAGGTCAGACAAGTCTCCAAAATGAAGGGTCACCCCATCACGCAGAGGGCGACTCAGGGCTTCCCGCCTCTGCGAGGATGGTCGAATAAGGCCATGAACTCGGTAGCCCTTGTCAAGCAGGAGTTCGGTGAGGTAGGAGCCATCTTGACCAGAAATTCCTATTCGTCGTCAATATGAGAGGTACAAAGCCTGGTTTCAAAGGGATCCCACCAGTGATGAAAGCCACCTTGGGTCTGTTTTCGAAATCGATATTGATGATAGTCATATTTGCAGTGCTTGTATGAACTATCTTGACGACAAAGTACGAGAAGTGGAAGATGGATTAGGGGGTGTATTATTTTTCAATGATGATCGGTGTTGGATCTTGCATATCTCGAAGAGTGTGTCTGCGTATATAATTCCTATCAACGATCACGACATTGTTTGGCACACCCCCACCCAGCAAATCCACTCTCCATCTGGAAATAACACCCGTGTCTACATCTACAGACGCTTTGGCTTTCTAGTACCTGGTTCTATTCCCGAGACATATGGCCAATGGATACGGTAGCAGAGCACGCGAGCAATTTCTGAAAGGATCCGAAACGAAGGCCGGCGGCACGTAATTCCCCCTGTAGAATATAACGGTGATTGCACCAGTAGTTGATGATATTAACATTGCTTTGAAAATATCGCGCAATAAGCTCCTAGTGCTTATCATGGCGGACTAGGCTACTACTATCCTGCATGTACTTTGGTATGAGACAAGATCTATACTAATTCTTAGCGATGTATCAATTCTTGGCACTCATGTCTAATCTCAATGGTGTTGGCGCCAGGGTTATTGTCATTGATCCGCTGCCGTCGTCACTTGCATATGGTATCGGGGATCAGGGAGTTTCCGCGCGGGCCCCCTCAATGGACATATCACAGGAGATCAAATGACTTTTCAGTAGAGACTTTCTTTGCCTTATGTGGTGACTTGTAATTGAAGGAGGAATTAGTAGAATTTCTGGCTTTACCACAATGGTTTTACCACCAATTCCTTACCGTTGCCACATCTTCAGCCCTGTAGCCCAAAAATAAGGGTCGGAGACCAGACCAACGTCAATGATTACAGTTAATACTCAGACATTGACCTACTCTGCGAACAACCAAAGTGGAAAGAATGGCCTGTACCGCCGTAGGCTGCTTTTCTTCTTCCAGTCTTAAAACGCCTATTACACTTCCCATGCAGTCTCCGCGTATGGACAGCTGAAGTTTGATCCATAAATGGATAATGATCAAATTGTCACGATTTGCTAGATTTGCTATTCTACTACATGATTCGATTGGACAAGAAGCTCCAGAATTTCGAGAAACTGTAATCATAGAACTTCTGGATTCAGTGAAGAGTTTCCCTGTTCCAGAAGATCATGAGGTGAAAAGAAAGTGGCTGCTCTATTAGCCAGCCTGGATATATTGGTTATAAGGCTTTTTCTTGCTTGGCCACTCCAAGTTCCCGTAGAGAATTAGTTGGCCCCAACCGTATCCAGTTATCGATCTCTTTCTGGGTGGCAACGACTATATACCCCAGCATGCCGATTGCATTGACCCCAGCTTCTTTATTGATCGCAGCGCGTTTCCTAGGGAGGACAACCATCCAACGTTTTGTGAGAATAAAATTGTGCGGACAGGCAGCGTTAGGTGGAGCCGTGCCAAAGTTCTCAGAGAGACCCCACCCTTTGTTGGTTGCCTGCTCCAGAAGATGATTATAGATGTCTAGCAAGCGTTCTGGCGTTGAGTCATGGGGATTCAAGCGATGATAGAACCATTCAAACGGAACTCGAGGTGGCTGACCACCCTTTGAGTCGAGAAAGGACGCAAATAGGTTTGGAGGAGTTGGAATAAGCTGTAGATGCTTGTGCAATCGACTGCACCCTCCATCCTGCCCACAGTTGTAAAATGCAACGTAGTCTGTGTCTAGGGCTGACAAAAGAAACCACACCGATTTGATATCATTGAGATTGAGACCCTCATATTGCCTCTGATAGCCGTCAGAGGTTACGAGCATGAGATGTGGCCTTGCCCAGCAGAACTTGTTGGCCACCAGAAAGTGGGAGGCGCTAACTTCACCAATCTCAAAGCCATGAGTACTGATATCGCTTCCCTCTCTCTTCTGGTCCAGCTCATCGATTCCATTTGCCGCTGTCGCATTCAACGGAATTGTTGGCTTGTTGGCAAGGGCCGAGGTAAGCAAGAATTGGAACTAGGAGAGTATGATCAGGATCGATGTGGACATGTATACACATTCAAATATGGCGTGAGGTATACCTTGAGGTCTCCATCAATGTGTTCAATTATTTCTTCCTTGTCATTGTATATGACAGTACCAGAATTGACAAGCCTGTCGAACTCGGACAGTACAAATGATTCATTCATGGTTGTCTTCGAAGGGCAGAGGCTTCGAGGGCTATCCGTGTATTGGAGTGTGTGCTGTTATGATTTGATGGCGATGGCTTAATGTTTGAAAGGTATATAGCTGCGGGGGTTATCTATCGTTGCATCCTCAAGCCTTTAGTGGCGTACTGGTATAGAACGATACACTTATCATTAAGGTACTACTTTCACTGAAACATCCTGCATGCAGGTGTCGGCACAGCACAAGCCTCACATACTTTTGTGGGACATACAATGGCGTCAGCGAGCTGATTCATTACGTTATAGTATTAAATTGTCCCCACCTCGTGAGCTCGAGCAAAGATAGATCTACAAGATAACAATAATGACCCCTGCAGTTTTGCATGCCACCAAATATGCATCTGCACTGTCGCCTTATTGGCGTGCTATTGTCAACCATAGAAAGTAGAAACATCGCACGCGAGTACCTACCATATCTGCTGCACCCACAGGGCCACGTCATCCCACTAAACCCCTGTAGTCGCTGCTATTGTACCATTCTACCCCGCTAAGACGAAGACACATCTATCTTTCTGTCGTGGTTGCAAATGCTACCTACCGAATTTTGTCGCCGGCTTTCACGGCACTAGTATATTGCTCGAGTCGGGGTTCAATAGATGATCATTTCCAGGAATTAATCAAAAAAACATTGTCGTTAAATTGGGCCTTCAATCATTAAATCTTACCAGCAAGACTCTGCCCTTGAGTTATTCCTTCTAGATGAAAGCCCCTAAGTCAACGACACTGGTCGAGGTGGATGCAATGCTAGCTGGTTACGAACGACGTGATGCTACTGAAGATGAGATAAACGAGTTACCACATGTCGCCGACTCAATATCATTCATCGTCTGGATTGCTCTTGTGGTCAGCGGTGCAGAGCGGTTCTTATTTTATGCCGCGACAACTCCTTGGCGTTAGTTCTACCCTCTTGAGTCGTTGCAGGATAGGTATGACCGATGTCAACATGTGTGTAGAGAATTATGCCCAGTATGATCGCGAGAATACCTCGATTCCGGGTGCACTAGGTCTCGGTGAAGCGATGGCTTCGAACATCTCAAGTGCTTTCTACGCCTTTACATTCTTGATGTCTGTAGCATTTGCTGTTCTTTCAGATGCCTGGTTGGGACGTTATATAACCTTGTGTCTTAGCTTTTGGTAAGTCTGTGTTCATATTCTACTTCGTGTATGTCACCCCATTTGACAAATCGGTAGTCTTGATTTCTGTGGCTGTTTGATCCTTTTCGTGACATCTCTTCCGGCCATAACAGATGGCTCCATCAAGCTAATCGGGTTTATACTTGCGGTTATCCTAATTGGACTCGGAACAGGAGGCGTCAAGGCTACCATCACACCCTTCATCGGTGAGCTTTCGTTCAAAAGATGAGGTCGTCAAAGCGGAAATATTAATTTGCGATGGGATTTGAACAGGGGACCAATATCCAAATGTGTCGCCGCAGCTACTTATCACTAAAAAGGGAGAGCGAGTTGTGACGGATCGGACGCTTACAATGCAGTATATTTATAATGTTTTCTATTGGTATGACGCGGAATCACCCATACACAATCATCTATTGAGCCTGCTAAACTTTCTTAGGTTCACAAGTATTGCGACCCTGTCTCTCATCGCTTCAACCTACCTGGAGAAGAAAGTAGGATACTGGGCAGCTTACCTTATGCCGCTTTGTGCATTCGCTGTCGTGGTACCTCTGTTAACTGTGTGGCATAAGGCATTAGGTAGCAAACGGGTATTCAACTTCGCTACTCGTGCACAGCACTAACCATGATAAATAGTCAAGCTGCCACCACAAGGGAGTGTCATTCCGCAATTCGCCAAGGTCATATGGTTCTCAGCCCGGGACAGGTTCAGGCTGGATGCGGCCAAACCAAGCTACCAAGCTGAGAAGTACCACCGAGAAGTCGACTGGGATGATTTATTCGTGTCCGAGATCAAACGGGGCCTTAGTGCTTGTAAGGTCATGTTCGTCTTCCTGTCCCACATTCATATCATCCTTCGCTCATTTTATAACCAAGGGCATGTTTTATCCCATACCACTTATGCAACAATCAGAGTGTGAACAATCTGATCACCCAAGCTGGTGAGATGCGTCTGGACGGGGTCCCAAACGATGCAATCAAGGCGATTAACCCTGTCTTTTGCGTAATACTGGGCCCATTGCTTCAGAGATTTCTGTATCCAGGGCTTCGAAAGGCCGGGATCCGATTCGGACCAATTGCACGGATGACTTGGGCATTCATTACAATGAGCGGTTCCATGGCCTTTGCTGCTGGAGTCCAGAAGCTGATTTACTCCCGCGGTCCGTGTTACGAGAAACCCCTGACCTGTGAAGCCTCAGATGGTGGCAGGATAGGGAATGACATCAGTGTCTGGGTGCAGATACCAATCTTCTTCTTTCTGGGCCTTGCTGAGATTCTGGGATTCACCACACTAGCTGAGTACAGCTACTCTGAAGCACCAACGAATATGCGGACCTTGGTACAGTCCTTGGTACAGGTGAGCTCAGGCATAGGTTCTGCCCTTGGCATGGCTGTGTCTCCACTTTCCAAGGATCCCAAGGTCCTATATCTCTACACGGCATTGGCAGCGACAATGGTCGTGGTGGCGTCAGGCTTTTGGGTGGTCTTTCACAGATACGACAGAAATCGGAATTAAAATGAACGGAGTGAATAATAATATAGAGACATAAAACTCTTACTGGTAATTCATGATATAAATAGAAATTTTACTAGTTAGTTATATTACGGATAATCACGGGATTTAGTTAAATTAAAAGTTGATTATTAAGCGCCTCGAGGGTGGCGCCGGCGCGAAGTAAAGTATGGTTCAGACTCCAGCTGATCTGCAACCATATCCAATTAACCTCATCGTATATTGTCATAATGCCTCTTCAGCCCTTGTCATGCACTAATTGTCGGGAGCAAAAGGTATATCCTGCTAATGCTCTGCATTTCCCGATTACCTGTTCACTAACAGACACGCAGCGCAAATGCTCACGAGAGACTCCCATCTGTAGTCGGTGTTACCACTTGAAGTTCAACTGTGCTTATCCGTCCAGATGGCGCGGACGTCGAATAGAACCGCGTGGCCCAAGCAGCTCGGGTAAAAGAAATACGTTATTAATACCCTCAAATGGGCATCTGATCTCTAAGGCTACTGGTTTGGAACTCTTGGATGCTTACTTTGCACTTTTTATTCCATCGACTTTTCTCTGTCATCCTTTGCGACTGAAAGCTCGGTACAATGAGGGTAATCTCCCGGTCTGTGTGCGCGACTCTATTTTCTCCATGGCAACTTTTTTGCGATCTGCAACCAAGATAGGCCTAGCTAGCGACACTCGATCCACGTCAGAAACAACACCTCCAGCAGAGATCTGGGCGCAACAAGCGAGCACCGATGTTGTGAACCAGATCAACCGGCCATCATTGGATGTTATTCATACCCTCTTTAACCTGATAGCTTACTGGTGCGCAGTGGGTAAAACACAAAAGTGCAGAGAACATGCTAGTGAGCCAAGCGTCTAGATGTATTTACCCGATAAAGCTGTGTGGGCTGACCGGTTCGGCAGAAATGGCATTGGCGTCTATTCAGCAACTGAGGGTGCAAGGCCTGGCTTCTTCGATCAATAGATCCCGTGAACTCGAGCGGGCTTCCTTCTTCGTGGGCATGATCAGCCAATGTCTCACAGATGACAGCGAACGCGTAGCTCTCATCACCCCGCTCTCGTTAGACGGCCCGCCGCCGTCTTCGGAAATCGACCTTCATAGTCCTCTCAGGGGACAGATAATGAAATTCATTCAGCACTGGTATCTTGCGCACATCCAGGTGGATACCAACTACTGACCTCATATGCCGCTAGGATTCGAATACGCCACTTTGTCCGCGCTTTGCATACGGATATGGATCCAGGTATGCAATGGGCGACGCTCTTCAACTTAGACGCCGAAACCAAAAGATTGTACGAGACCCTCTCACCGACCTTGCGTGATTTCAATGGTCAGCCATGTCTCGAAGCAGACTTTCGTGAGAGTCTGGGACTACAGACACTTTACCATATGTGCCGGTTCGTTCCCCATCTAGCCATGATTCGATTGCTCCAGAAGCAGACGTCACCCGCAGACGAGTATGTACAATTATGTGCACAGGTTGCAGTGCAACATATAAACCGGGTCTCGGATGTTATCATGAACGCCGTTACATCTAGCCAGACCACATTAACAACTCTACCACCATTCGTTGCATACTGTTCATTTACCTCCGTTTCAGTGTACATGAGCTATCTCTATCACTGCGGAAAAGATTGGAATGATGTCAATGACCCCGCGGTTTATCTTTCCAGAGTGAGGCTCCTGTCTAATTTGCACTTACTCAATCAAGTCCGACGCGTTTGGACTCCTGTAAAGGTGATGGTATGTGTTCGAACCCGCATGCCGAGAGCGATACATGTAAACAGCGACTGACGTGTCATGCACACAGTGGGAGGCAATACAAATGGATATGGCTGCGCTGGGCATCTCAAGCACTGACGTTGAGGCCTATGGCAGATCTCTCATGAATATGTCTTCCTTGCCCGTCAGAGAGGTCCAGAGATCACACATCTTGTCCCTGGCCCATGCTGCCGAGCCTTATATGGACACTGAAATGATGCTCAGCTTGATACACATTGTTAACTATGTCAAGCTTGCCGATCCTGTATATATGCTAATCGGGATCTTCCGTTTGTTTCCCGTCGGGGGCCGATGCAGTATGACGCCATCTTCCAACAGGCATAGCCCAGCTGCCGGGCTGACAGAAGAATTCGCCAGTAATGCCCAGCATACCGTACAAGTGTCTCCCAGCAACCCATTCTATCCATCTTCTGCAGGTCCTCATCGGCCTCTACCTTCTCAATGCGAACAACAGACTGTGGATCCTACAGCCCCCAGGTGTGCTTCACAGTCGGGAATGAACAAACACGACATATCTGCGGATCAAGTCTATCCGAACAGACCATTAAACGGTGCGGAGGAAAATCCGGCTGTATCTCTAGGGATGCTGCAGATGATGTGGCTCGCCGACGAAGATCTTCCATGCATGTGAAGTGAACCCAACCTCTTCACTCAGACCTGAGTCATCAAATCCGTGAGTCTGCCCTTGATCACGGCGCATTGTCAACCCCAATGCTGTCCGGTACTGGATGTGGCAAAGCAGCTGGGGCATAGGATCATAGGGAGCCGTTATTAAGCTATTATTATCCCACCCCTCCAACGGCCCGCCTAGTGTAATGGTGCCACATGGCTGCATAATTTCATATTATTCTCGTCATTATCCTAGTGTTATACTACAGGAGCAACCGGGAAATATCCATCTAAGATATATGAATATCACATTGTAAGTGTATTTTTCAGATTTGCAGTCTTCTCTGTACACCATATATCATTCTATCCACAGGTAACACTTGCTTTGAAAGCATTAATTTTAGCAATCAAGTTACCGAGAGCTAACCTCTCCACCCCTGCTATGGTGATCGCCACAGCATGAGGCTTCGAATGGGGGTTAGTTGTCCATGAGCTGATGATCTTGCTCCCTTCCTTGAGTTCGCTCCGGAAATATTACCGGAAATCATCCCTCGAGCACCCAACGTAAAGCAGATAGAGCAGAGTCGCTTCAGACAGGCCCCGTTGCAAGAAATGGCTTCGAAGACATCCCAGATGAAGTGTTCCCGTGACGCGAATGTTCATGTTGATAACTATAAGACGTCCATTTGGGCCAATCATGATATCTGCTCCTGCTGGACCTCGAGCTCAAGCCCCTTTTACGGTTCTTCAGCTCGTTTATATAGTGATGCCAAGGCTACACTAAAACGCGCATACTGTCTCTGGCCACGAATCTTTTGGATGCCCTACATCAGGAAAGTTGTATCATCTATACCTTCCGCCCTAATTCATCTAACCTAATTGGCTAGGCAGGAAAATAACAGCGAGTTAGCTTATTAAAAATATTCGTGGCCAGAGATAGGAGATGTATATGCATGCCTCAGCTACGATCGGAGATCTACTCCCACGGCAAGAGATCGAATACCCCGCTCCAGCCGCAGTCGACGTATCTGATACAAGTTACATGGCTTAGCTAAACTATGCTACAGATCAGATTCATATGCGGCTTGCGCCCTGAGTGTAACATGTCACAATGAAGCCAAAAGACGTCGATTCTGCATTGTCGGGGTCTTTGCAAATTACATTCCGGCACTCAGCTTAAGAAGGATAGTATGAGTCACACCATGCAAAGTACTCTTGTTATGTCAGTTCAACACAACAGCTGACCTATCTGCTGAGTCAAAGACGAGGGCTCTCTTTGTGTCCTACACATTTATGCTGCTAAACCCGCGGTGTGTGAGCTTATGCAACAAGGTTCCACAGGAAAGGAAATGCCAGGAACTTTATTTGCGCACGCAAGCAGCAAGTACTTTGAGGAATCTGGACCCCACAGCGGAGAAGTCCGATGGATGCCGTGTTGCCTCTCTGAGACGACATAGACCTTACCTTCACCATGTAGATCCGACGAGATCATGTGGTTGAGATCTCAAGCATGATATGACGTCCTACAGTTTATTTTTTCAGGGGTTCGTAGGGTTACATCACTTGTCCTACGACATGAGAGGTATATGTATGGGAAGAGGACTCGTTATACACAAGCCCTCTCTCTTGGTAACTATCAGTGATACCATGGGCAAAGAACGATGATAAAGCAAAACGACAATAAAGCAACATGAGGCACAATCACTATTTGATTTACCTAACAAGGGAAACAAATTGAAAACGCATCAACAGAGCACAATAAACCATGTCCACTAACGCCTCAATTTCAACCCCGTCATCATTCTCCAACAGTAGTATTCCCAAATACCCTCCACAACAACTATATCCGAGCCAGCCGGTTGTATACGATAGAAGGAGAGTCCTGCATCAACAAGCTGGTCAGCAGGGCCTCGACAGATACGAACAAGCAATCGGGTGCACATACTATCCCAAGTTGTGGCATTCAAAATGCTTTCAGCCAGTCGATTGCAAGTGGGACGTATGGGCAATCGGAGCCGGCTTTTGTATGGAGTCCTGAGGCGGAACCCATTGCACAATGGGCGGGGGCTGGAACCCATTCTCGAGTTGCCTTTCTTTCTCCTTCCGGCTTCGGTGCCTTTTGATGAGGAGGAACACGACGACCGAGATGACCAGCAAGAGAACGATGGGAATGAGGATCGCTTTGAGCAGGACCTTCAGGACACCCATAATGATGGAGGAGATACAACAGAAGGTGAGCAGCTTTTGGTTAGGAAAAGGTAACTCGATGTTTTCAGGTGGTTAGAAGTCAGAAACCTGTGAACGAAAACTCCTCCACGGCTTTATATTTTGGACAGCCCTGGTGGACAGTTGAGAGTTTCCATGCTCTGGACGGCATGGCCGCGCGCGAGGGGATTGGTTGGAAGACTCCTCTGGCAGGTGAATGTGTCGATAATCAACGGCGCTTAGTATGAGTGCTGGATTGGGTCACACATTGGGTTCCTGCAGGCGATAGCCCGTTCCCTGACCGGAAGCACCAATAGGGACTTGTCCTGTCACACCCAGATTGAACGCTGTCGAGACATGCGATAGGCAGCCATTATATTTCTCCTATCTGGCGCGGCGAGTCAACCTGCACATCCAGTACCAGCAGCTCCATTCGATAGGAGGTGCCCGCGAGACACACACCACATACTGTCAGGTCACTGTGTGTTGACCCGGAGTAAACAAGAGTCGGAGCATCTCACAGATGGGGGTGTGATGTGCCATGCAGAAGCTTCATTCTAGACTCGGCGTTGGATACTTCGGGGGCAACTCTCATTGGCCGAGAATCAGCCCTATGGCGGTGGGCAGTGGAGACGAGACGCTAAATCGTCTACTAGGCAGCCATGAAAACGAGGGACGACTGAGATGGATGGAGGATGTAACCCAGGATTAAAATTAGCACCGTGAAGTGCTGAATGCCATTATTGTCAGTAAGACAAGATGTTGTCCAATTAAGACCTGTAGTGGTCATTGTTGTCCAACTCAAAGTGAGGTTGAAGTCATAAAACAAGGTGTGTATGTGCACTGTGGCTTCCTCGGCTGTGGCAGTGCCCGCCCTGTAAGGCACAGCCACCCCACCCTTGGCATCATTTGTTTGGGTCACGACCGTATAAACCATTATAAATAACCGGACTTTGACTTCCTCTGGCAAAGGACAAACATCTTACTATTGTTTTCGATTGACTCTCTATCTTTGCGTCAGTGTTAGATCGTCATTAGGAGCGATTTTCACCCTCACTACCTCCCTCCTTTCACTATGACGATGCGAGAATATGCTGGTGGGGACCAGCAAAACCCCACCGGCTATGGCTATGGGGGAAGCAACAACAACTATCCTCAGCCGAACCGACAAGGCAACCCATCTCCCCAGTCCTTTAACCACCCGAACGCCAGTGGCTACAATCCGTACCCTCCATCTGGTGCGAACCCTTCCGAGCCAAATTACAACTACAACTCTGGGAATCAGTACTACCCCACGCAGACTGAATATCCTCAGCCGCAGCCATGGGGTGGACCCTCCCCGTCGCCCGGGAACTACTACCAGCAGCCGGAGAACCGATCATATCAAAACCCTCCATATGGGGGACAGCCACCATATCCCCATTCGGAATCCCCACGGCCCAACCAGACGGACGCCTACCCTCCTAAACCCTATCCTCCTTCCTCCCCGCAACCGGCGGGTTACGGCCAATACCCGCCGGCGCCACCACCGTATTCCCCTCAGCCCACCGGTAGCACCGATACCCCGAATGCTGAACCGGAGGAGAAAGACAGAGGATTCCTCGGTGCGGTCGCGGGCGGGGCGGCTGGTGCCTACGGTGGTCATAAGGTGAACCACGGCTTCCTAGGCGCCATCGGTGGAGCGATCACCGGCTCGGTCGCGCAGGACGCGATGAAGAAACATAAAAAAGAGAAGGAAGAGGAGGAAAAGAAAAAGCAATGGGCCGCCCAACAAGCAGCTCAGCAAGCAGCCCTGCAACACGCTCAGCAACAGGCTCAACAACATGCTCCCCCTCCTATGTTCTCCCCGCCCCCGCAGCATGGACCTCCCAGGCCCGATCCCACCCCACTGCGTGGAAACTTCTCTGCCTCATCTCGCGACATCCGCTTGGAGAGGGGGCATGAGCTCGTCGCCCACTGTGGCGCGATCTCGGGCCAGATGCGTCCATCTTCGATTCCGCTCAATAACGTACTGTCGAACCAATATGGCAAGCTTGTGTGGGCGAGGAATGGGAACTTTGCCGCGTCGGCGCGGAATATTCGGCTGATCGAAGGGGGCAAGGTGCTAGAGGCCGAGCTCGCGAACGGCCGTGGGGGATGGGATCGAGCCTGGATGAGGTTGGATGAGCGGATCTCCAACCAAGATGGCAATCTTGTCTTCCTGGATTAGATCAGGCACTGTTCTTCTTCTACTCACTATTCCTTTGCTCTTCGTCTTCCCACCGTTTTCTCTGTCCTCTTAGTCATAACAAGAGAGTTTCAAGATAGCCGGAATGAATCTTAATTTTATGAATAGGGATTCACTAGATTCCATTAAGCTTTTTTTTTTCTTTTTGTCGTTTTTATACACATATATATATAGTCGGGACAGATCATGATTTGAAAGTGAGGGAATGAAGGTAGAACATAAGAAATATATATATTTTTGTACACACCTACAGGCCAAGATTCTTGCAACAACATGATGTCCGCACAATAATAGAAGATCTCTCTGCGTGTAGAATTCCAGTAGATTTACCAAGAATGCAACCTTATCCTAAAAGTACAATTTCTTCTTCTACTACATACAGAGATGTACTTAGTGTATATCTTCCTTGGACAATGATCGTGACCTACGCTGAGCACGTGACCGGACTCGGGAAGTCTGAATTCCGTGAGCGATGCCGAAAGGTTATTCCGAAGCCGAGAGAACAACTGCATGAATTCTATCCCGAGATTCTCATGAACTTCCAAATGATCACTTTTGCCCTCTCAACCTGAAGGGATGGCATACGGAGTTCATTCTCTTTCCCCGAGAGTTGTACGTACTATTACTCAATGGTGAATACTGGAATGACGTCGATTTCCGAAAACAGCCGGAAGTAACCCGAGCAAGTTGAAGGTGGATGCTCGGCTAATTCCTAGTTGCACCACCAAGTGGGTTTGAGCGGTCGAAGCCGACGACAATTTCCGACCGGAAGCTCACTTTCCTTTCCTGTTTCGCCTGCTTTAGAGGGCTTGGCACGTACGAGGACGACAGGAGGAAGCGAATGAGCGTTGGGAGGGCATTCAAAGGGAAATTATCGACTCACATTCCGCCCCACTGGCCGATTTTGTTAAGAACCGCGAAGTCTACCCCGACGACATCGAATCATACAATCTTAAAAATTTTTTTCCCTGTTGCTTCCTGGTTTTCCCTTCTCTCTGGATCTTCTCTGGCCCTTCCCATTCTCCACCGTCACCCACATACGGAGTAAGCCGCACGCGCACACACACACACACACACACACACACACCCAGTGTCGACCTGAGTAGGAAGAGGCGAAATGCCTCAGCCCCAAAGCGCCATGAGGAGAGCGACCTTGCATCCTCAAGTTTCATAGTACTAGATGTGCCACTAGCAACGATTGTGGTCCGCGCAAAGACGAGATGCCGGCCGTTCACTCCGAAAATGGGGTCTGCCCTAAGTATTCGTACCGGGAAGGAGCAAATACGAAGCGGACAACATGAGGTCGTTAGCTCTGGTGTTGAACCTAGTGCGGTGGGCCTGCTCGTTGTGCATTGATGTTATGTCAAATTTTCACCATTAGTCCTATAACGGAGATACATTGTTGCATGAAATCGCGGGTTATATAGGGCGCCAGAATTCCCCCTTCCGTCGTCCGCTGCTTTTATCTCCATCCGATCCTATCCATTCTTCCCCATTCTTTCCTCTCCCCCACCTGCCCCATCTAGAGGAGGAGGTATTCCGTTACCCCCCTCAGTTTCCTGGAGTCTGATTCTGCCTGCGACTGAATCATCTGACCTCCTCTTTACTGTGTGACATCTTTGGGTTGCGAAGGACTGTGGTTACCGGGCTATTCAGCCGAGATAATATACGAAACAAAATTATTGCCCACTTGTGCTCTGTGGTATCGGACAACACTAGATATAACAATTCTAGGACCGAAAAACCCAAACCGGACATTCAACCACGCGCCCAGGCGGAAAACCCAGAGAGCAACCACTATTGATAGAATTCCATTGCGCCAACTCCCATCGGGACACCCTCTGCAGCTTCGTTGCCCAATCCTGGACTCACGCCAGCCATTGCGCCATTTAACATCTGCCCTGAATAGCGCCCTGCGACGACTTGCCCACTCACGATCCAGGTTGTAAAAGAGTTCCCCAGCAGCAGCAATTTTGACGGACGGACACCCGAGTCAGCCCCGACGCAAGGTATCCAGTGCCATATTAGGACCCCGAAAGACCACCCCAGCAGCCGTTAGATCGCCCGGTTCTGTTTGCCACGCGCCTCATTCCGATCGTGTCCCCCTTTGCGACTCCCCGAACGCCTGATCAAGATGGAGTGGCTTAAGTCCTTGCAACGGGACCGTTCACAAATCCCGGATGTCGTGATCCCCCTCGCCGATGCCCAAAATTCGATCCCCCTTGCAGAAAACGATGGCGAATCAAACGTCAACAGCTTGGATATCCAAGAAAAGGGTGCTGGTTTTGCGACCGACTGCAGCACGCTAACTCTAGAGGCTCTGCGTGCGGAGGTTGATTCTTCCGTGGCCGCCTCGGGCCATAACACTGTCTATGATCGTATGTCCCTTGTGCCTCGGGGAGTTATTGAACCCCAATGAGCCGGCTATGCCATGTCTCATTCCATTTCCCCCAGCCATGGCTCTCTACCCTGCCTGAGGATTTCGTATGTCTGACTGGGAGATCACAGGCAAGGCTAAAATCATCAATAAAGCCATTCAGGATATCGGCATGGGCCGTTATCAATGGGAGCTCTATATTCTGTGTGGATTTGGCTGGACTGCCGATAAGTGAGCGGACCCATGCTCTATCTAATCTAATTGATCTCGTGCTAACCACTTCATGCATACAGCCTTTGGCTACAGGTAAGGCCGTTCGATTCTCGTTCTAATCGTGTCAAATGAAGAGGGGCAGCCCAACTAACTGGAACGCGCGCAGGGAGTGGCCCTAACCCTAACCCCGTTGTCCATGGAATTCGGTGTCTCCGAATCTTATGTTCGCTTCACCACCTGTGCCTTGTTTGTGGGCCTGATCGTTGGCGCCACTTTCTGGGGTCTTGCATCTGATCTCATTGGACGTCGATTGGCTTTCAACACGACGCTCTTCTTGTGTGGCGTGTTTGGTCTGGCGTCGGGCGGTGGTCCGAACTGGGTAGGTACCTGCGCACTGTACGCTTGCTTGGGATTGGGAGTCGGTGGAAACCTGCCGGTGGATGCGGCCATCTTCCTCGAGTTTTTACCCACGTCTTCAGCGCATATTCTGAGCTCACTGGCCGTATTCTGGTCGGTGGGTACTCTCATTGCCAGGTCTGTCTATCCAACTACTTGCACTATAATGTCTCCCAATGTACTGACCCGCGATCAGTATGCTTGCCTGGGCCTTCATCCCTAATTATTCTTGTACCGATGCGAGCACGTGCACCAGAGCCGACAACATGGGTTGGAGGTATCTCGTTCTGACTTTGGGTGCCATCACCATGGTCTTCTGGATGTGTCGATTCTGCTTCTTCAAGCTGTACGAATCGCCCAAGTTTCTGGTTGCCAAGGGTCGGGACGAAGAGGCCGTTGCGGCGATCCACGGCGTTGCCCACCGCAACAAGAAGAAGACATGGCTCACGACGGAAATCCTCAATGAGATTGGCGGAGGTGCAGAGACGACGGAGAAACCGAACCTCTCCTCGAAGGAGATCATCGCCCGGTCTCTCTCCAAGTTCTCCGGCTCGCAGATCGCCCCCTTGTTTTCATCCAAGCGCCTCGGAATCACAAGTAAGTTCTTCTCCAGGTACTTTTGACTGGGTGATAATTGACAGCCAAACCTAGCCATTCTCATCTGGCTCTGCTGGACCACCATTGGCATGGGATACACTCTGTTCAACGCTTTCCTGCCCCAATATCTCGGCTCGACGGCTTCGACATACGAGACCTACCGTAACTACGCCATCACGTCCGTCACCGGTCTTTTCGGCCCGATTCTCGCTCTCTACATGGTCGACATCAAGTACATCGGTCGCAAAGGCACCATGGCCATCTCCACTTGTATCACCGCCGTCCTGCTCTTCTGCTTTACCGCAGCTAAGACTGCCGACACGCAACTGGTCTGCTCCGCTCTGGAATCCTTCACTCAGATGATCATGTATGGTGTGTTGTATGCTTATACCCCGGAGGTCTTCCCGGCTCCCAACCGAGGCACTGGAACCGGTATCGCGAGTTGCTTGAACCGAATTGCCGGTCTCTGTGCCCCGATTATTGGTATCTATGCTTCGAGCAACCCCAGTGCCCCCATTTATGCGTCCGGTGCGCTGCTGTTGGTTTCTTTTGTGGCGATGGTATTGCTGCCGATTGAAACTGCTGGAAAGCAGAGTCTATAGAGTGCGTTTCTTTGCTGGGGGTGTTTGATGTGGACTATAGAAAGATCTGGATATCTTTCAGATGCATGGATGATACGATACCATTGTGTGCATATGTTGTTTCCAACCTCATTTGGTTGAGTAGATAGAAACACAAGATTCTTCAATAAAATATATTCTTGTCTAATATGATACAATGCTATTTATACAACATGAGCAAAGGAGAAAAAAAAAAAAAAAAAAAAAAAAAAAGGAAAAGGGAGAAGGAAAGCCGCCTCACTGGGCCAGTATCTTCACATTCAAAAGCCTTGCAAAGGCCCGGACCAATTGCACTCGCACCCCCGGGGGCCCTTCTTCCTGTCGTTGGGCCCCCCCGTGCTGGGGCTTCTTCCCTTACCCCCCCATCATCCTCATCCTCACCACCACTACTACCACCACTACCACCTTCACCCCCCCATCATTCTCACTATGCTCATCCTCCCCATTATCATCACCACCATCACCATCACCACCATCACCATCACCACCATCATCCCCGTTGCCCCCATCAGCCCCATTCTCCCCAAGTCTCCCCTCCCCCATGACTCGGAGGAGGTCGATGATCTTTTGCCGGGGATTGTCTTTTCCCCGGCTGCAGGCTAGCAACAGCAGCAGCTTTCCAAACAGTACCGCCACATCTTTTCCCACAAACTTGTGACGCGCACAAGGATGGTTGGCGGCGCGGACATCACACCCTGAAGCCTTATTTCGCATTCTCCCTCGACAAGCCTGAAGTAATGATTCAAGTCCTTGTTTCTGGGCTTTACCCAGCAGCAGCAGAAGTTGTCTCCGATGATCCTCCACCACATTCTATGTGCTATAAGACCGTCATATCAGTATCTATTTATTGGATTTAATATCAGGGGGTGTCGTACGCGGTTTTCTATTAAGGAGCATCAATCACTCCACGTCATCAATATCGGTGGGGGTAAACCCCGCTGCGGATATCTGTATCCGAGTACATATTATCAGCTTTCTTTCAGCATTCAATAGAACTTATTATCGACTATACATACCATGATTGGGTTGTATAACGCATACGCCCTTTGTAGAGACGTTACCCAGCAAGGGTTAACATTTCCCACACACTTGTCTGGCGGGTGGCTGCGCGGTGCCCCCTGGTTTTGGTATCCGGCCTTCCTCCATTAGGAGGGCTTGGACTTTTGGCTTCTCTGCCCGAATCCCAAAACAACAGCAGAAATTCTCCCTGAGAACCCTCCACCACTTCCTCCGTGCTATAAGGTCCTTCCATTAGTATAGAGTCCACCCAAGAACAGGTAATAATAGTTAACCTATGTGGAGGGCGAGTGAGCCTATATGCTCGCTCGAATTCTTCGATCGTGTTGGTAAGTCGATGGGCCTGCTTCCATTCACGCAAAGGTGCTGGGAGTATACTCCCCGATTGCGTAGCTATAAAAGTGCATATTCTCAGCCTTGTTTCAAAAATGCGTACAACTTAATACAGATAATTTATACCGTTGCTTTGCTCTCAGGAAGCAAATGGCAAACAAGGTGCCAAAGGCATCGAGGACAATGAGGCCAAAGAGCCCAAACGCTGAGTACCCCAGCTGCCAGCCAGGGCTCACATTGGGTGTGGGGCCAAGACCCACAACATATGCCCACCAAATATGAATGTGTGCTGAAGTAAATAGCTACAGAGGTATGTTAACAGTATACGCCGTGAGGCGGTTCTTTCCAGCATCCGCAGGTTAACGAGCAATGTCCCGTTTTGGAAGGAAGTACCTGCCCTATGGCCTTCTCCCATGAGGGCAGTCCCTATGCAACTTCTATGTTAGTGTATATTATAACTCTAATCAGAGATTGTCTGAATCTGCTCATTGGTTATGCTCAAAACATACTTAAGCTCTTTGGACTTTCAGGAGTTATTGCGGCAACATGTGCTCCGTATCTAGCTAGATAAGAGTAATAATTGTTACTAGTTGGTCACGGAAGTGTATATTGGATACACTAAGAAAGTGTATACGTCCTTTCGTTTCACTCGCATAGCGCGCACTGCGTGCCATAGAAAAAGGCGAGTAAAACGATGGCCAGCGATGTTCCTATTGTAGGGTAGGTCAAGCGTTTCTGAATATTCAGTAGTCTCGTTCAACATGCTTCAATCTTGAAACGACTTCTTGCAAGGTACCGTTTCCCGCAAGAAAACTATATCGTAATATTTTGAGCCGGAGCCCAAGAACTTGCACAACTTTGGGTCGAAGCCCCAGGTGGCTGTTAATTCTGCTTGTAGCAGGCAACCCAGGTAACTTGTCCGTGTCCGTGGAGGACTTGTGTTCGATTTCGGGCGTTTACCCAAAAACGAAGACAGTTTTCCTCAGCACCGCTACCAAAGTGTCCGCGCTATAAGAACTTCACATTAGCATACATTTCACAAATAACCAGAGCTTATTTTACGCGGAGGGCGAGTGAGCCTATAGGCCCGTTCAAAATCTTCGATTTCGTTAGGGGTGCATTCCCCAAAAGCGTACCTACATGAATAGTATACACTATTAGCCCTGTTTCAACATCAAATTAAACATGTGGACTGCAGATACCTTTTCTTGGCTAGGAGGTAACATATTCTATACCAAAGAACAGAACGCACTCAGCAAGAACACGGTAAGCAGGGTCGACGAGCCGATATACCATGCTAGGTGCAGGCTGGTGGGGAGACCGGTAATAGGTCAATCCCAAGACGTTCTGAAAGTCCTGTGCGCTCTGGGGTGTATGGATGTTATATTATAGCCATATCTAGATGGGAATGCTTATCATTAGTCACGGAAGTTTACATTCAATAGACTAGAAAGCTGTATACGTACCGGGTTCTGGCCCGGAGCAGACATATTAGGTGCCATAGTACGAACCCGCCAGGATCACTACAGCCCGCCACCCAATATCGGGCATATGTAAAAATGGTGGGTAGCTAGATCCACAGGTCAAAACTAAACGGATTCAGCTGCTTTTGGTGTGGCATCTATCATTAGTCTTCAATCAATACAGCTTCATAAAGATAGTACGTATCTATAACCCATAGAGAAGAGGCATATTCTGTACCAAGTGCCGAAGGCACCCAGCGAAAGATGATAAAGCAAGCTGAGGCTAAATACCCGAGTTTCCAGCCTGGATACTGGTTGGCAGGGAGAAGTAAACCGAGCGAACTGTCATTCTGAGTCAAAACTGGCCGCACTTGAGTCCCTCAGGTTGTGGTGGTGGTGGTGGAAGAAAAGTACGATATAATGGAGAAAGGTATAGTTGATATGATGGAGAAGGATAGAAGGCGAAGGATAGGATCGAGCAGAGGATGGAACGAGGAGTCGTATATAGAGAAAGAAATACAGCAAGGTGAACAATGAATGATAGAGATGAGTCACAGTGCTATTCATCACCAATGATACGGTCGAAAGGTAATACCACCGAGGGAATACTCCTTTCAAGCGTATTTCATAATGAAAGGACTAGGGAATACTTACCGGTACAATTAACATAGTTTGGGAGAGCTACCGGTTCTATAACTAGTATAATATGAACTCGTTTATATTAGAAAGAAAAGGGAAAGGAATAGATAGGTTCCATACAGCTGATCCCCAGGCCTGTAGTTCATAGTCCCAGCACTATTCCCTGATCATTTCTGATATACTACAATGATTCCTTCAACGGTAGTAACTTGAATCATGCCGAAACTATTAAGAAGATAGAGCAACAAACGCATTGGTGTTATTTATCGAAAGCTAGAAAGAGAATACCTATCAAAGTCCCCAAATATAAGCGTTAATCAAACACTTCACATAGGAAATACCACGTCCTTTGACGTCTGCCTCTTCAATACCAATTGGTATATAGGTCAAATCCTCCTCAGCCTTTTCAAAGTCAATCCTGAATCCTCTCGCATCCTCGCAACACTTACACGCTGACGTGCAATGCCCAAGAGAATTTGGACGTTTAGAGCTCCGAGGCCTTAAGCAACAACCGCATCCTCGCCCACAACATCCACCCACGTTTGCACATTCGGTTTGCAGCCATTTTGATAGATACCAATCACTGCTTCGGCGACGACAATCCAGAGCACGCTTTAAAGGCACGTCTGGAAACCCCCTGAGTATAGTCTGCATCTTGCGTTCCGCGTTCCAGATACCAATGTTAAACCTCTGGAGCTCTTTTTGTATGCTCTCCAACTCCGTCACTAGGGTACCTGCTACTGACGAGCTCTGATTCAGCTGCTGGAAGAGAGTGTCATGTTTGACCTGTAGGTAAGCTTCGTGCTGTATGAAACTGCGCTGAGCACGCTCGCAAACGTAGTAGGATTTGAAATGGTCCCAGAGTTGAGGTTGATAGCTGCGCCATTCTTGTTGTGCACGGCGAAGCTGTTGGGCTTTTCGTACGTTCCCATCTCGCTCGTGCTTATCCTCGAAACGCCGGAGAAGCGGTCCAACCCTGTTTGCGAGGTAATCTTTCAGAGGCATTATTAACTATGGGTACGTATACGGGGTTAGTGGTATGGGCAATAAACGATGTGGATAAGGATCATGGGTAGGAAGAGGTAAGGTAGTGAAAGCCATTTCATAACATATATCCTCCGAGCATCATTGTTACATCACCACTTTTTTATCATGATTACCATCCTTTAGGCAGCTCTTCCAAACTACGAACATACACAAGATTCTCTCCATGTCGCTACAGTTCCTGTTTTGACCAGCATTGTTCATAATCCACGTATAGGAACGATCGTGCTATCGTTATCACGCCAACATTATACTGCAGGAATATATAAAGACAGTGCTTAATCTGCGGATTCCGAACCATCTAGATTAAGTTATTAACTTCTTTCTTTCGTTTTTCTGAAGTCTCTAAGCTGGTGTACGGTATTTGCTATTTGCTATTTACAGCGGTAATTCTTTCCTCAAACGTCCTACCACGCCAAACTACTTTAACCTTGTGGCCTTGCGGAAAGCGTTCCTGCCCGGACACACTGTCACTTTCACCAAAGGAGTATTCCCTCTCGAGTATTACCTGGAACACTGTCTCTCATTCACACATTCTCCGTTTCTTCCCTGTCTTCCCATCCTACTGAGGCTTTCCATCTGCCAACATACCTCACTCCATCGTTCTACCATCGCCGTTGGCCCAGTCAACGCATAATGTCTACCATCATATAGAATACTGGTCGGGGGATTTAACCACAGATATATCGGCGACGTCTGACGGCGTGTACTCTTTAGGATATGTATGTATCTGTTCTGTTCAGCACACACTCACGTCTGTGTGCCTTTCTTGTCGGCTCTTGGCCTCCCTCTGAGCGTGCACCCAAGGTGGCATCTTGCGTACCCGGGGTTTGGGGTCCTCGGGCTGATGGTGCTGAGTGCCTTCGGCACATGGTTCGCGATAAGGGCCAAACAGACGTACCTATTATCTATGTTAAGTTTTACTTTCGCTTGAAACAAGGCTAATCATTTCTATTTTATAGACCTCCAATCGCCTCGCTCTACAAAGAAAAAATGAACAATGGATATCCTTCCAACCCCGTCTCCCCTCCTCCCTTACACAAAGCGCTACTGGGCAAGTCAGCACTGGCTGGCAGCTGGGGTATTCCGCTTTCGGCCTCTCTGGCCTCATCGTCCTCGGTGCCTTTGGCACATTATTTACGATCTGCCTCCTCCGAGCAAAGCAACGGTATAAATTATCTGTATTAAGTTGTATACAGGTTTGAAACAAGGCTGACAATATGCGCTGTTATATAGCTACGCCATTGGGGAGTATACTCCCGATAATTACGAGGACTGGAACCGGACCTACCATCTCACACGCCCTCCACGTATGATAATCTATAATCTTTAGAAAGGTCTATACTAATAGCAAGATCTTATAGCACGCCGTAAGTGGTGGAGGGTGTTCGGGGAAAACTTCTATTACTGTTTTGGTATAAGAGCGAGGCCTATAAATATCGAAGCCCTCCTAATGGAGGAAGGCCGTTTGCCCCCGGCACCCCCCGCTGCTCATGTGCCCCCGGTGGCCCCAGCAGGCCAAACCACTGGGGGCACTGGGGCTCCTGCGGGCAAAAAGGGACTGAAAGCGTGGGTATTAGGGAAATTGAAAAAGTCCAACGTGCCGTGATAAGGCCTTTTTTTGGTCCTAGAGGGTCTCAGGTGAGAACTTTTGTTGTTGTTTTGGCGTCAAACGACAGACACCAAACATTGAAGCCATTCTTATGGCAGAAGGCCGGTTGCCAACCACCGGCACTCCCCCCACAGCGCCACCACCGGGCCCTCAAGCAACCACCCCCGGCACCCTGCCGCGCCCGGTGGCGGCGCTCAAGCCCAAGGGCAACAAAAGTATTTGGCTATGGGTGCAGAGAACCTGGTTTCCGGCTGTTTGAACCTTTGTGTTTTCTTTGTTTTCGTTTTTCGTTTTGCTCCTTTTCTTTTCTTTTCTGTGCTTTTTTTCTGCAAGACTGATGTTAGCCCTAATGTTGAGTTTTGCTGGGTAATATCTCTACAAGGGACGTATACATCATACGAGTCAAGCATGGTATGCATAATTCTGTTTAGTTCCATTTAATGCTGAAAGAAAGCTAATAATATGTAGTCTTATCTAGATATCTGACAGGTGGATTTGCCCACACTAATATTGGTGATTTGGAGAAAGCAGTGCTCCTGAATAGACGCACACGTAAGATAGTCTCTGATCAAATTCATCATATATACTAACAGAGAAATTGTATAAGAACTGCATCCATGCGAGAAGATCATGAGGCACATTGTGGCTTTCAGAACGGGTGCTGCAAAGCAGCGCCTCATGGCGTATACTCTTTAAGATACCTTTGTATCTATTTATCTCACCAAACACTTATATTTAGTGTACATATGCTGTGGGCTTTGGCCCTCCTCCCAGCCTCAGCTCACAGTGGCATCTGGCATATTCGGGGGGTTTGGGCTACCTAAGCTCATTGTGCTGGTTGTGCTGGGTGCGTTAGGCACCTTAATTGCGATGTGTTACCTGCGGGCCAAGCAAACGTATTTGTTATCTATGTTAAATCAAATGTCTTGGAAGGAAGCTAATCATATCCAATATTATAGGCATCCCATGGGGGAACATACGCCATCGACTATTGAGGATTTTGAACGGACCTATAGGCTCACTCGCCCTCCACGTATGACAACCTCTATGTTTGAGTGGATCCTATACTGAGAAGATCTTATAGCACGGCGAAAGTGGTGGAGGGTTCTCGGGGAGAACCTTTGCTGTTGTTTTGGGATTCGGGCAGAGAAGCCAAAAGTCCAAGCCCTCTAATGGAGGAAGGCCGTTTCCCCCCCCGACCCTTGTGCCCCCCGGCACCCCCCGCTCCTTCTGGGCCCCAGCAAAAAAGCATAATTACCACTGTATTTTAATAAAGAAAAGTATATTTTATTGAAGGGTCTTATGTTCCTATCTCGACCCGAGTAGATGGCCAGATCAGAAAACAGCGGGTGTTCTTGATCGAGCGATGGAAGTGTTACGTTAATACCGACAGCGTCAAAGAACTTCTAGAAATAGCTTATAAAGCTGAGATCCTCGTCGACTAACAGGTAAGACTTGCCCGGCTCACCGTGTACTAGAGCACCTGCAATGGCCTCCGACAGGGACTGAGTCGACATGAAGTTCGATCGACCAAGTGGCCCAAAGAATGCAATCCCCAATTCCCCTTTAGAATAGCGTACGTAGGATTCACACATGGGCGAACTCATTCCGGGCACGACTTCTACGATGAATGGGGCCTTGAGAACACATGCATGGAGCTCTTCTCCAGCAAGACTAATAATACCATCGGCAGTCAGTTTTCGCGAGCGAACGTCTACGTTGGAATCGATCGAATCTTTCACAATGTGCGGGTAGAAGCTTCCGATATAGACAAAGTGCTTTACACCGGCATCACGCGCTAAACGAGCGAATTGTTGGATGGCCTCGCTATTCACGCGGAGGACATGCTGGTCAAAGTTCTCTACCTCTGGTACATGGCGGATATCGTGGCCTGCGGCGAAAACAACTGCGTCGAAGCCGCTTAAGTGGTCTTTCGTGAAACTTTCTTCGAAAAAGTCTCCTTGGATATACGGAAGTCGGACGAGAGCGGTTGTCTCTGGTAGAGGGTGACGACCTGCGATTGAAACGTCGTGGCCAAGTGACTGCAGTTGTAGAACTGCATGACCACCGATGGTCCCGGTGCCGCCGACGATCAGGACTCTCATTGTATCGGTAGTAGGATATAAACGGCAAAATAAATCGTAAGTGATAGTACAATGAGACTGCTCACGATGCATCGTCATCGTTGGAAGTACACAAACTCTCACATGGTCTCATCATGTATAATCACATATGAAGCTATGATTCTTCACTTCTCCAGTCTGGATTAATCAGCAAAAAAGAGGTTATGCTCCACAGCATTCAGTATGCAGAACTGGGCAAGTATATCTTCTCGTATATTTCAAAGGCACGTGTTCCGGATTCGGATCTTACCGAGATCCGGCTTGGCCATGGGCTATTCCTCTTTGGACGACAAGATGAAGCTATTCACGGTCTTATCATTTTGAACATTGGGTAGAGACAATGCAATGGAGATGATGTCCTAGACCTTGTTTGATGTGAGAGATACATGAATTCAATATTATGGTTTCAGCTTCACATGGTTGCTGACTTGTATCTTGGTACTAGCACATATTAGTATTTATATGTCTCTCAGCTAGAGATCTTTGACTAGTTACAAGGTGTTATGACCAACTAGCAAAATAATAATAATAATAATAATAATAATAATAATAGTAGCAGGGAAAGAAAGAAACAGCGCAAAAGGAAGGAATGTATTCTTGAGTTGTTCGATAGAACGAAGAATCTCAATACCACAGTTACTCACTAAAACACATCTTTTAATTGTCTACCTCGGCTACTTGATGCCGGTCTAGATGCGCCGGGACTTGGGGATGCGCCTCCTGTACAACATTGAAGTATGAGAAAAAGACACCATTGTTATCAAGATCCCGTATGCCACAATCTGGGAACAGCCAGACGGCAGCCTAGACTAACAACAGACTCCATGGGGCGTTAGTCCACTGGGTGAATTCGTACTACGTTGATATTCCAGGTTTTTGAACCGCTAAGTCAGGCCCAAAACTCTAAATGGTTGGTTATCTCCAGAATATGAGGCAGCGGTGCTAACTTCGTGTCTTCTACAATGAATTGCTGCAAACGTAACTCAAATGCCTCAAGGCTAAATAGATGAACATCCTCCTGAATATATTTCGTGCTTCCCTGACACACATCATACACGTCATTGGTGAAGTTACCCGGGAGATTAAGGAGTCAAACTAATGTTGAAATAAAGAACACCAAGAATGGGGTTGGTAATTACGATCTACGAAGGAGGCTCTCCACGGCGAGGCGTCCCGAGGAGGCGAGGCCCCTTTTAAACCCAGTGTGTATATCCCTTTCCTTGTTGTTGTGCACAGACCGTCTATGCAATGATAGGAGATCATACTTCCAAAGAGGCAAACGGTTGCATTGATTAGCGGTCATTGCCGCTTTCCCCGACGTGCACTAGGCTTGACAGAGTATGCAGCTTGCCTGTGGGAGATGATCGACAGTATGTCCAGGATGACAGCGCACTATCTGAATGATTAGTTGAGTTCGCAGTGACTGCAGATTCGTTGCGTCGACCTGAAACAGGAACTAGACATAAAGGCTATTTGACGTGAGTGGTCTTCTGACAACTCCCTTCGTGCAATGCCCCACACCGCGATGGGGACATTCTTCTACTGAATTGTGTACAATTAATATCGCACCGAAGTAGAGTTCCAGGGAGATGGTATCCTCCTGTGGCTTGGCTGTTCGTGTTGAATGCCTCGAATGTGCCTGCAGAAACTGGCTGGGTCCATCACCTGGGAATGATGTGGGCCAGTTGGAGATCTTTATGGAAGAGCATCATTGGGTGGGCAAAAGGATGAGATCATGGTCATTTAAACTTCAAAAGATCGATGCTCTGCACTCCACCTCATAGCATATCGCTCTAGGTTGGCGGTTTTTATTCGTTGCAGCCATTGGATGCCCAGACGGCTGAATAATCCGATCCACGATATGCAATGTAACCCTCTGCTCACCAAATCTTGAGGTAATTATCGAAACCCATGGAAGGAAAGTGAAAAGTTTTTAAAGCTACCGAGATTCGGGGTTTGAAATCGATAAGACGCAGAAACTGTGACTAAAGATTCACCTAAGGCGTGGATAGCAGAAGACGAAGTCTGAAACATGGATAAGCACAAGGATGCGATCGTCCGCCAATCTTCGACGCGGAGATATCAGGGTTAGATAACATCCCGGTGCTCCTTTTATTATGGTGCGAGATTTAGTGAGACATTTGGCCAGGGCTTGAGGGTGACGATCACACCCATGAAGCTCAATTTGAGGTTTAGGGCTTACCGCTAGCCGTGAGTCTAGTTTCAGCGGTTCCAAAGGTTCAGACCACTAGCCGCCACCGACCTTTTCCCCCTCCGAGATTACCACGAGGCTGGGCTTCTTGGTGGTTCGAAAAAAAAAAAGGGGGGATGTAGCTGGGCGAAGTTTAAACAAAGAATTAACAAAAAAGTTCTTATTATTTGGTGATATCGAAGACCTGGGGTTGAAAGAGGGAGTCAAACGAGCAGAGTTCGACTAAGCATGATGATACACTGAGGACATGCTTCTTTGCGTTTGGCACCACGTCGCCAGAGGCCAAAGTCTGGTTCTCTCCAGGCTCTAGGCTCCACCAGCGCAGCATCAACGGCTTTGTCCCTTTATGCACGAGGCGCCCCAGTAGCCAATCTTTCGCAACCATGACCAATTTGGAGCGCCGGGCGGACAAGACTTTCCGAATGTACCCAAACCACAGCAACGAGGGCAGTCTCGAACACGTGCCAAGAAACCCTAAACTTTGTTCGCCAAACTTTCCCCTTGGCATCGCGTCAGATTCTCGCGCGTTCTATCCCAGATTCCCAGATGCTGACGGGATGGTGCCCACTCGGCTTAAGAAAATTCTGACCCTGCGGAGATATAGACGCTCCTTTCCCGCAAGGTAAGGGGAGGAGTCGTGATTCGCCGTTCGGTAACTGTCAACAGCAAAGTATTGATACTATGCTGCATGTAGACACATCGGGTAGTGCAGAATGAAGACAATAGGTCGTTGCAACAGAATCAATGCCGATCGGCTCAATGTCGCGGAGTTATACTTTGGCCTTATTTTACCCAGTTTTGAGAAGTAGATTACGTGCACAATACTCGACTGGACGTCTCCTTTGGGTCTCTGAGTCCGAGGTCCCAGGATCTTGGTTAGCTCCAGACATAGGATCATCATGGCTAAGGGGAGTGCCCACTAAGAACCCCAATTGTTTGACTAGCACATGGTGCCTGCGACGGGTTCTTGCGTGGCCCACTTTCCCAGCGGAGCAACTGGTAATGTCCAATGAGACCAATGCACGAATGGCAATGGCATTTTGGGTGAGCGTTGGTTGTAAATCGTTGGCTGATCGGGGTTCTAACAGGCATCGCGTGCGCTGACAGACTTGATTGCCCTGACTTTTCCTTAAACCCCAACATCGTACCTTCCACGGAGAAAAAAGAAAACTCAACCAACCGAAACCGACAACAAGACTTAAAGAAACACGAATACCCACTTTAGAAATACGAAACACCCCCTCACATCCCACAGTGTCATGGCTCCTACCCCGGAGGATGCCGTCTTTGCAATTTCGGCCCAGGCAACTCAGCTAGGCAATCGCATCTCTGTTCGGATGCTCGACTACCTAAGTACGGTTCACGACATCCCAGAGGGCTTCGGGGATCTCTCAAGAGTCTTTCTCGATACATGTCGCTCCTTGTGGACAATCGAAGCGGGCCTTAGCGAGTCAACAACAGCGAACCGGCCGCTGCCCAGAATAATTGTTCAGGAGGTGGAGAAGAAGTTCATAGAGGCGTACCGAGACTTTCAGCACCTGGACCGGGTCGTGACCAGACTGATCCAGTATGAACACCGTGGCGCACTGGGAAAGTTACAAAAGGGATGGAACCGACCAAGCCACGAGCTGGGCAAGATCCGGGAGTCGCTCAAGAAGACGATGGAGGCTTTACAGATCAGTGTCCTCGCTTTCCACTGGTCCCTTGGCGATGCTAAGCCGGAAGAATCAGTGGGAGTGGGATACGCAGGGCTCGCTGCAGCACTTGATCGGATGGCGAAGGGGCGATCCGTGACTGGAATCAACAAGGCGAAGACACTAGAACGCGGGATCGCCGAAATGAAGCAATCGTCGCAGGCCGTAAAAACAGCGCCCGCTGGTCCTCCCCCCTCGAGGCCGGTTCCACCAGTGCCACCGAAGCCATCGTCTAGCCAGGATGATGTCAGCAGAGATCCCGGCGGCAGTCGGGGTGGAACGCTGGTCGAGCCAATGCCAGAAACCCTGTCATCTGTCCTATCACTGGATTCCCTCTCGCTGTCGAGCTCTCACCACGGCAGGGATCTAGAGTTATCACAGATCAGGACTCGCAATACAACCAGCAAAGGAGAAGACCGTCCCCACCTCCAGAGCTCTTCGGCCTCAACTCTAGCTCAGGATATGGATACAAATTCTAGCTCTGCCCTCCCCAGTAAAGCATCATACCGGAAACATGATCTCTCTAGCATGCCACAACGGACGCCGAGTAATACCAGCGCTGCAAATGTTGGTCATCTTAAGAATGCGTTGGCATCTGCCGTGAGGGCGAGGAACCATCAATTGATGGAGCAGCTCCTGGATAGTGGCGTATCACCGGATATGGGAGAGAATACACATCCACTGAATGAAGCAATCCTGCACCGTGACATTGAAGGAATGCGTCTGCTTCTGCTCTTTGGAGCCAACCCGAACGCACCAGATAAAGAAGGAAAGTCACCCCTCTTCTCTGCTGTAGAAGGATCATTCATGGATGGTGCGACCTTGCTGTTAAAATACCGTGCAGACCCAAGTCTCATGACCGGAACTGAGCTCGAGTCTCCACTTGGCTTGTGCATCATGACCCTCAAGACGGGTCTCGTCCATGTCCTACTTGCCCATGGAGCGGATCCAAATCATGAGATGAGGAATGGTAGCACAGTGCTAATTGAAGCTATCCGGAAGAAGGCTCCCCAACGGCTTGTCGATCTGATCCTGGACGCCGGCGCGGATCCTAACCTGAAGAGCAGGGAAGGAAAGTCGGCGCTGTTTGAAGCAGTCCAAGCCGACCAGGTGACGATAGTGACAACCCTCTTAGACCATGGGGCAAATCCAAACCTCCCTGGGCCGGAACATGTGCTTTGGTCAGCCATCTATCGGCCGGGATGTTTGCGAATCCTGATGGCCCGTGGCGCCGATGTCCGAAAGACCCCGGGTATTATGGAACAGGCAACAAGCATCAACAACATTGATTCGGTGCGAATCCTACTCCAAGCTGGCGTTGACCCCAACTCTAAAAAGGATGGAATTTATACGCCATTATGCTCCGCGATCCGTGACAACCGGGGGGATATCTTCGCGCTTTTGCTGGCCAATGGCGCGAACCCCAATGTCATGGCATCCGAGTACCCGGCGTGGAAGTGTGTTACTCACTTCCGGACCCACCTTCTGCCCGATCTCGTTGATGCCGGCGCAGACCTCCACCAGCCACCGGGCATCGTCGAAATGGCTGTGCAAGTCAACAACGGAGAGGCGGCGCAGTGGTTGTTGGAGCACGGCGGCGCGAACCCGAACGATCGCAATGCGCAAGGACACACAGCACTCACGACGGCGATTCGTGATAATCGCGTCGACCTAATGGCTCTCCTGCTCGCGCATGGGGCGGATCCCAACCAGCGTGGCCAAGACTGGCCCGTGTGTATGGCGGTCCGGTCTCCGATACTCCTGCAACAGCTCCTTCCCGCCGTGACAGATCTGTCGGCGCACAAAGGAGTCATGGAGATGGCCGTGTTGGCGAATCAATTAGAGAGTATCAAGTTGCTGCTAGCTGCGGGAGCCAGCGTCGAGTACAAGAATGGCGGAGTATTCTCCCCGTTAACGACAGCGCTTCGCGAGGGCCACGAAGACATTGTGCGGTTTCTGCTGGATGAAGCCGGCGCAGATCCCAATGCGCCCGGTGAGCATCTTCCCATTGTTAAGGCGGTCCGTAGATGCAATAATGGGGATTTCAAGATGATCGAGTTGCTGCTCGAGAAGGGTGCAGATCCGAACAAGACCTATCGGGAATGGAATGCGGTAATGCAGGCCATCGAGAATCGAGACTTAAAGCTTCTTCGTCTTCTGGTAGAAAAGGGCGGAGGTGTCGATCTTGAAAAGGAAGATGAGACTGGTAAGACTGTGATGCAGATGGTGGATGCATCTGGCTGGAGTGAAGCAACACAGTTTCTACTCGATAATGCGCGCCGATGAGGAACGCTGAATGACTGAGACTATATACCCACTTTTCCTTTGTCTATTCCGAGTGATAATTTGTCAGAGAGGACATTCGAAAGACCTGACCTCGCACTAAGTCAACGTCGGAGGATTCATTCCGGTAAACCTGCCGTGGAAGGTTGCTGAAGACCAGAAACCGATATCATCTGTGACCGGGCAGTCTAAGACGAGGCTATCATGTTATGTACCATTATAATGTTAATTTTCATATGTTTTGGGGGTACAGCACCCGAGATTATTGCATGTATAGGAGAGTCATATATTCTAATTCACAATGTCCCCAATGTTCAGTTCCTTGATCTCGTCAAGCACACCATTAACCCGCTCGTTTGTTTACCAACAAGCGCTCTACCTATGATGTGGCTACCAGTCCTAACGGCGTCATCTATTACCTTTCTAACCTTTTATCACACAACTACCTGATTGGATGACATCTTTTTACCAAGTCAAAGGTGTCTCACAATCCCCGAAAAGGCCTACATCAGGATCCCGCTTAATCAGAGCCACGCCACCAGCATCTATATGGGAAATCAGGATTACGATGTTCAAAGAGCCGTGGTTTACCGGAGACGCTAATTCAGAATATCTCGTATCTACAATGGGAAAGTACCTTTGATGGAACATACGGATAATGAAACATATCCTCAGCCAAGAAGCTTAGTATTGTAGCTGGTGCACAAACACGAAAGCATTCACAATGTATATAAGATCTAGCAGTGAAATATAACGCTACCATACGGTGATTTGTCCTTCATAAACTCAAAAATCTTAGAGAACTGCGTAAGAAGCAGCTGCCATGACAGCTGACAGACTACTAAATTAAAAGTAGAAGGGTCGACCTGCTGCGCTGTTTGTGAGATGTCGCAAAGGGTGCTTTTGGTAAGAAACACAGTGCTGTACAAAATTCTATAATGAATGCCACGTCACTTGTTGCTCCAATACAAGGTACAATGTCGGACATAAATCCTCTAATGCGTTGGGGGGACACACGAATGGAAATACATTTGATATTTTTGTCATAACAAAGGTAGTCTAGAAGTAAGAGACATGCAATATTGAGGTATCATATCTATCTGAGCGTATAAAAAAAATCCACAAAATTAGTCCCCCCAAGGACTCCCTGAGCAGCTCGCAGCATATACAACTGCCCTAATTCTTCATTCACTCCTCCAAACTATCGGTCCTAATCAGACGAAATTGCATTGTATCTCGCTCCGGCGGTGTCATCCAAGGAAGAACATAGTCTTTTCTCGTTATATCGGCCAATTCAAACCCACATTTGCGCAAGACATTGACTGATGCCTCATTCTCCGTATCGCAATATGCCTCCAACACATCGAATTGCGGCTTGCACGACCAATATAGTTCCACAAACGCCCTCAACGCTTCCGTTGCAAATCCCAGGCCCCAGGTTGATCGATGAAAGATGAAGCCCACTTCCGGGAGAGGATCCGTTCTCCATGTTCCGATCCATCCGATAAAGCCGCCATGGGCCAAAATATCGTACTGCTTATCGTCCTGGGCGCCTTCCTGAATGCCGTTGAGACGGTTTCGCATGGCATCAAAGTTCATATCTTGTCGGAGGAGTACCGCATAGTTCTCACCCATGGGATTGGCTTCGAGAAATAAACTGGACATCCACTGTCGGGAATCGTCTATTGTCTTGCATGGGCCGTGGGCGCTCCATCGGGTGGCCACCGGATCGGACCAAATGGCGTGATAGCCAGCCACATGGTCCTCTGTTAAACGGACGAGTTGTAGTCGTGCGGTCTGCATTTTGAGTAGGGATGAATGACGACGAGAATAAGACCGCTGTGTAAGATTGTATGGGAATCCAGCCGGGAAGGCCCAGAACACCACAAACGTCGGAGAGAAAGAATGGGGGAAAAGGAAAGGAAAGGAAAGAAAAGAAAAGAAAAATAAAAGAAAAATAAAGGAGAAGACAAAATAGACGGAAGTAAAATCAAGGACTGCGGGCACCGCATCCAGTTAGACAGGCTGAGTAATCTATCGTATCGCAAGAGTCAAATAGAGACCAATTGTTACTATTCAATCGTCTCACGGCGAGTTTGTTTGAGCTGATGTAACACGAGGAAAGCACTCTGCTTGACCGGATCAATCCCAGCTTCCATTCCTATCAAACGACTGCTTGGAGGGATACCTCGTGCGCTCTGGTCGCCGTCCAATCGACCCTTCTCTTCGAGGGCCACAGAGCGCTGGGCGATAGTATAAATTATAGAGCCATCCCATGTCCCCTCCCTACGAGGTGCCGCTGCCAGGATAGCAAGCGCGGCGTGGCGGGTACCATAGTTTCGACAATTTGTAGCAATAAAATAGAGAATGGGCACGATCCCTATTTCCAAAGTAAAAACTGGTGGCGTCTCAGCAGTGCATGCGGGTTGAGGCGACTCGTCTAAGAGCCGCTGTAGCCTCGATAAAAGCAACCCAAATCCCCGTTCAAACGGATCGTGTGCAAGTGCTCCCTGAGAGTGGTCCATCTGGAGTAGCATTCGCAAAGCATCGCGGTAAATCTCGACGAGCGTCGCTGCGTGCTGCTCAGGCGTTGAAAACGTATGAGCGTATTGGCTCCGAAACGCCTGGTAAGCGCGATCCCACTGATCCAACCCGGACACTCCCTCGGTTTGCATCTCTCGAAGAAAGACCTCGCTCCCCGCCATGGCTTCCGGGTATTTACGTCGATCACCGACATCACCAGACGTCACGCCGGGGGTGGTTGCAATTTTTGCCAGAGCGATCTGGTTGATGAGTCGAAAGAACCTGTCGATCTGGTTGAAAAGGATATCCTGGGCCTCACCCAAGGACGTGAACATGTCCGGCGTGGCGATGGAGAAATACTGCCCAGGTTTAATAAGAGCGCCGGGAGTAGTAGAAGCGACATCCAGGAACAAATCACATTGGAATCGCATGCGCATCAAGGTACCGACCATAGGGTATTTGGATATGATGGATGTGTTGGGACAATCCTGCCTCGCCGCTCCCCTGTCCGTGCCTTTTGCTATCTCCGACATATGGAAGGCACAGCGCAGGTGTACATCAGCGGCTTGGTACCGACCTTGGAAGATTTCGATTGAAGAAAGCAGGAGACAAGCTGTCAGAAAGGTGTCCATGGACTGGATCTTTGAACAGAGCAGAGATTTCATGTGCGAGAGAGCGGATGCATAATGGACCAGAGCAGAGTGCTGCGTATTCCTGCTCCACTGACCGTTAGGGTTGACTGAGTCCGCAAAGCTGCGATGCAAGTCCGCCAGGGAGATGGCAGCGTATCGGATGACGGGCTCAGCATAGCACATTTGGAGAATCAAACGATCCTTGGCGGAAGCATGGAAACATCCTAGGAGTTGAGCCGCTGTATGCCGACGAAAGTAATCGAAGGATATACTTTCGCCAGCTTTGGTGAAAAGAGGAACGGCCAAAGCGGGTTGCAATGTCCCCTGTTCTTTTGGCTCACCGGCCTTTGGCAATTGTAGGGGATAGCCATCGCACTTCCGTCCAGTGCTAGTACATCTCACACACGCTGGCCGAGCTTCATCGCATTTGACATGCCGGATCCTACAAGTCGTGAGCGCGTTGTGCCAGATACCCCTTGTTAAGCTGATTGGTCTTACTTGCAAGTATAACAGCCCGTGCGCACTCTAGTACATTTCTTTGGTTTCTTGGCCATTGGATGTATGTGTCTACTAACTGACGACAGCTCAAGGCAAACTAGCGGGATCCAGTGCTTAGTAGTGGATTGGCGTGATGGCCCCCCTTTATATATGCAGCAGGATGATCCCCATATCTCCTGCCCTTTCCGTCCGGCGTCCTCCATTGGTCGTTCGGCAGTGAAAAGGCACGCTATACCGCATAGAGACTAGCGAATCATGCACTGAAGAATTTATTGAAGGATGATCAACTCACATGTCATGTTACATGTCTTGCCCTCACTTCTGCACTTCTGTCCCTCTCACGTCCTCTAACCAGCTGAGGACAACATAATCGTAGTATTAATATACACTTCACACTTAAATTTAGATCGGGGTTCCATCGTTTACCTTTTGCACATACATAATTTATTCAATTCTGTGGAATTCTAGAATCTCTCCTATTGGCGTAATTATATATTTCCGATGCACCGTACCAATCAAATATATGTGTTGTGCTGATACCACCATATCATGCCATAAGGCTGTACTGTCAACCATGCTTAGCATAAATATTTGAACCTGAACAGCAAGAATGCAAGGTAACCATAGAGCGATAGTCATTTGATCTACTTAGGTTGGAGAAGACTCCACAAATGCTACAGAGAAAGAAAGTATGGGTGCAGAGAACCTATCACCTCTGCCGATCTTTCTGCCTCGATTGAGCATCTCCGTCTTCTAGAGAATGTCACCCAGCTTTGTGAACCAGCGTTATGCAGTCAGTGACACCGTGTTCCTCCTCAAGGCCCCCAGGCAACTGACTGACAATTTCGACCGGCTTCTCGAGTCGTAGTTCGACGTTCTTCTCGCCGCCACCTCCGATGGTCCACGATATGGTCGCAACATTGTCCTTACCCAGCGCAACCTTGGCTTGTATTGCATCACTGAGCCCAAGACGTGGCTTAAAGAGAACCTTACTCGACCCCGGTGCGATCGGTCGAATGCCGGCCAGTTCCGTGCAATACTCATAGATGGGCACACTAGACCACGCATGACAGTCCGACCGCTGCCGGACGTCGTCCTCCTCCCAGGTTGACAAATTGTTGGTCAGCATATTGCGCCACGGGTCCCAGAGCTGGGACCAGAAGCCATCGTAGACCTGATCGCCAGCAAGGGACAATGCACGAAGGGCATAGAACCGCATCATATACGAGCATTTTGCGAAGCGGGAGTCCGCAAACGATTCTGTCAGAAGGCGGGCATGATCCTCCGGTCGCGCTGTCCCGGACAGAACGGCAAAGACCTGGCAGTGCTGTGAATAAGACATTTCGTCAGCGATATCGGCCGTGGAATCGGTGAAGAAGTGTCCGTCGTAACAGTGCGCTCGAACAGCCTGTTGTAGCGCGGCCGCCCGTGCTTCGTACTCCTCTGCATAGCCCGGTCGGCCAACTTCGCGAACCAGCCGCGCAGCCTGTTGAAGGACATAAGCGTATAACATGCTGAAGTATGTATGGCGGTTTGATTTGCGACCCGAGGTGGGCACCCCTTTGTCCGGATAATCCTCCGTCGCACCCCAGGTCGTGACCCAGTCGACATACTGCCACACATCCTCAGGTAAGCCACTTACAAGGCCCAAACTGTCAATGTGTACGTCGAAGAAGTCGAGGACGCCGTCGATCCGAGGGAGGAATGAACGAGCAAAGCGAGTGTCGCCAAAGTAAAGATGGTGATCACAGACCTGCAGGATCCAATACAACGGGAAGCCGGCAATAAGCTGGGGGACATGAGAGGGGAAGCGAGACTGAGTGAGACCCTCAAAGGTGACTGAAGCTGCAAAGTTTGTGATCGCTTGTCGCATCAGCCGGTCATCGCCGGAGAGTAGATAGTGAAACAAGCCGACGGCGCGACTGTCGCCAGAGTATCTACCGGGAATGTTAGTCCTCCCCGGATACGATCTCAAAGGACATGTCTAGTAGTCGACTTACTGAAGCTGCTCATAGAACGGACAGTCCGAGTACCCGTCAAACATGCAGTTTCGCATGGTGCGAATGGACACGTCCCATATCCGTTCGCTGTATTCATCGCCAGGTTCGGTCCAGCTGGCCTTGATGGCGAGGGGATAGTTCACTTGTGTCGCCTCCAAGGGAAGCATGCGGACCGATTCCTCTCCCACTATGATCTCAAGGCGTAGGAGGCGAAATGTTCGGAACCAAAATGGCTCGTACGCCACGATTTGCGTGTCAGGGATATCCAAGGTGACCGCGTCATAAGGACCGATGAGATGACCAGCTTTTGCATCCAGCCTATCTGTCTTCTTGCGAAAGTACGGATAGGAACGAGGCTCCAGCTCGTATCCCTCTGAGTACGTCACTTTTAGCGTTATCTGCGACGCGTTCGTGATACCTTGAAAAGCCCATCGGAGGAAGGCTGTTGAATGTGTGTCGGCCTGCAATTCAAGCATGTGTGACGAACGACCACGAAGAGTCAATGGGCCGTCCCCGGACAAGCAAGATGACCATTCGTCGGCGCTAATATAACTCTCGCACGCACGTACCACGTTGACAACGATGGGGGTCTGATCGGGCATTGGGATCCCGCGCGGACGCAATCGCCAGGGTGGGAGATCGCCATTCAGCGTTTTGATCCCATACGCCTTTGGGGTCACTGATGGGCTATAGATCGTCGGAGCGACTCGTTCGTATATCTGTCACAGGGAGGTAATGGGGAGTTTGCTCAGAACTGCAGGATGGGCCTAGCTTACGTGTAGGAATCCGTCATCTATCAGGCCCGTTGGAAACTGAATACTATCATCCACTTGTGCCTGCCATCCCTTATGGGAATCAAGCTCCACAGCGTTACTGCCTGCCTCTATAGAGCCCACCACAGTCAATCCCGGCAGCGTGGTCCTCTCAAATGGCATGGCGCCGCGCGAGGATGCAAAATATCGCACCACAACGAAGCGAATCACATTCCGTCCACGGTTGAGATACGGTGCGATATCGAGAGTGTCATAGTACCAGATCCACGGACTGCTGCGAGCTGGCCCGACAGCGACCCGGACTCCATTGACATAGAGCTTATATCGCGTATCCGCAGAAAAATGTAACTGCGCGCGGGTGGGACCTTCCGGAAGGTCAACTTCACGGCTGAAATGGACAATCCGTCCCGTCGTATTGACTCGCGACGAATCAACCCAATCTGGTGTCCAGATCCAGTTGGCCTGGAGGGAATTGATGATCTGGCGAGACTAGTTACTATGCTATAGGTGTGCTAAACTTTTGGCTCGGTCGCACATACTTTCTGTTCGTCAGGCGTCACCATAGTGTGTGAACCAGTTAGGATTCTCTTGGCATGTGGCAGATTCAGTATTTGGGCGTTGCAGAAGAGGCTAGATTTGAAGATATTAGTTCTATGGGCATGACGCGTATGAGGGGTTTGTCTCGGGTTATCGTGTCCCGAGGTGGATGTTCGGTTAATTGCATATAATCCAGTAGACGCTGATCTGTGAAGTTTTATAAAAAAAAAGTAGAGTTTTAAGTTAACCTAAAGATAGACATACCCAGGAAGAAGAAACAAAGAAAGGAGAAGGGATTCAAGCTTCAGAGGCTATCCAAAGAAAAATAAAGCACCCTTTAGTAGTATCTCGGCTAAAATAATAGCCGAATAGCTGTATCATGCATAGGTCTAGTAGACTAAAGTCACTCATAAAACATGAGGCTATGACACAAAAGATAAATAAAATGAAATAGCGTCCCAAAACGTATTTCTCTAGTAGACTTGGACCAAACAATCAAGGCCCAAGTCCATATTAGCAGTGCTACAATTCCTCTCCATTCATGGCACCATTCGATGATATAGAGGCCTGTTGAAGATAGCAAACATAACAAAACCAGCCAAATGTAAAATCCGATAAACCTTAAAGAGAGAGAGAGCAGGATAGTTAACCCCCGAATATAAACTTTGGAGACCTAGGCAAGAGGGAACAACGTTGAGCAGGGCCAATTAGGTAGTAGGCCAACCAAGCATGTTTATTTCCATTAAAGCACTATATAAAAACCAGGAATCTCGAGAATCACTGGCGCTCTCGTGTCCTCCGCCTCTACCGTAGAACCTCTTGATAGCTTGGCTGGCAATCAAGCAAAAAGGTCTTCCGCTTCCTGCACAGCGCTCTCAAGAGCGTCCTGCTCAAGTTGGTCAATAACAGCCTCTCGCGGCTTAAAGCTGCGGGAGTAGAATTCTGCATGTATGAATCAGTAGTTATTCGGCTGCTAGGTGGGCAACTGCTTACCTCCTGTGATTCCACCCAAATCACCCATAGGAAAGAGAGTGCGCGACATGTCCACCCTGACGGACAACTTGATACGGTAAAGCTAAACATCGTGAGCAAGATGCGTCAATATCCGTACGATAGTATCGTAGAGTTGGTTCCTACCTTGAAATAGGGGTGTGAGGCGTCTGGGAAACGCAAGACCCCAATATCGAGCATTTTCTGCTCGTGAGGCCCACTCCTGGACCAGAATTGCTGGGACATATCGATAATAGCTCCTGACTGGGCAACAATATTGGCCATCTGCTGCTTATTAATCGTACAATTGAGAACATCCTTATCAGCGATAAGCTTGGTCCACCAGGTCAAAACCTTTTGGAGTAGGCGTTAGCAAGCGTTAACCTCTTTTCTTCTTTTCTCATTTCTTCTCTCGTTCGGATTATGCATATCGCCATACCTCTCTGACAACAGCGTTGTCCGGATTTGCGCCAACCGTGAAGTATCCCAGGTTGCCCTTTAGGAGATTCTCGGTACGATCGATAGAGTCCCCTGCAGCCTCTAGGAAAGTGTTGTTCACCAGGACATACTCGATGTTCTTGACTGTGCGTTGGCTTGATGACAGCTCCCCCAGACTTCTCATGACGCTAGCAATCGCCACCTTGAGGGCGTCGTCCAATTCACCGATACTCTCACTATCGAGAGTGCCATAGGATGGGGCCAGCTCATCGTGGAGATATTTGGAGCTCGGGCCCTCGCGGTCATAGATCTAGGAATGGGGCAGTCAGCAGTCTATTTGCATACTCTAGTAGCAGTATCCCTACCGTATCCCACCTGAAATTATTGATTCTCTCCGCAACATCGATGTCATCAGAACCAAAGACTTCTGCAAGGGTGGGGGCCATGTTGATTGAGAATCAGACTGAAATCTGAGGTAAGAAGCCAAAATATTTCGTCCGGTTTGATACAACTGCGCGGATTGCTGGAGTTATGAATGCCAAATTCGACGAGAAGACTGGGTAGATGAGGCCTATATATGCTTTTTCCGAGCCACCAGCAGAAGTTCCACTTTTCTTCACCAAGACTATCAAGAGTCCAAGATAGGGTGCGAAAAGATCGTGTTAATCTGAGATCGCTTAAAGATCGTGAGTGGAATCATCTGAGAAAGGAAATGATATACAACCACCCCGCAGGGATCAGCGCGATCTTTTCGCACCCAATCTCGGTACAGCCAGCCATTTCAGTTCTCGCTTACAACGCATGGCCCTTGGTCAATGCTTTGGAGGGGCGATGGTGGCTTGGACTAATCAGCGCTTCAGGATCAAATACGTGATGGCAATGAATCGATGTTGACTGCCGAATGACCCACCCGAAGTAACAGCCGAGGAGTGCAGTAACTTCCGCACTTCTACATTTGGATGGTCACTATCTTAGAGCGCATTGCGGTGGGGTGTCCAATGATAATGACCTTTCTCTGTACGAACTCGCTATATTGGCTTGGTTAAGGCCAGTGTCCCAGGCCTAACTGCGGAATAACCCCATTTTCTCCATCCAAGCGTCCTCCATCTTTGCTGTTATCCCTCTCAGTGCTCAATTCTCCTTGATACATGATATATACTACATCTTGTACTGTTTAGCAGTAAGATTGGCTTTGCTGTACCCTAGTAAACCAAGCCTTGTGTAGTAAAAGTACACCTACCCGCGTCGTCGCATACCCTAAGTTCAAGCCTACCCGTAAATTGTTGTCTATGGAACGTGCTATGGCACTTATAATATTTTTGATATACTCGTTTATGTATTTCTCATATCAGTATCTTAATTAGGGATACTAAAAGTGACGCTTTAGATCGTGGCCCACCACAGAGAACCATGGTTGAGGAAGACAAGCAACTTGATATTGGTATAAAGCAGGGTTACCGTGTGATGTCATGCATGACATCAAGCCTTCCTCACACGCTTGCTCTTCTATAAAATCACATACTTGGTCAATCGGACTATATTTCCACTGTGTTTGCATTAAAGATAGCAGCACATAAGACATGATGGCCGATAGTAGTGGTTCGCGAAAAAAGGTGGCCATCATTGGCGCCGGTGCGGCGGGCATGGTAAGTGGAGTATGAAATGAAATTCAGTGAATTTGCAAAACTAACAACAACAAAGTCCTGCGCTGCTACACTAGCAAAGCATCCACGAAAATATGAAGTGACACTCTTCGATACCGCGCCTCATACCGGCGGTCAGGCTATCTCAATCCCTCTAGACGACTCCCGGCATGGCGCCAGCTGGTTGAATGAGGGCGTGCAGGGTGGTTCGCCCATCTTTCGACATACATTTAATTTCTTCCGAAGATATGGCTATGAACCGGTGGAAGTCAAGCTCCAAGTGTCGTTCGGAAAGGGACAACACAGCTTTTGGACGAATATGTTCCCCAGTCCGCTGGTGGATCGATTTTCAGACGAGATACAAAAGTTCGGTCGCGTATTGAAATGGATCAAGCGACTCATGCCGTTCTTAGGTATTCTGCCCGTGAAGATCATGTTAAAGCTATTCCGGTTCAGCACTGAGTTCGGAAACAAAATGGTGTTGCCATTGCTGGCTCTTTTCCTGGGGACCGGTAACCAAACGCCGAATGTGCCAAGCGTGCTGTTGGAGCGACTGTTCGATGATAAGAATATGAGACTGTGGGACTACGACCCCGATACACTGCTTCCCAATCAACCGACCATGTATACGTTTCCAAACTTGAGTGACTTCTACCGTGACTGGGCTCAAGATCTGAGCTCAAGGGGCGTCCATCTCCGGCTTGAGACTCGCCCCGAGCTTGTAAGGCGAGATAAGCATGGTGTAACCCTACGACCGCATCCTGCGACTGATGATGCGGATGGTGATCCGGATGAGACCGATCTACCGTGTGAAGAATTCGATGAGATGGTTATTTGCTGCCCGGCCGACGAGGCCAAGAGGTTACTTGGAAAACATGCGACATGGCGCGAGAAGTACGTCCTGGGTGGTGTCAAATTCTTCAACGACATCACCATCACGCATTCTGATTCCAAGTACTTTAACAGTATCTTCGAGACTCGCTACAAGGCTGATCTCTGCGCAAAGGGCAATAGCCAGTCTCGGAGAGATCAGATCGCATTCTCCCAAAAAACCCCGAGGACACGGAAAGATGGCTGGGAGGGCTTTGCTCCGATGTACTATATCCATTCCTACGAGTCTGATCCGGATAAGATCGAAATGGGCTTCGACTGTACGAACTACCAGCACCAGTTCCGCGAGGCCATCGGTGAGAATTCTATTTCCCCAGAGTCCGACCGGCACGTTTATCAGACAATCTTCCTCAACGACCAGGAGAAACACCTTTGGACATGGGATGGTATCGACGAGAGCAAGATAATCGACAAAAAATGGTGGCATCAATTTGGGCATCGCTGGCAACATTATCTACGCGTGGTACCGGGCATGATGTTTATCAATGGTAAAAACAGGACACTGTACGCTGGCGCTTGGACGATGGTGGTGAGTTTTGCTCTCTCAATTTTCTTTCCGCATGCTAAATGCTACACAGAACATGCACGAAATTGCCTGTATATCAGGAGTCGCGGCGGCATACCGACTAGGTGCCGATTATGAGGCTTTTGACGATTTTGCCGAGGACTTCTTCTCCAAGTATCTCCTCGTCTCGCATGGTGTTCGTTACAAACGGGGCAAGAATTGCGAGCCGACATAAAGTGGAATGACTCATATTCAATCTTGGAATCACCTATCTCATTACACAGAGAAATTTCATACCTTCGTAGAAGCAAAGCCTGGATTTGGGCAGATGCGACCAACTCAAAGACCTTGGTATTAACACATCACGAAATAGAGGTTTGTTTCCGATGGCATCGCATCGAGAAAGCCTCCAACATCAACGCCAAACTTCCTAGTGTACGCAAACATCTGACGAAACCAGTCGCATTCAGGGTGGTTGAAGTATTCGAAGTACCCAAATGCAACCGTTGCCGGAAAGGATATCACGCAAGCACCAAGGGCAACTGTCTTTGGTTGAAGGAAGTACTCGACAGATCTGGCAATGTTGACGGCCATGTCATGCATCTCCTGTACATCACAAGGAAACAGGGGGAAAGGAGACTGACTTCCCTCCGCTGTATTCGTTAGACAACTCAGATATAACATACCGAGATTGCTAAAGAGGAGAACATGAGAAGTCCAGTACAAAAGGTGAATATGACCCGATTCAAAATTGGAGAAATAGATGCATGTTGAAGGGACTCTTTCCGGAGGTATGGCGTGGACTGTATGAAAACGCGACGGTTGTTCCCAGTGTATTTTGCTAGGGTAATCACTCTGGTATGCCTCATACCATGTCTGTAAACGTCTGTAGAGGCTTAAATATACATCGCAGACTCTGGACAGCATTTTCAACTTTTGAGAAAGGTCTGATGCGCTAGGCACAGAGTCTATCATCTGCAATAAAGCCGGAATTTCCAGCATCAGGTCCAATAAGTGTTGCTTTGGTGCCTTCTTCCACCCCTTCCAAGGAAGGGATGTCCATTCTGGCGTTGCAAGGTATGTGGGCTTCCTTGCTCCCATACTATGGATCGTCTGCGGGAAAGTGAATTAGCACAGGGTTCACGCAGCAAAATCGCCGACCTTACAGCAGAAAGGCGAAACCCATCAAACAGTCTATGTTTCGCCTGTGACCATCTGGTGTTCAGTCCCTGTGAGTATATCAATGAAAGAGCACCTTGAGTGTGGCTAGCCCACCCCAGGCCTCTGCTCGACGATCCTTCTAAGATCTACAGTGAGGAGTTCCTCTTAGCAAGAATACAACCACCAACGGGAAGGAGATCTTGCCTCATAGATGGCTAAGAGCATCATGCTTGCTAGGGTTTCATCTCGAAGGCCCTGGGTTCCATTCTGAATGGTTCTTTGAAGATGCCGCAGTGTCTGCGAATATGATTCGCAGCTTAAGCGAGTCAAACGAGAATCCTGGGAAAGGCGACCCATTCGAGCCGCACCAAGCGCTAGTAAAGCCGACTTTAAACTCGGCTCGTCTACATCAAGGTCCGGAGTAAATGCCATCCAGTCAATATAGCTCGACTTTCCGAACACGTCTAATCCCGGCTGGATGACATTGTTATGGAAGTATGAGCTACAGTAGTACGCTACGGCAGAGCGCTGGAGGGAAAGGGCATGAGAAGATAGTCCACTGCTGCACAGGTGATGTATAGCCCTTTGGCCTAATCGGTTACCGATTTCTCGACTGTCCGTGGTGGATTCGACTTTCGAATTGCACTCCGACGCCGTTTGGCTGGAGCTGCCCTTGTCCTGATAGGACACATTGATAAACTTCCTCTCGCGCATATATCCCGGACAGGAAGTGTTTCGCGACAGGCATTGACCGCACGATGGCCGTTGTTCATCGCACTATCGATATCGTTAGATGGGAAAGCTTGGAGTTAAGACGAAGAAGGCCACTTACACGTTTCTTCCGTCTTCTGCATGCATGACACCCTTTCGAGCCCCCGGCAATTCGTACCATTGTGTCAAGAGCAATAAAATGAAATGATTTGTTCTACGCTGCTACACACTCAACAAAGATTGGGATACAGGTTCACATTCTTGAGAAGGCCATTTTATGACCCTCACATAGACCACGCCGTGGGGCTGCGGAGGTACTCTACAGAATACGAGGACATCTGACGGCAACCAATCCTATGCCAAGGTTGAAACAGGGTCCAGAAGCATTTTGGTTTCGGCGCAATACATTTCCTAATTTAGTATGGCTCACCATGACTAAGACCTGGCATGTACTTCGTGGTTGGTCGTTATATATAGCGTCAGATAATAAATAAGCTTCGATATATCCCTGTCCAAGGGCGAACATTTATATGTAAGGCAGAAGAATTCATGATGAGGAAGCGCAAAGCCTTTCTTAATCCAGTATTCATGATGGTGCCTAAAGCTCAAGTATTCTGTAATCATGTCGACTCAACAATTCAACCTAGTAAAAACGTTGGTACATTGATGGACAGGTAATATAAATAGAGTGATTTCTGCAGTGTACGATGATATCCTCACTACGAATCAACAAAATCACTTCATCTTTATTTCTCAAGTATGGACGGTGCTGCTTCAAGTACTCCTAAGACAATGTTCCGCTGGGTCCAAAAGCTGTACAATGCTTTGGGCTTCAAAAAAGGCTATAACTTCATTCTGTGTATGTTCTTTTCTCCGACCCCCACCTGTGTAGCGACAACACACTAATTTTAGCTTAGTCTTCATCTTTGGCGGTGCATGGATGGGATTCACCCTCGCTCGTCTAGAATATTTAGACTTCTCGACGTTCTGCAAAAATGCAGTACCCGGGCAGTGCTTTTACTACAAGGGGACAGGATACATAGGACTATACCTACACCTCGGCTGTATACTACGTATGGCTCTTCAGACTAGAACATCTTTATTTGAGTTGCTAACGCCACCTTAGCCGCTGCCTTCCTTGCCTTCTTTCAATTTGTCCCGGCGATTCGATACAAGGTGATACTGTTTCATCGCATCAATGGTTACACCATCATCTTACTTGTTTTGCTTTCCAATGTTGGGGCATTAATGATTGCAAGGCATACATTCGGAGGAACTCTGTCCACTCAAGCCGTCGTGGGTCTTTTGGTCATTTTATCAACCTGTGCCATTGGCATGGCATACTACAATGTCAAGAGACTACAGCTGGAGCAGCATCGAGCCTGGATGTTGCGCGCATTCTTCTACGTAAGGCCACTTTTGACCAAAGAAATCTTCATTATGAGTCTACTAAATATAGTTGTTGAACAGATGGGAAGTATCATCACCACGCGCATAATAACGATCATATCGACGGTCATCATATCAATCTCACCAAAATATTACATGGCACAGCCTTGTGATAAAATAGATTTAATAATTGGAAGAGAACAAACACTCGAGAGTTACCCTGACTGTGCTAGCTTTTACAACGGATCCCACCCAGACCAAAATGTCCTCGTCCTAGGTGATTTTAATGGCACTGCGGACAAGATTGGAACCGCATTGAACTTGAACTTTGGGATGGCATTTTGGCTGGCCTTGTTCCTTCATGCTATAGGTGTAGAGATATATGTAAGTCGATCGAAGTGAATGCTTGTTTCACGCGAGTGCTACATAACGCCGACACTGACTTGAATCTTAACATCCTCTAGCTACAGATGACACCCAAAGAGTCTCACCGACTTCGCAAGATTTCTTATACCCGGCAGTTGGAAGCTGGGTACAAGCACCCCGGTCGGGCGGGTCTCACTGTTGACAAGTTCGGCGATAGCGAGCCTTGGGTTCCAGAGACATGAAGTCGTTAAATATAGGCTTATCTACCAGCTAGATTATGTGACTCTGGTGTGTTGCAAATAGTCCTTTGGTAATGGGTTCTAGCAGTGATGGTGAAGCGCTTCTTTCACTACGGCTTCATATAAAAGACTTCCTGGTTCGCTGATGTACGAGTGGATCATGTTATTAGGTTTTCTAGTGGCTATATATGTGATGCTGGCAAATACAAGGGAGGGTTAGATAACAAAAATTTACGCATGACAAGGACAAGCAATTGTGAAGACATAGAACGTATGAGTAGAAAGGCTAAGCAACACGAGGGGATATCGAAGCACTTTTCACTCTTCTTGTTTCATAGAGTCCAGGCGACGATAGCGCTATAGTGTAGTTTATTTCCCATTCTTGCACTTTGACACTCGAGTCCCTTGAGTCTCTTGGGCAGCCCACGCAAATGTCAAACCTAGAGACAGGAGAATACTTTCGCCCACTTCACCCCCCTGCGTGTTCAGCATCACATTGATGCAGGAAGGGGAATAGCGTTCGATGTAAGTCGGAAGACCAAGACATAATTAATGAAACTTCCGACCTTCAACCTTAACAACAGGGCCTTCATAAACCTTCCGCGCAACCAGCCAGTACAACAACCCAGATGATCCCATTACCCCGACAAACAGGACCGGTGCCCAGTTGAGAGTTTCGGCCGTGACTTCACGGTTCACGGGCCAGAAGCTCCAGAAGAATGCCCATGAAGCATATAATAGAGCTAGTATATTTATTGGCATTCCAAATCGACCAAGCGACCAACGGGAAGGGGGCAGTGGTGGAGACTCTGTTATGCGGCGCACGATAACGCAAGCAATGCAGATCATATATGTACCCATGAGAGGACTGGTAGCGAGTGATAGCAAGGCGTTCATTGCGACGCCAGAACCAATATTGATCAAGAACATGATAATCGAGAAAGCGCATGTTAATATAACTGAGTTGACGGGTATATGGAGTGTCGGGTGGACCTATTCAAACTATTAGCAAATATCCCAGCGACCACTACAATTGATGAGGGCCATACAGCTCCAAGCCAGTTAGAGAAGGGTAGGCCATTATCTCGAGCGAAGGCGAATGTCTGTCGCGATGCTGACGCTGTGGAGCTGATGGTAATCATGAAAAATAAGAGGAGGATGGTCACAACAAGGATGCTTGCACCAGTTGCATTCTTCGTAGCCTCAGAGAATACATAGATAAACGGTAGACCAGCAGGGGAGTCAAGAGCATGTTGTACGTCAGGCATTATGAATAGATATGTCAGAACTGAACCCATGGCAAATGGTATGTTTAGGGCAAAGGACAATATCATTGATTTAGGAACTGTAACTCCAGCGTCCTCAATCTCTTCGGCTGTAATATGATTAGCTGCTTATAAGCCACCATACCAAGTCATAGGAAGCACTTACACATATGTGCGACTGAGTCAGAGCCTGGTAGAAGAGAGGATCAGCAATAGCCTCGTTAAATCCAAATTATAGAGCTCTCACCCATGACGGTAAACATTGAGGACACTTGACCTATCATCACTGCCAAAGGTGGATTCGCCCACCCAGCACCATAATCCGTAAAGCCGAAGAATACGTCTTGTGCCTTTGCCTTGGGAGCGAGAACCAGTAACGTGACGATGATTGGAACAAATGCAAAGAAGTGAAATGTGACGAAGATGCCCTCGGCAAGTGGGAGATGTTGCGCAGCAAATATATTAAAAAGGCTCATACCAATCGATGCTGCAGAGACGATTAAGGTTCCTTGCCAACGAGTCGGTGCATATGTCTCATGGTTCAAGAATATCACGCCCTGTATCATTGTTCCGATCATATAGGTGTTAAATGCCACCGCGCTCTGCCAAGCGAGTGCCGAAAGCCATCCTATTGTAAACACATGCATTAGTATGTATAGTCAGTTTGATGACACTCATCACCTGGCACTCGTACCGGAGACATAGCTAAGAAATCTTTGATGTTTTCTAGGAGCGAATTCAGATACCCACTAGAAAGGAGCTTCAGCTTCAGGCTCTCTATCATCTAGGATACAATACATACATGATATTGGCCGCCCGCGGTAGGCGCCCTATGTACACAAGGTTAGCTTCACGGTCGAGATCCACATTGCTATACTCACATGGAGGACATTTCAGCCAAGGAAAGAACGATGAAAAGCTGCCCGCAGCATGCCCAAATCAGGGACCAAAACAGACATGGTCGCCCGCCTGTCCTTAAGCCCTGGGAGGTCGATCTTGCATCAAGTCAGCTAATTCATGGCAGGTGTAGGGGTAACTTACGTTAGCACATTCTCCCACGTTCCCATGATGCATGTTGTAAAGCCAATTGTACTGATAAGCCGGAAGTTTCTCTTTTCTGCATTAATACTCTAGGTTAAAGGGTACGGATAGACTGGATACGAACCCTCATTTCCTGTTTTTTACCCATCCGATCCATGTCCCTTTGGTCGTTCACTGTGAATCCCTCTTTAACGTCCTTCGATGTATCGTCATCAAGACCTTCTCTCGTATCGGGCACCGCTTGAATATGTGGGCTGCGGTCCGAGCCGATTTCTTTCAGTTGCAACCGCCCGCTTTCCATAATGACAATGAAGAATACAATCCACAAGTATGGGAAGGATGACAGATTGTAGTGTGAGTTGTTCTGGGAAAATTGAAGGATGAGAGGATGCTTCGCAAGTCGATTTCACCCCCCACCCCCCACTCCGGAGCAGGGTACGTAAATAAGGGCACAGCGTCGCATCACCATTGCATCGCACGAGGTTGTACACGGACTGTAGTGGATTCTAGTCTGAGCGTGAAAGTCTGGACATCAATTGGAATATCCCCCAAGCTGCCCAATGAATACACGGAGTGGACTGGCCGGTGGCGCATAGCCTGCATAACGTCGCAGTTAAGTTTCAGGGATCATGCACAAAGAATGCCTTAGCTGTACCAGGTCTCCCTGAGAAGGTGCTGAGAGATTTGAGTGCCGATCCAATAGATTACATATCTCCGGGACCTGCTGGCTCTTGAAACCATTCCCTCTTTATCCCGGAAGGCTAGACTTGAAGTCGGCGTCCCCATTTCTAGACAAGGTCATACAGGTATAAAACCATGAGGTTGCACACCTGTACATATTACCCTGCTAATATAAACTTTCACCTGGGTCATGTAATTCTGGGCCTCCCATATTGCGCTGGAGTCATTTTAATTCCTTGCTCACACCTGATCTAGCCCCGTCCCGATCAACACTCGTAGGCCCTTTTTTCGACACCGAGAATAATTTCCGACTGTTCGTGAAACAAAATAATCTGAAATAAAGAATAAGCGGGGGTGTGCCAAGGAAACCTCCGTCGTCGGGTGCAGCATATAATTATACCTCATTGTGAGCGTCCAGGATCCCTTGTCCGCGTTTGGTTCCTCACTCGAGGTTTCTCGATATCCGAAGAGTCGTTCAGTCGTTCTTCCAGTATTCTTAATCGCGGCTTGTTATTCTGAGTTGCAACTGGAATGAGTTTCTCCGGCGATGAGGATCACTTCTCCTTGGAGGTCTCGTCGGCCAATCATGTTGCAATCATTGTTATTGCCGCAGTAGTTGGATTGGTATGGTCGCTATTGATGATAGTAATTAGAATCTTCCTGCGAGTGCGTCTGATTCCTCCACTCGGTTTCGATGACGCAGTTGCTATATTTGGAACGGTATAGAAACTCTCTATCTCATCTCATCTTTCTTGATATATAGACTAACGTATGCACATGAAGGTTGTTGGAGTAGTGCAGACATCAGTAACACTTCACGCTGTACATAATGGCATCGGCAAACAGGAGGACTTACTTGTGCCCGACGACGCTGATGCTGGGTTGAAAGTATGATTACTCCTCTTTCTGCGCTTTGTAGAAATGATGTCCAGCCCACTAACAGCCCGATGACCGAGTAGAGTATATACGTTGCGTGGCTGCTTTATCCGATCGCCGTTTGCTCCTCCAAAGTCTCTTTAGCATTACTTATAGCACGCCTTACAGTAGCTAAGGTAGAGCTTCGGGCAAGCTATGTGCTCACCGGAATAGGCGTTTTTTGGGGAGTTGTTTCAGTCATCGTCGCAGCGACGCAGTGTAGGCTGCCGCAGCCATGGAATATTGGAGCCACTCATCAATGTGATAGCATGGTACAGTGCACACCCAACATTTCATAAATGAAAAAAGACTTTGTATAGTCCTTCTAACCTGTCTCTTGGCCATCAAGTTCGTCCGATGGACCGTGGTCGAGACGGGCAATATGCTGATCGAACTGCTAATTCCCGGCCTCATCATCAAGGTGCTTTGGAATCTTCAAGCGCGGTTGAAGACAAAGCTTTCCATCCTGCTGGCCTTTTCAGTGCAGCTTTTGTAAGTGGCTGAACATCAAACCCTTGTCTCTCTCAAAACCCTTCCTATCAGAGCCTCCACTAATGCGATCTGGACATTATGACTCCAATAGGGTCGCAATCCCTACCATCTTCCGATTAATCCTTCTCCACGAGATGACGACTGAAGACATTCGTAACGACCGGACTTTTGCAATCACTAAAACAGTAGTTCTGACTGAAATCACGATGCACTTCTCCCTCATGGCTGCCACCTTTCCATGTCTTCGCAAATTCCTGCAAGCATTCGATACGAATCTGGGCGCAACCACTCATATGACTACTGAGCCGGACGGCACAGACAAGAGTGGTTCAAAGGAGAATTATGCGCTCAAATCTCTAGAACGCCATTCCCAGGGAGCAGGTAGCAGTTTCGAGCAGTGGCCTCGCCATAGCCGCCGGCCTGGTCGGAGATCTCAGCCACACACCGTGACGACGATTTCGGCAGGCCGGGAGGATTCAGGGCCTCGTATACAAGGAACTGATAGAGGGAATAGGGAACGAACAATCAACAATGATATAGAAAGTGGAAGTGTAGAGAGTGACGATAGCCAACTTGCTATAATTAGACGGACGCAACATTGGGAAGTTGCGGTGGAGTCGAAAGGAAACTGATACATACGTAAAAACTGGCTTATGGTAATCCTGACCTATGTTACGACCTGCAACGTTTGAAGCGTTTGGTTATAGAATCTTCGATTGAGTAACTAGTGAATACACATCTTTATTCATATATCGTAATCATGTACATGACCCTCGTCGGGTAAACCATACGTCTGTGGACAATGTTTAGTGCCCAAATGAGGTGACCGTAGCAGCCCTAGCCTCATCTTTATGTTCCTTTTGCCATTTCTTGGAATAGCGCACTCCAAAGCCATCGCTAAACACTTCACGAATGGCCTCCAAAGGCATGCCCTTGCATTCCGGGAAAAAGAACACCACAAATACCCAGCCAGTGAAGCAGATGCCGGTGTAGAACCCAAAGGCACCGCTCGGTGTGATACCCTTCATCATGGACAGGAAGGTAGAGGAGATGATAATGTTGGTGCTCCAGCAAGTAACCGTGTTCTGTTCCACAACTGTTAGTCATATCGAATATTACTTCTTGTTGGGACAAGGGCCAACAAGGAAAGAAAATAATTTGGGCAAGAGGAAAGAATGAACATACCATCATCGTTCCTATAGCTCGGACCTCAAGTGGAATCAACTCAGTTCCAATCCACGCAATGGTCGCAACACCAGACGAATAGCAGGCGACATAGCAAATGATTGTGACCAAGACCACAATTCCCGGCCAGCCAACATTATCGGTTTCCACTTCCAGTGTTTGCAGATTGACGGGAATATAGTGAAACGCGACCGCGGTGATGAGCATACAGACACCCATACCAAACACTGTAGTGGTCAGGATAATCCGTCGTCCAAATCGATCCACAACCAAGAGGTTCACGACCGAGAAGACAAAGTTAGTTCCTGACACGGTAATACCGACAGCTGTAGGGTTGTTGAATCCAACGATAGCGAAAAGCTTCGCAGCGTAGTACATCAATGTGTTGAAGCCACCCAGTTGACTGATAGCCATGACCACGCATGCAGTCAGGACGGCACGACCGGTTGATGGGGTGGTGAACACACGTTTGATCGTGGCCCAGATTGTGTCTTCGGACATCGCATGCGTTGCCTCCTGAAGGGACAATTCAATCGATCGGATCTTGGCTTCGCGCTGTTCGGGGGTAGACCCCGGGTAGATGCGTTGCAGAACAGCATCTGCACTTGCATTATTACCGTGCGAGACTAGCTGACGAGGCGACTCCGGGCATAGCAAGAGGAGCGCAGCAAGCGCAACGGCTGGTGCAGCTCCAATTCCTACAGTTGCTCGCCATGCTTCTCCCTTCACTTGTGCAAAACCGGCCCCGATTGCGCTCGCCAGGAGCTGACCAAAGGTAACGCTCATATTGTTGAATGCCACCATGCGACCACGATATTTAGCAGGTGCTATTTCACCGACTATAGATAGATTAGTATGTCGGCCGGTGTATTCGAACAGCGAGAATGAACATACTATACAGAGGGACAACCATGGCAGCACTGCCGACACCAAGGCCCACAACGAACCGACCGACCGCGAACTGAGGTACGGAATAAGAACATGTCTGCAGCACTGTTCCTAGTACGAAAAGAATACAAGCCCCCCAGATGGGCCAGCGGCGGCCAAAGCGATCGGCGGTCAGACCAGCTCCTACTGCGCCGATCAAAGCACCACCGCTCGTCAATGAAGTGACGAGTTCTTCCTCGCTGGAGCTCAAAGTATGACCGAGGGACGTTCCAATCGTCACGAGTACCGAGGAAATATAGCCGGTGTCGTACCCTGCGAGGGGAATTGTTAGTTCGGGCTTCCTGGCTATATGCGAAAGACATACCAAAGAGAAGACCACCGATTGAGACAGTTATTGAGATCAACCACGCAGCTGTGGAGGCCGCCGTATCTTCAATGCCACTGAGATCGGAGTCGTCCTGGAGATGTCCCTTTTCGGCATCTATCGTGTCAACGTGTTCCACTTGCTCTGCTTTTTCTTTTTCGTACGAGTCGTCCTCGCCACCGTACTTATTCAGTGACATGATGCAGAGCTTGGTGTGGTTTGGCCCGGAAATTGCCAAATATGAATGGTTTCACTAAAGAAGAACAATTGATCGCGCGAGGTAGGTAGTGGAGAGACTCAGAGGTGGCGCTCCCATGTCAAAATTACCAGATGGAGTCTGGGGATGCAGGAAGCCTTTTAATTGTCTGGTTGATAGGCATCTAGCCCCAGACTAGCTGCGCTCCATTCTTCCCCACTGCCCCAGGCCCATTTTTCCTTTCCCCGTGGGGTACATATCGAAAACCAATCATGGCCCTCCAATAAATCAAGGTAGGGGACCCAAGGCAGGCAAGAATGACTTCCTAGGCTGTGGCACTGCTCGGGAATGAATAACCGACACAATAGATAACCGACAAAACTGGGGAAGATCGTTTAGCCACGCGGAATAAGTTACCCTCCTCGTGTCGCCCAGAAGCTAAATCGCCTCCAACACGAGTGCAAGAGGCAATGATACCCCAGATTGACCTCTTTCTCCGCATTGATAGACGCCTGGGTCAACTTTAAATCCCTGGCAGCCCCACTCAGGCCCTTGAGGGAATTCTTCCCAGCGGAATTTATTCCCTCTTTCACCGAATCTTCTCGAGTTAATGGTTCAGAAAGGCAGTCTACGCCAAGCTTTTTTTCGCCTGGATTATAATGTTGCAAGTTTCCCCGACCATATCTCAGGGTGCCAGTTGCCGACCCTCTTCGGCACGTTCCAGACAAGCCAAGACGGCTTTCCCCCCACGTCTTGTCCGCTTGCGGCCAGTGAGGCACCGGTGATGATACTATGGGGATTTATACAAGACAGCATGACATCATTCAGTTAGCTCTTTATTGACGTATCTCTCTCAACAGTGGGTATAGAGTGGATCTTTGCCGGGTATAAGTGGATATGTGAGTAGAAATCCAATCAAAATTCCCTCAAGAAGAACCGAGTCTCATTATCTTTGGGTACACCGGATACCAACGGGGAGTTTGGTTATTCTAATCATCAGATCCTTCCACATAGAACTCAACTCCTCTCCCCGACTCCTACACACCTTGGCGATAGCTCACCGGCAAATCAGACTTTCAGCTGGAGAAGTTCCTCCGCGTGGCTTTTTTCCCATGGGTACCTCTTCTCAACTGCCCGAATAAGTCTCTCGTGTTCGGGGCTACGGACGCGAATGCTCAACTCAAATGGAGCCGGATGACTGATAATACCCGACGTAAACTCGGGAGTGACGGGGACCTCTTTTCCATTTCTGACCACATGGGTAATGTTGAACACCGCCAGGGAGCGGGCAATGGCAAGGTAAAGATTGGCAGCAGCCAGGTGCTGGCCGGGACAAATTCGACGCCCAAATCCAAATGAGAGTAAATGCGGATCATACTCTGGTGCTCGCCCATGGACACCCAGGAACCGCTCCGGCTTGAATTCCATCGCATCGTGGTATAAGTCTGGATCATGAGCAATAGCCCTGTATGAATGAGATGTCAGCGGACAGCACTAGAGATATGCAAAGATGGCTAACGCACCAGATGTTCGAAACCAGGATAGAGCCCTTCGGAATGAAGTAGCCATTGTAAGTATCGTCCTCGCTTGCCGCATGTGTGACCCCTAATGGAGTTACCGGATGCCATCGGAGCACCTCCTTTACCACAGCATTTATATATGGCAGGTTTTCACGGTCAGACATGTCGGGTAGGCGACTGGTTCCCATCACGCGGTCAATTTCCTCCTGGGCCCTCTGCTGCACATCTGGGTTCAACACCATAGCCTGGAAAAAACATGCCAATGAAGAGACACTCTGGAGGAAATGGTTAGCTCCGGACACATATGAACTGTTTAGCCGGGGGATGTACTGTTTCAGCTCCTCCGCCGTACAGCGACTGGGCAGACCACTTCGCCACGATCTCCTCCTCCGACCCTGGTTCTACATTGCCGTGCTCCAGAAGACTTGACACGTAAGACGGCACATGATTCTGCTGCTTGATCTGTCGTTGGACAAATGCGTAAGGCACGTCCCTCATTGCTGTTACTCTTTTCTTGTAAGCCTTTGCCGTCTCTTGCCAACCGTTACCTGGAAACCAGCTGGGTAGGTATTTCACTGCAGATTATCAGCATACATCTTGACATATAGTCTAGGCCTCATACACATCGGAATGAAGTTTACCAGCCAGGCCCCAGGAAGAACCAGTTGCGAAAAGTCCTCCATCGCTTTGTCGACCAAGTCAACCAGAGGGTCCCGCGCGTGTGATTCTGTGACATAACCGTATCCGACTCTCAAGATAATGGAGCCAGCTTCCCTAGACGTATGCACGATACTTTAGTGGTCGGTTCATAGTCTGAAATTTGGACAACTAACTTCCTGATGTGCTGGATCAGGTCCTCTGGGTTTTCGAGTATACGGAAAACTAGACGGTGCGTTTCCATATCGATAATATTGTGGTATTTTAAGATCGAAGCCGGAGTGCCCATCTCCTGATGCAACGCTTTCCGATACGCGCGGAACCGACTGTTGTACGGGAGCAACCCCAGTGTGTCATCCCAATCCGTTCTACCAAGCCAATCAGTCATAATTCCCTTTTGGTTCCATAAGGCTTTGGCTACTGCACATTTCTGCGATAGGTAGCTGAGGTCTAGAGGAGTGCAATCCGGAGCGCTTCTCCATGAGATCTGTTACCGTCTGACGGTCGTTCAGGATGACGATTGTTTGTCCGAAGATCGTTACCGAGCTGATCGGCCCTACTCAGGAATCCTGTGCTTAGTACGTTGAATCTTTGTGTTTCCGACTTGGAGGATCGCGTTACCATAGAGCTCCTTATGCTTGAGCCAATGCAGCCAGTCAGGTGTGCCCGGTGACGGCAGATCCAACAGGTTGCCAATAACGGGTTTTGATGTAGGCCCCGGTGGGAGCCTGTTCAGAGTCTTCCTTTCCCCTAGTATCCATCGGATAATATACAGGCCAGTGAGGCCCAAGAGAAGGCTGACTACAAGCAACATGGTGACCACAGTCTGCTATGGCAAACGCGACTGCCATGGTCCGGCTCAGGTCTCCAGTCCATTCTTATGGAATTTCTTCAAGCTCGAACCTAGTCAGAAATCTCCCTTCATTCAGCTGAACAAGTGGTGGAGACGTGTGACCAGGGTGGGTTACATCGCGTCTGTAATATTCCTCTTTCATGCAACTGTGGTTGGCTCGATCCTGCACTTAGTGGAGCCGATGGTCTGCATGATATATGAAGATATGAAGAATGCGCATGTATCTAAGAAGGGTCAGAGTATCGTTTCGCATATCTACCGCGGCTTTACGCCACATCGGGTATAGGCTTCTCTATGATTATTGTTTTCAACTTACTCTCATGCTTCCTCCCTTGTTTGACCGGTTTTTTGGTCGTGCAAAACCATGACCAATCTATTTATGTCAAGACCGCGAACTCACGCCCGTACTAAGATAAGTCGGAGTCCAGCAACTCCTGACCTGCGTTCATTCCTTGACGATCGTCCTGCAAAAGCATACATAGACTGTGGACTTTCCTTCAATCTCTCACAGTTCTTCAGAAACTTTCGTACCAGCCTAGTGTGGCACCTGTTCCTGCAGCCGCAACTGATACGGGATTGGCAAGCCGGTGTTATTCGGACTTGATCTTCTGATACAACCTAACGTTTTATTAGTGGAGCAAGTAACCTGCGACCTGGTATCTATCGTAATATTCTCATTCTGTGTGGTATGTATGTCTCGTGCGAAAAGCCCGGCCCTAGCGTAAGGTTTCCAAGGTTCCCCGGTCTCCACCATAGACGGGCCGACGGGAATCAAAATCCTCCAAGCCGCTGAGATCATTGTTGTCCAGTAGTTATCAGAGTTCACAAGATGAACTCTCCAGGGCAAGAAGAAGACCGTAGAACAATAGCTTGCATTTTGGAACACAGGGTCGTACTTTTGTCAAAAACAGACACATTCCTTTCTTCGCAAGTGCCGCAGACGTAATCTGACTGTTTTGTACTACACACAGAGCGAAGCTGGGCGTTGTGGTACAAGGGCGTCTTCTGTCTTGATTTCCTGCGGTCAACTTTTCACTGTTTCCTTTTCCCTGTTTCTTCACCTTTTCTGCAGAAGGAGAAAAGATAGCCAATGACATTTCAACTCTGCAAACGCCAATTACGACGGACCTCCACCCTGTAGGAAATGAACCAATAAGACAGTTTCTATTTTCTTCGACCGCGTTCCCCCGAGGGTGCATATCTTAGTGGCACATTGCTGCGAGGGGGGATCCACTGAGCACCGTCTGCCGTAGCCCGTACAGTAAAACCCTGATATAAGCAACTCCAATATAGGGAATATACCCGATATAAGCAATCCCGCGATATTAGCAATTTAGGCAGTCCGCTCATTCCCTTGCTTATATCAGGGTTTTACTGTATAAGTTAAAGGTGTGTACGGAAGTGTGCTCAATGCTCACTATTGCCACGTATCAGCTGAGCTAGGCCATAACCGGGTTAGCTCGGGAACGGCCCGGGCCCCGAGGTTCAGCCTTCAGCCAGCTTCAAGTCCAACCTCAGGCTCGATGAGCAAGTGGCTTTCTAAATTGCTTCTATGAAGGGATTACTTATATAGCTTATCGATACGGGACCTAGTAAAATGGTATCAATGTATGATACTAGATACCGACATCTAGTTGCTATATATTAGCGTCTAATGTCGTTTACATACGCATATATATATCTATTCCGGTCCCCTATTAGACTCCATCAAAACCCGCAAACAGATTAGAGTTGTCCACAGACAGATAGATAAACAGACAATCTACGAAGAGACTGAATCATTGATTGTTTAGGCGTTTGAGGACCAAGTTTAAAATAACTCCAACTCACCTATATTCCGTCTTCAAAAATGGTAAGAAGACCCTCATATCCCTTGATTGGTGAGTCAAAAGCGAATCTAGCGAGCAGGCCGACAATGTGTAGGGCGAGGTTGATATTATACTACAACACTACATCAGCTGCATCGGAATCTAAAGTTGCTTAACTTCAAGGCCTAATCTTATGCATTTACTACTGAAATTTTTGGTCCGTACATGCCGTAATGGCCATATGCCATATCCCTGCTAGCTAGCATGCAGGTGGAAACAGAATTAGCCTAGTAGTAGTCTGACACTCCATGAGGGGGCGGGGAAGCAACTACACCATACTATGAGCCAGTTACTGATCTTGATTCGAATCACAAAGACACTCTCCGCATGTATCTAGTTAGCGTAGACCCATGTTACTCCTCCGCAATCCATTGGGACTCTGACAACTCACCCCTCAGCCTTCGGTACACATAGACCATTCGCATTCGTACTGCATGAGGAAAGTCATATAGACTAAAAAAATACACGCACCCTCTACCCCTGTTGACAGCGATGTAATGGTCCGGTGACCAGAGATTTCTGTTACTAGCTAGTATCACCATAAAAACATAGCATTCAACCACCGACTCTCAAGGTCACAGATCACTTAACAAATCTTCATACAAAGATAATCTTCAAACACAAAATGACTTACGTCTTGTAATCTCCCTTATCCATCTCCAAACCTAGTATGAAGTGGCAGTTAACAAAAAAACAGTGACAAGGTCCTAAGTCCCCCACAAACACCCCTCAGCACGAACATCCCAGGCGACACCATCTCCGAAAAAGAAGCTCTCCCGGAACACTTCGACGGCCATCTTTCGGCAAACTGGAAAGTAGTCTACCGGCAAGACTACGTGCAACATGAGAAAATCTTCCTCTGCTCGAACTGGGCGTATCTTCGTCTTGAAGATAAACTTAAACCGAATCAGATGTTCCCGTACGACGATCAGGATCCTGATGATACCACCGGTTACACGGTGGACGAATATGTGAAGAGGTTGGATAGGGAGTTTGGGCTGGTTGTTTGTGACTTTGATGATCCTGCGAGGGTAAGTTGCTTAGCATATTTCTTTTCCTTTCCTCTTCTTACTTGGTTAAGTATTTGCATACTGATAACTGCACTGGAATAGATATGTGTTATCTGGTCACCCGGTGGAAGTCACAAATCCGTAGGTCATATCCAGGTCAAATACAACGGAAACTGGGAGAGCAAAATCTCGACTGAGTATTGGGTCATTACACATGGCGAGGATGATTTCCAGTACCTTACCAATGGGAGCTTGGTGAAAATGCAAGCATTCAAGCGAGGATAGATATAAGCGTTGTATACGTTTATTTGGTGCTCAATGGAATTCACGTTCTCTTGTGATAAGGTCATTCCATCTGAAATTCCTTGTGTCACTACTGTTGTGATTCAGACGACAAGATGCATATTTGTCTTATCAGAATCTATCATTACTCTCTGTTATCGTATGTACAGAGACATATTCGGAAAGTGTGAAGCCTATGGTATTATCTACTATATTCTTCAAAAGTACAGAACTAATACTGTTCATTGTATAAGTCCACGGCGGGGATACAACGTAGTAAGAAGCCATAGGAACCAGAATAGAATTTGGGAAATTAATAGCATAGAAGTATACCGGATTCCGAAAACCACCGCCTGAACTTCTATGGACCACCCCCAGCCCAAATCAAGTTTGCTCGATAGGTACGCCGCCGTGACGGCTGTACGAAATAGAAAACAACATTAGCTATAAATCAAGAAAGCGGAGATATAGCCTTACCCTTCCAGAAGGTCTAGACTCGACACCACAGCCTTTTGTACCCAGTAACGCAACGATGGCCATATTTGGCACAGCAAGAACCCCCCCAATCCCGCACTGGATCACGAACGCAGTAGTCCATAAAATTGCCGTCCTTGGTCCAATCAACAAGAATTTGGTTTCCACTTCTATCTCCGATCTTTTTATCGGTGCTGCCACAGAACGGCCAATCTCCGTACCACTCGCAAATCTCGTAGTCATGTGTTCCGCAGCTAGTGAGTCCTCCAACAGCGAAAAGGGCTGCAATTGCGAGTGAAAGGCGCATCTTTGAGGTTGAGGATTGGAGTAAAGAGTAAGTAGAATGGTTGCTTGGATCTTTGTAGGAAAGAGAATAGTAGATGTAGATGAGTGCGACATTGCCAGGTACTTATGTCTGCGCCAGTGAGCTATTCTGTATTAATCCCAGTACTCAGGCGATGGTACCACTCCTCTTTCCCGCTGGCCGGCAAAGTGTGTACCTGTGGCTGGCCGATACACGGCGAGCAAAGTACGTATAAGCCTCACTGTGATATCTACATACGGCCAGAGGTGCCGTGGCACTGTATAGAGGTTTGCCCTCAGGCTGAATCTATAGCCGTGGCTGGCTGATTATCCTACTAGTGCCACGATGTGGTAGGTTGATTTAAATTCGGACCGGGATGAATTATGAACTATATGTTAGGTATGACTCGCCAGATTGCCTCGTATTCTTTCCGGTTGACCCCGGCAGCAATATTACTCTGTTCTGTCGAAATAATGGGGCTGTGAAGATTGACAAGACTGGGTAGAAACCGGAGTTGCGAAGTCTGGGCGATACAATTCAGGATAGACAATTTACTACTCTAACGGATTTGGTTAAAAGAATGATTCTGAATGCTGCTAACGATAGCATGACTTGGGATGACACATTCACGCGAAATATCTTCCGGATGGCCGTCGCGGTTAACTGCTATATGAGAACAGAGCTGTATCGATGGGGGGCGTAAACTACAACAACTATTGAATTAGAACTTATACTCGTCAAAGGCGTCGATGATACGTTGGATGATCCCCGACCGCCAGATATCTGGCTCCACTGTTGTTTTCACAAGACGGAATACCAGATTTGCTGCTGAATGTCTCTGATATACTGGCCATTGTATATTTAAATCTGGCACTACGTATGGTGAGCAATCTGAACGGCAGAAGTAGGAAAGCAACCTACACTGGTGGTTATTCGGCGATAACGTGCCTACGAAGCTTAACCACATACGAGCCATCCTGCGGCTGGCATCTCGTAGCTGACTCTCAGTTTGACTGTCAAATGAACAGAGAGGAGGAGCCGTAAACCCGACGCCGTCAAAGTTCTTGAACGCGAATGCGACCTCCTGGAAGTGAGCAGCACCGATGATCTGAGGTGACAGACCATTAGGAACAACCGCGAAGAGATAGCTATAGACAGGCGTCCCATGTTCAGCCCACATTTGAGCACTATAACGCCTGGGGGCGTTGACAAGGTAGTCCCCAATATAGAATGTGCTATAACCATACATTGAGCCATACTTCGAACTTGGGGAGATGAGAACTGTCCCCAGGTCAGTTCGGACTTCTCGGATAGGTAACTGAAGATATCCATCCACTATTTCGTCAAGGGTGTCATTGGTAAGATATTTCCCGGCCCCGAACCCGGTGATCACACTTCTGAGCTCTGTCGGCGTGTTCACAGGGCCGAACATGCCTGAAGCGATATATCCAGTCCCTTCGTTTAAGTTGGACCCGATCAGCAACGGCACTTTGACAAACTTTCCCTGCTTGAGCGCGCTTGAGGGAAAGTCGGTTATGATCTTCCCATCCATAACAGGGAAAAAGAACTGTTGCTGGAAGACAGCCTTGAGCGCTTCCACTGGTGCTCGCCGTAGGCACTTAATGGTGTCTGTCACAGCAACACACCCGGTAGCGTTGAGGACATCTTGATACATCCGCTCCTGTTCGTCCAGCGGGATGAACGCTGCTGAACTAAGGGGAGCGCCACTCTGAGTGATAGCAGCGCGGAAAAGTCCCTCATCACGACCATCATACGCCAAAAGATGGTATCCAACGGATAAAGCTCCACTGGATTCCCCTTGAATCGTAACACGCGTAGGGTCTCCGCCGAACGCGGCAATATTCTGTTGGATCCAGTGTAGTGCCATCCGTTGGTCGTATAGGCCAAGATTTGCAAGACCCGAATCATTGAACGCTCGACCGGACAGAAATCCAAATCCAGAAACTCGATAGTTGAAACTAACTCCGATCGTAGGAGCGCCCATTTTAACGGACTCCTGTACGAGAAAGGACATATTGTACCGCTGGTCGGCGCTACCCCCTTCTTGAAATCCACCGCCATAGATGGACACCAGAACAGGAAGGCGAGAGGAAGGGGTCGCTCCAGATGGGCGGACAACATTCAGAGTCAAGCAGTCCTCATCTTCTTCGTGGTGAAACCCATCCCGTGTGTAGCCTGGGAGCGAGAGAGGTGCGGAGTGGCACCAAAACCCATAAGAATCGGCCTGCCTCGGGACTTCCCACGACTTGTTCAGCGGCTGTGGGTGCTCATATCGTAAATCTTCGACTGGAGGCGGAGCATATGGAATTCCGAGGAACAAGTCCTGATGGTACAGGGCATTGTGTACCCCAACCAGAGTTCCATTTATGATCGCGACGACAGGTTTTAGGATGCGACCATTTGCGTGCCAAGAGGGGAGTAGCAACTCCACAAGCCAGAAGAAAGCGATAGTCGGAGACCACGACCACATCTTCAGGGACTATCGCGTCGCCTGAAATTCTGAGTCGGACTGAAGTTCAATCAAACTGACGCATACATTTTTGCCAAGCAAAGGACGTCACATGTCTCTCCTGCATGTTTTCAATAGTTCATGCAGGGATACCAGCCAGTGTCAGTAATTCCGCATAGGTAAGAGCAATTGTTAATAAGGCCTTACATTTCCCAGCCTCATATGGTGAAGTTCACTCCTTCTTTATTTAGCAGGACAATAGCCGAATGTTGTGATACGCGATAGTGTATCCAACATCCAAGTTGATGACAACACCTGCCTCCATGCCCAATGGAAGTCATCTAATTTATCCACATTATTCGCTCTGTCTGGTCTGCTACACCTTGCCCTGAACGTGTATTATTCAGGCATTCAGTCAGACAGTCCCAAGGCCATTGAAGCTTAAACTCCGTGTGGACGCTAGTCACTGTATTAAGTCAGTTAAGGACTGATGGAACTTTGGTCGATCGGCGAGCTTGACCTTGTTGTGGTATAGTCATAGGATGAAAGCTAAGGCTTATTGGTGGGAATACGCCACAAGCACGCAATTAGCACTGCCCGTGTCGTGTACACACCGCATGTATATGCACGCATCCTTGATATTTGGAGCCTTAGTATACTGGTTGTTTCACCTCATCCCGAAGGGTACTGGTGAACGTTTGGTCTTCGAAATTTGAAGTTGGAATAATTTTGTTGAGATGAGGAGCGCAATGGGCGACAGTCGATTTGATTCATGGGGGGACAAAGCAACTATAACGCTTCCACGAATATGAACGATATTGTGAGCTTCTCAAATACTGGGAATGTAAAGGATCTCTGAAAGTTTCCCGGGGGCCCATACAACGCATAGCGTTGGCGCAAAGTAGTGGTTAACGCATGATGACCTTGTTGGCTTTATTAATGAACATGTAAGGTGTCTTCTGAATGTGAATCGCTAGCAATACCGATATCTCGACGTCAAGAACGTCTTCCATAAACGATGTTGTGCGTACCGGAAGGCTATACCGGCATGGTGCGTTCGAGACGTGCAATGGCTACGCATTTGGATACTCATTTCAGCCCTACGGACATTACATTTGCGGCCGGGGTAACTTACCTGAATGAGGCATCCGTGCTAATTCTTTGCGATCCGGGTCAAAATGATGCCATTATGCTTGGAAGGCCAGTATACGGGGCTTTCGCGAGCGATCTTGTCGTGAAAGCAAAGTGAGTAGACCAACAGAACGTGACAATTGCGGGCTAACGGTACGGTTCTGCTAGCATAAACATGGAATATGTATCAGTTGGTGATACGGACCAATCCCCCCATCTAGTGTGGCTAGGCTTGACGCCAGGATCGAAAACGCAAAAGCCCGAGGGATTAACATGAAGGAGCTCTTGATATATAACCTGCATAATTCTCTAGGTCAGTCCCAATTTTGACGATACCTTTGCGTGTATAATCATTAAAAAGGGTGCACCTGAGTAGGGCGATGCTATTCTCGCGAAACACTTCTTCATTTGCTGCATCTTCGCGCCTCGAAGGGAGTCCATCTAATTAGCAACGAAATGTGCGCATTGTCTGTTCACGAGCGCCATGACGCGAGTCGGAGATCTTCACATCTGGCCCAGCAATAGATTTTACCGGGATCATTGACCCTGGTAAGGTTCATGTGCTTTACTGCATGTCAAAGGTAAGTGACTGATTTGCCATTAACCTTTACGAAACCGATGTAAGGTCCTCATGTGGGACTTCGGAGCTGCTGGAATGAGACTAGGATGCGTCATATCGAATAATGAAGAGCTCACAAGAACAAAACGTGCCATCTGGTCAGTCGCTCGCCGTCAATAAAGCGTTTCTCACTGACTCATAAATGTGACAGTCGCTTTTCCTCGCCATCGCAGCATTCTATGGATCTGGCTCCGAAGCTTCTCGAGGACCAAGAGTTTGTCGCAAAGTTCTTGCAAAGGTCGCATCATCGTTTGCTCCAAAGCAGATCACTAGCGGAGGACCTCCTCTCCCGGGAAGGCATTAGTTATTGTCAAAAAGGTATGATGGCAGAAAGTTCGAGTCATCCATTGCCGATAAGCAAAAACCTGGTAGTCCCTTAGAAACGCAGGTTTCTTTCTATGGCTGGATTTGAGCTCGTACATTCCTCTGCGCGAAACTAATAGGGATAGCTGGGTTTCGCAACGACTGCTCACAAACCTCTTCCACACGGCTGGTGTCATAACATTCACCGATGAGGGATACCGAGCTCCAAGCCCAGGGAGATTCCGCTTGGTGTTTTGCGTCGACTCGGACACCCTAAAGGAAGGCATCAAAAGGTAAAAGCTTTCCTCCTGAAACGCGATCTCTCTGACGAGTCACGTAGAATAGCACGCGTCCTAAGGTAAAGAGATGTAAATAGGTATCAACTATTGCAGGTTAATAGATATAACAGAGGGAATAAGGGTTCTCCCATCTTTATATTAAAATCGTCTCATGTCATTGGAGGTTGGTTGATTAAAAATCGATAGATAATCCTCTCTATAATAAATTTGCAAAAGCGTGCTGGCTGAGATTAGAGCTTAGCCAAGAGCTTCAGATGAGTCTTCCATATAACGAGCAACGACCAGTAGGACAAACATGCTGTTTATGGAGACTTTGCTCGTCGTGTTGACCGAGCGCAAGAAAGATATCACCACAAGATGAGGTTCATCCAATAACCGTGGTCGAATAATCCGATCACGAATAGTCTGTTGGAGCCCTTGATTGGTATTACCGAGTGGCTGGTCCAAATGTTGAAGGATCACTAATGGACGAACTACGATTTCAGAGTTAAAGTATACTGAGGAGTAAATGTTTCTAGAAAAGGTATAAAGTTTAGTCGTTCCTATGTTTGGTGTTTTTGTCCTGTTTACGATGTTTGTCTCTCTGCATCCCACTTTCGGCAGGAGAGTATGAAATTCAGAAGCTTAGATTAACTCAATCATCATTGATTAAGTTGTTCGCGGCTAATGTTCTGGTTACACGTCACGGCATGGATAATACTACTGGACGAAAAGGACGAAAAGGACTAAAAGGGTCGTGCAGCACCGCTTATCCGTAATTGGTAAGGATATACCGAGTCGATCCTCAGACAACCCGACAAGAGCCGATTGATTCACAATGGACTTGCCAGCACACGAATACTCATCCCTCTTCGACAGGGGTGATACAGTTTAACTCCCGACTTGCGAAAGCCAGAATATAAATATGCACCCGACAACCCCGCCTCTCGCCAGTCAAATGCGAGAAATAAACAAATCAAAATGTCTCCCGCGCCAAGACGACCGACCTTCCTAGTGATCCATGGCGCATGGCATCATCCCGAGCTGTACGGTACCTTCTGCAAGGCTATCGAAAATCGCGGCGCGGAAGTTGTATGCCCCCGGTTACCGAGTTGCAGCGGAGAACTTCCCCCGACAAAAACCATAGAGGACGATGTCGCTCTGGTCCGAGCGACAGCTGAGTCCCTGGTCCAGGAAGGAAAGAAAGTATTTGCTGTGATGCATTCATACGGCGGAATGGTCGGCACCGACGCGTTGGAAGGGCTGGGGATCCAGCGTTTAATATACCTGGCAGCATTCGTACCGTCCAGTGGAAAAAGCCTCGTTGATATGCTTGGTGGCTCTATGGCCCCATTCATTGTCGGTGTAAGTTCAAACTGTTTGCAGTCGTCTTACATTTTCCCGACAGTCCTGTTTCGATGTAGTTTGCTGATAGACATTCCGTGCCAAACAGGATGAACAAGGTATGTTGCGGGTTCCCGAAGCTGCCTCGGTATTCTACCAGGATCTTCCCGACGACGAAGCCGCTTCCTGGGCGGAAAGACTTGTCCCACTGCCAAAGTCCGCATTCCTCAACCGAATCACTCGTGAGGCGTATCGCGGCATTCCTGCCACATATATCTTGTGCAAGGACGACCGGGCGATTCCGGCGAGCGCACAAGAAATGATGGTTTCAAATGTGCAGAGTGCGGGCGTGAGTATGGACGTTGTAAGGATAACTGCGAGCCATAGTCCCTTCTTGAGTATGCCTGAATCAACAGCCGAACTGGTGGTCAATTTGGCTGCAAAGTAGTGTATGAAGTCAACACAGCAAGGGAGAAAATACGGAAGAAAACAGATGTATTAGAATCAAAGTAAGGATTGAAAATCAAACCGACTATTTTTACGCGGGAAGCGACACAAAGCCAAGACTTTTTCTGGGCGGGTGAGAGACATCGCAAACGCAGGATTTGAGAAGCGTCAGAGTGTGGTTGATAGCGCCTGTTCATGTAGGCTTAATAATCCTAGGTCGATGATTAGCGACCGATTGTTCATGTAAGGAATCAGTGGCGATATACCGCATGCTTCCTTTCCTTTTTATTTGGTTCAGTGATTGGGTTGGCCACTATCGAGAAGGGCTGGGATCTGGTTCCAATATTTTTATCTAACGCAGCTAACGCGCACAGTTCCAACGCTCTGGCTCTGCTACCCAATAACCACCGGAATCCAGGATGCGATAAGGCGGCTCTAGAGCAATTCGTTACCGACACAAAGGAAAGTAAAAGATCGGAGATTTTGAGAGCGATCCACGACGTGTCTTGGCATGGTTACCGCTATTTCGTCGGTCTAGAATGCTTGCTGCAAAAATGGGGATTCTTGGGACACAACGGTTCGATTTGCTTTAATTGGCACCAATTTCAAAGGGAAGCCACTTTAGTAGCGCGGGATCTGACGTGTCGCTTTTTTACTCATTTAAAAAGCGCTGATACACGGTACCAAAATCTAGGGCACGGAGTACAGTGCTACGCCTTTTTATTTTTATTTTTTGCCCCTTCCCGCGGCAAAAGATAAGTCAAACAATTTTAACCCTACCGCTAGGGACAAAATTATCGCTGCGGCTCCGGCGCCTTTTCGAATGTGTTAGGCCAACTTAACTATAGCACTAATATATAAAAAGTGTAGGAAGCCCCCTCAGCCCAAATTAAACGAAGAACATCAGCTGTAACCATGGATTATGCAATTCTGGAATTATTCACTTCGCTGGTTATTTCTACCGCGCCCATAGACAATCAATCAACCACCCACGATGAAAGCGGCGAATTAAGTGACAGCGACATTATATTTGGATTGAGCGACGGTCTATTAGACATTATAAAACGAATATCCTCCCTTCACTTTCGCTCAAGAACGAAAAAAGTGAATAACTCTACGACAATCACGGAAGCCGTGGGGATATGGCAGGACCTGGCGACCTGGCAACCACCAGAAGCTCTGCCCGGTGAACAATACCAAGAGCTATACGATTCTTACACATCGGCACTTTTTACCTGGCTCTACCTCATCCTGCATCCCGACAGTATGTGCGATGCGAAGGTTCAGTCGATGGTAGAACAAGGTGTTGTTACGATGTCGGCTGTCACTGTTCTCGAATTATCACCGTTTCTGCTCATCCCTCTTTTCATTCTCGGATTGGCCAGTGTACAAGACGAACACAAAGACTTTATCAGCGGGGTGTTTGACCAGATAGAAGAGCATACCGCGTTTGAAGAGGTGGAAGTATATCGCACGATGGTGGAGCGCAGTTGGGAAAACCAAGATCAGGGAATGCCGAGAAGCTGGGAATGGATCCAGTGGCAAGACGCGGGCTCCGCCGGGTGACGGTTTCTCCTTAGATATCGCACTCGATCAGGTTGGATTGAATGTCGTCGTATCGCCCTTACAATGGCGGCTAACAGCGGATCAGGTAGAAGGTCAGCGGGAGAGTCCAACGAAAGAATGAAATTGAAACAAGATAGACAAAACGCAACCGAAATGAGATCATGAATGGTAAGGAATAGTGGGTTTATCACAGGTTGACACGCTGTTACATACAAACACGATATTATGCAAATGATAGAAAGATTTAATATCTACCTCGACGGTGAATGTGCCGGGAGAACACGCCTTTTGCAAGAAACATAGCGTTAGAAAAACGTACCACCGACTTGTAGATCAATGGCCGGAGCTGCCGTATCGGGAGGACGCACCGAAGGTGTCTGGTTAAAAGAACAGCCTATATTGACTGTAACATGGCCCTTATATTGGATAGAATCTGTCTTGGCAGCGCAGGGGTCTGTATGTCGGAGACCCAATTGTGCACTATGCTCATTCTAACCTGGCTCTGTAAGAGGTAGGCCTACTACTGGTAGACAGTTCTGGCCAGAGGATCGAGATTCACGTCCTCGAAGACTCGCGCAAAGCGCGCTGAGGCCGTTAAGTACCAAGACACTGGCAGCAAGGCGTCTCTCCGAACCCCTTGCACAAATGACTCAGGGTGTGCACACCCATCACATGGTTCTTGACAAGAGGTGTGGCCGGTCATTTGCCACGGGCGGCCACCATTCATTCTGTGTCACGATATGTAGCAGCCTCGCCGTTGTTGGGAGGGTGTTCATGAGCAATGGCGACAGGAATAGCCCGTGGGTTGTAACACGAAAAACCAAAGAAATCCGATGTTTCAGTTCACAGCATCAAGGGGCCAGTTGTCAATTAGACGTGACACTGTCCCGTAATACCTGCTACTGGCACTCAGGCTGGCTCAATTGGGGTGGCACATCTGTTTAACCACAACGCAGGATAAAATGGCCACGGTCGAAAATCGTCTCTGGAACAGGCCACGTATAAGGTCGCATGCCCCGGGTTGTACACACTAAATGTGACAGACCCACTGCACAACTCATTACCATGTTCTCGACACTGGCACGTTGGGGATCTGTGCTTCATCAGCGTGGATCCGTACGCTTACATTGCTACCGAATTGTTTGAACCGCGCTTTCCGCGAAAGTTCTCCAACAATAGTAGGTTATAGTGTGAGGTCTTGTGTCCATGCACGGGCATCTCCCTCCCACAGTCCCTCCACAGTGGAGATGGTTCGGTGGAGACAAAGGCGGTGGTGTGAGACGCTAAGATGCTCTGGTTTGTAGATTAGCAATCGTTCAGCCCCAATAGGTTACAACCGGTCAACACTCCCAGTGACAAACAGAAATGACCTTGTACATGAACTGGACCTTGTAATCAACAACTGCTTTGCTCTTTACTGCAAGTGTCCAGTGTGTAGTTAATGCGTGTCATAGGTGTATGTGGGTCAGCTGAATCCACCGATAAGCGCGGTTATCAAAAGACCCAATCTGGTCAATTAGTGGCGTGAAATCTGCAGTAAACGATTCATGGTTACCCCATATAGCGAAAACAGTTAGCTTAGACCTTTCCATGGTTCTGGAACGTACTTTTTCTCCAAGTCGTCATGCACAATTTCTTATGACTCTCTAGCTCCCTTCATAGTGCGGCACTATTAGGAATCGGCTCCACTGCCTTGCCATGTCGCCTTCAACGGTCTTTCGTCGACTGGGGAATGTCACAAACCTCATTTGTTACATTGCAAAGTATGTTCTTAGACAGTAGCACAAGGCTCGTTGGTATCTGAAGCATATGGCTGATATTGATGTTTTCTCAATAAATAGCCTGCAGATAATGCGTGTCCTGCGCGATTTATGGAACGCCTACAGATGCATGGCATGGATGCGTCCTACTGCAGAGAATATGCCTCTTAGTCTTATGTGCAAGAACCGACATCTTATGGTGCGCGCTCTCGACCCTCGCATGAGCGCTCGAGTTATGATAAACGTTTCACCCCTTATAGCAGTCATTTCTCATTTCGATCAAACCATGTCCGTACTATGTCCAGCTATAACCATATGTCTCGCGCAACCCGCACTCATGCACATGTCCCGACAGTTTACGAAAGCTGAGTCTTTTTCATCAACATCCTCCATTCATTAACGGTAAGGTTTAGGCAAGAAAAGCACTAAAGCTACATATTTATTTTCATATTGTATATGTCAAGAATAGAGAAATATTGACCTATCGTATAGGACTAGACGCTAGCAACCCCTGGTTCATCACCAAGGGTCACCCAAGCTAATTTATCTTGAGTGGATGTCACTTTCTGGAGGTAACGCCACTACCGGCTCTATAGAATATACACATACATGAATTAGAATCAGTTATAAGAGTCTGTTTAACAGTTCGACCACTGTTCACCCACACGAGCTAGCGGTAAGGAGAATTCCCTTCACGAATACGGATACGATATTAGTACTTATTAGCCACAGTAGTGTTCATCGGAGTAAAGCGGAGACTCATCTATCGTGATCCGGCCATGGGGAAGACGATTGCGCTAACTAAGAGAGCTTCCTGTGGGTATTGGATGCTGTTTTGTCATACGCGCTTCCCGAGCACAGACAATTTATGAGGAAGCTGCAGTAGCGTGGAGACGGTTTGTTGCCCAAAGGTCTTGGGCCGACTAATGGGAGGCCGAGAGTTATGAACATGAGTTATTGCGATCTTCCAGCAAAGGTATTGATCTGCTTTGTTGTGCTCCATAGCTGCCCTTATCACCCACCGCTGAGACAAGGCTACAGATCGATAAATAATCGCAGCCAACGGCTATTATGCGTTGTCCAGCGATAACTATTTCATTTTTTGTGTCTATTCTTATTTGAGGATCGCCCCATATAGGCGTTGAAGGGGCTCGCACTTCGTGCCCCTCCGTATTGGAGGAAAGATCGTACGAAGATAGGGAACTTCTGGCCTTCGGCACGCCTAGCGATATTTTGCCGAATCACGGCACGGCACGATGATGAAATGCGGCATTATAGGGTTTTTTGGGATTGCCAACGAAGCACTCTATCTACAAACGCAGATCACTTCATTCCTAAGAAAGATACGTCCCGAAATCTAGAGCCGAGTGCTAGTGCGTCTAGCCCTTTCGTATTCACACATTCAAGACCGACTCTTCAACCGGGACCTGCGGTATTCCTTTGCCCTGAGATCTGTGAACCATCCAATTCCGAAATAATGTGATGTCCTGGTAGCTCGGATTTGGGTCTATTCGTCTGCGGGCCTTGTGACATGCCGGTATTCGTGATTGGGATAGATGGAATCTGCGAATCACCAACCTCTGTCTTAGCCGAAGCTGGTTTGCTTCCCCTTGAGCCACAGCTATACCACAACCATGCAATCAACCCGAATAATATTATTGCGCCTAAGCAGGCGGCGACAATGATTCCGGCCTTCGCTCCAGGGGACAAGTGCGCAGATATGGAGGCGCTAACTTTTATTCCAGAAGATGAGTCCGATGAGGTTGGAGGGGGTTGCGTCGATGTGGGCAAGTCAGTTACCATGTGGTTGATCTGGATCATGGGAGCCCTGACAGTATACGCAGAGATTGTGTGCGTCTGCACCACTGACTTGGATGTTGTGGCTGTGACAGTCGCTGGGACTGTCTGATATGTATAGCCATTGCTCGAGCCGGACTTGCATTGCACGATTGGGAAAGAGCCAGTAACGTAAACAGATTGACATGTTTGATATTGGTCATGGCCAACATGCCCACAGGAATAGCCACTGTCAAGATCCTTTAGTTAAACTCGACATCTGGGCGTCCCCCAGGGACATATTACGATCGCTTTGGGCAAACCTACCTCGGACAACAGCCTACGGCAGTCTCACCATCGTTCAACGAGTATTGGAACTGGAAACCCCCATTTGATCCTCCTGTCGCCGAACACGCAGTCACCATCCCAGCAGGGCAATGTATACCTGGCGAATAGAACCCCCAACCGTTGAGGGCTACTCCTGTCGCCAGACTGGGATTGGCCCGAGGTGGCCAACATTCAACATCATCCTGCACCCCTTGATGGTTAAAGGCATTATTACTGCATGTTTGAGCCTGCCACCCTTGCGTACAGGTTGGACAGGCTCCTACAGCAACAGTACATGATTCTGGATAAGTGAATGTCGTGGTCAATGGTCCGAGGTTGGTCCGAAGGGATGTCATCGGTGTGGTTCCTTGTGCCGGTGAAAGCTTGGAAGAGCCCGTTATCTAGGACAAGCATTCACTATTTTAGGTGGAATGCAGGAAGGGAGAAGGGAGAAGATCACAGTTAGCGAGAAACATGAATTCAGTGATCTGATTAGCTTTAAAATAACGTATCGCAGACACATTTATCAATTATAGTATCTGCAACATCCGCGTCAACAAGGGTGGCTTACGCGACGTATGTTTTGCGGAGGTTCAAACAATTGCCAGACGAAGGTGGAATTTAAGGAAAATCCCCTGTTGATCTCGCAAGCCTTAAATCCATAATACCGTAGTAGCCCGAAGCAAGGAGGTAGGCTATACACAACAACTCCATCCCTGCCAAGGCTCAGCCCGGTTGATCGGCCTCATTCACAGGGCTGAATATGTATTAATATAATTACTACCACCAAGTGGGATGTGTGCGCGCAATAGAGGACAAATAGCCTTGCATATCATATGCGCATGTATGGAGCATATTCGGATAGTTCGATCTTACTCTTTTGTAGACAATACTTATCATATCTGGCATATCAACCCTGCCGCACTATATATATTTTGAGCCGGACGTCAGATCTTTTTCGACATGGTATGTTTCTACGCAAACACGACTTCTTTTTTATGTCAGTCTACCAGGATTCCGTTCTATTTTTGTCGTATGAAGACACTTTTTTATTGCTGTTACCTACGAGCTAGAAGCATGACCTAAAGTTGAAAATCGTTAAACGGACATTTCGCTTCTTCGCTCCTTCGCTCCCTTTTCCAAGAATCAAACAATCAAAGAAAGAAGAGAAGAGAAGAAAAGAAAAGACAAAGCTAAAAGTGCAATAACCTTTGTTGGGCTTCAAAGAAACACTCGTGAGTTGAGTCCTCGCGAAGCAAGAGCCGATATCTCGACGCGGACCGATGCCGAATCACTGCGGCTCCTCGAGAGCATCCAGAAGGGAGACGACAGTTTCTTCAGAGCTACAGGTGGAGTAAAGGGGATAATGAAGTGTCTAGTCCTCGAAGGCATTCGCACTACGGCTGGGGTACGGGACACGGCCACGATAATGGAACCCAGGTGACTGCCGGCAGCCGAACATGGACCTCCCACTAGATGAAGGCTCCCAGCGAATCATGATTTCTGGTATCGCTAAGCGCCTGGCATACACGTTGGTGGAGCAAAATGAATCTCTCGGAATACACTAGTGAACAGCCGAGGGAACTGAGCGCGCACGGACACTTGTTCCCTTACTCGGTCTGCTAACCTCTGTCTCTCGGTCGCATATTCTATACCCAACCGATCTTGAGGATCTTAGACTGTATTGGCTCTCGGGTTGAGGCATCATGTTGATTGTGGCTCCTATATCGGGCGGCATGTCAGTCCAAAGGGCATTGGTATCAGCTCATGCCCGCTGCGTGAGGCGACTGAGTTCACCAATCTTTTTTGATTCCCAGCGTACACCATTTGCATGCACATTTGCAACTTGGCAAGCCAGTCAAAGTTCGAGTAAACCTGCCCCCAGACCATGTTCGTTCTCCACTGTGGTGTCTCCGTCCCATGTTGACCCAGCCCGCGAGGAGTTGAATGCCGATCATCTGATATCTTCGCTACCACTGGTCCGATACCTTCGGTCGCTATCACTACCGGGCAAGGGTGTACCACGATCATCGATCTATGAGGAGTCACGCCCTTCATGCACCATGCATCCCACTGCCAGCTCGGTGCACATGGTCATCGGATCGCTGTCGGGGCCGACCAAGATTCCAACCGACCCATATTTCTTCGTCAAATCAGATGACACATGCCGCTTGATCGGCATTTGTTACGTAGGGAGTAACCTCTGTGGTCATCCGGGATTCGTCCACGGGGGTCTCCTGTTTACACTATTCGACGATGCCTTTGCACGGTGTGCTTCGAATGCTTTTAGTAGTCGGATAGGCATGACGGCAAATCTCGATGTCAGTTTCCGGAACCCGTCTATTCCAGACCGTGTATACGTTTACCGCAGCGAGGTGATCAAAAGAGAGGGACGAAAGGCATGGATCGCTGGTGAAATTCGGTGCCTGAGGCCTTTCACAACCGAGGAGATGCTCAGGCGGCAGGAGTCGACTAACACTGACGTGAGTGTTGAAGAGAAGGAAGGAACACTAGTTGCTGAGGCGAAGGCATTGTTTGTTGAGCCTCAGAACGTTGCTGTAAGATCCCAACTCATACCACATTGTGTCTAGTATCTAACAGCATATAGGCGATGGTTCCACTATATCCCAAGTAGAAGACAAACTACTAACGCCGGGGGTCTGAATCAAACCAGGGATACTTGATCATGTATAACATAGGTCACATAACCCAAAATCTAGCATTCGGCGCCCCTTCCTGAATTTAAAACCAGCAACCAAAAGTTCGGCCCACTGTCAACATGGCATGGTTGAACGGTTACGATCTATACTGGCATGAGCCGACAATAGCCGAGCCCGACCTTATCCTTTGGGACGATATGGAGTATGGGCTACATAGTGTCTCCAGCGAAGAGCTGTTGTGGGTCTGATGATTCAGTTATGCTTAAGTGAACTTTCTTCAATTTTAACTTCTTACTTTTCCACCTAAACAAAGCTTTGTAACCCGACATTCTGGTTTGTAGATTTGGTGGCTGCCATGTGCATACATTAACGACATAGAATTTCCTACCACATCGCCAACTATTTAATACAGACGGTTCTAAATTAATAGTTGGGAGTAAAAGAAACAGGTGAAACATTTTTTTATTCATTTTCAAGTACACCTCCGCCTCTAGCCGCTCCATTTGTAAAGGATACAAGCTTTTTATATTTCTCTCCCGATATCGGTGTCTCACTCTTTGCAATGAAACTCTGCCATTACTATGCCTGTTTTTTACGTTTCGTCTGTTAGGGCTGTCTGTGCCTCAAGAGCTAATGCAATGAAAAATTTTTTCTTGGTGCTTATCCAGGTGTGACACTTGAAGCATACCAGACGTTCATTTGGAAAGCAGAGACCGGATCGGATCTCCTCAATTTGGATAGACTGCAGTAAATAGCACAAGTCTGAAGATGACACCAAATGACACGGAAGTTCCTGCTGGGACGGGGTTGGAAAGTGACCACGACACCGGCTTCCAATCTCAGACATCTTTAGAAGCGAAGGCTGACGAACAAACAACATTTGCATTGGCTCAGGATGCCTTCGGCGATGAGTCAAATGCCGAGGTGAAATACAAGGTCCTATCATGGTGGTAAGCATCCAAACCGCGACGACTGGCAACCTTGTATTGGGATGTAACTGATGATGGCGAATAGGCAATGTGGATTACGTCCGTCTACCAAACCATATTCCTTATACAAGTGAACTAACACGTTGCCAGTCATGATTGCAGAATCGATATCCCTTGGCGTTTTATCCTTACCAGCAGCCGTTGCTGCGCTCGGCCTAGTCCCGTTAGTGATCCTCTACTCCCTCTATTACGAGTTTGGCTAATAATCCGGTGGAACGATTAGGGCGGTTATTCTTATTATTGGCCTTGGGCTTCTAGCCACATATACCGGATACGTTCTTGGGCAATTCAAATGGAAGCATCCCCAGATCTCCAATATGGCAGACGCGGGTGAGGTCCTGTTGGGAGCATTCGGTCGAGAGCTATTATGTACTGGACAAACACTGTTTCTCATATTCCTGATGGCAGGCCATCTTGTGACCTTCACGGTCGCGTTGAACTCTATCAGCGGCCATGCGACCTGTTCAATGGTCTTTGGTGTTGTTGGGCTTGTGATCTCACTCATTTGTTCTCTGCCCCGTACGATGAAGAATATCTCATGGCTTTCTATACTATGTGAGTGCAATCGTACACCAATAATATTCACACTGTCCCCATTGCATTTGAAGCTAACTAAACGTTGGCAGCCTTTATAAGTATTCTATCTGGTGTGTTCGTTACGATGATTAGTGTGGGTATCACAAAACCTGGCACAGGTGCTGCAGCAACGACCAAAACCGATTTATACCATGGGTTCTCGGCGGTATCTAATATTGTGTTTTCTTACGGTGAGCGTCTCTATCAGATCTACTCTGGATTTAGTACTAACGCTAGCATGTCCTAAAGCCGGGCATATCGGGTACTATAGCTTCATGGGTGAATTAAAGAACCCCCGTGACTTCCCCAAGGCTCTCTATCTGCTCCAAGCTGCTGAGATTGGTATTTACCTCTTGGCATCTCTCGTTATCTACCGTTATGCCGGTGCAGACGTCGCCTCGCCTGCGCTAGGGTCAGCCCCTTCAGTCGTTAGTAAAATAGCCTACGGCCTTGCGTTACCAGCTGTACGGACACATTCAGTCATGTCTTGATCTCCGAGGATAAGCTAACACATCTCTCAGATCCTAATTTCAGGAGTTGTTGCAGGCCATGTCGCCTCAAAACTCATCTACATGCGTATATCCTACGGTACAGACCGGATGCACAAGCGAGACTTCAATGCAATCGGATCCTGGATTGCAGTCATATTGACACTCTGGGTCCTAGCATGGATAATTGCCGAAGCTATTCCTGGCTTTAATAGTATTCTTACTTTAATCAGTGCGCTGTTTGCGAGCTGGTTCTCTTATGGTCTCCCTGGATTCTGTTGGCTGCATATGAATGCCGGCTCATACTTTGCTTCTGGCAAAAAGGTCTTGCTCACTTTAGTTAATGTATCGACGATCGGTATGGCCTTTTGTATATGTGGCCTGGGTGTTTATGTTGCAGGGAAGGATATTCATAACAATCATTCCGGGGCTAGCTTTTCCTGTGCGAATAATGCATAGGTATTTTTGAATTGAATATTATTTTTCGTGCGTTATTTGAGAAATATCGTATTTCAATACCAATCGGTCAGAAAAGCTATATGTCGTCAAGGTCGTGTTTTGAACCTGATTCCTACATGACCCCAACATCATATATAACATCTTCGACATCTTTCACAGGTGCTAGGATTTTCGATTTCCCGTAGTCTCGTCTACAATATCCCTTTGGTCGTTACAGAAAGGATGTTGTTGATAGCTGCTTTAGAAGCTATATTGCATATAGCACAATAATATATGCTATACAAATTCCCTATTTCATACTCTAAGGTCTGCGACTGAGTACTCGGGACAAGCAAGAGGTGGTGTGCCGTCCGTCCCATTGGCGGGCGAAGCGGCATGCCGAACATCGCTCGGTATGAATGACCCCGACTGCTGATGAACTTGAATTAGATGGTGTATGTGGGTAATCGAAAATTTTCCTTACGTATAATTTGGACACTCCTAGAGGGAAGTAGGGCATTGGAAGAAGCTTGGACCAAATTCGAAATGAACTCTCGGTTATCCGCGGGCCTTGCTCCGATTACGCTCCGTATGGTCTCCGAGCTACATTTAAATTAGAAAACAAAGGAGAGATACTAAAAAAAAAGAGGGATTTTGCAAAGTAGAAATATAAAAGTAGGAGCGTAATCGTCACCGTGCATTGCCTCTTGCAATCCTTCAGCGTCTTCCTTGGCTTGAAACTTGTCTAGAAATACACCAGATGGTCATAGTTACCATCCAAAACAACATAGTCCCGGTAACATAAATGCCGTCCTTCTATCTACCAAGTTACTCTATGCAGCAGATGTATGTTATTGCAATGACCTGGGCATGGGTGGAAGACAACGTTTTGTGAAAGCTCTTGCTAGGAATTCTATTGCGTGCATCCAGTTCACACCTTCCATGTAAAATGGATACGATGGCACCACAACCAAGGCTACGCCGCGCCCTCGCCCTGCTCAAATCCATATGCAGGCCTTCTCCGGCGGTATCAATCGAGCTTGATAAGCATACTTGTGGCCTAGAACATACTTATACCACATTTGACCGGATCCAAGGAAGCGTGGCCGTTATCGTGCAATCGGAGACCCCAGTCGAGAATATAAGCATTACATTTGAAGGTATGATGATGTCCCACTGACTCCCTTCCCGAGTCGTACGTCGTTCGCTTGCGCACACGAGTCTAATCATATTGCGAAGGCACCGCCATGGTATCCATCGGACGCGAGACCTGTACCCTTTGCAACACTGAAGCTACGCAGACGTTTCTGCTGCTCAAACAGCCTGTCGCCCGAGGCATAGACGGGGTGCCGAAAGTCCTTCAGCCAGGACACTCTTACAAATTTCCTTTCACCTTTGTCGTCCCCCAGTACTTACCTTGTCAATCATGCAATCATGATATCAGCTGCTTGGGCCTCAAACACGCCCATGTTCAGTTGCCACCGACGCTCGACGATCCCAGACTTGGATATGGGAGAAGGACAACACTTGATTATGTTTCCTCCGGAAAGTGCCACATATCATACCACGTGCGAGTCGTTATTTCAGATGGCTCTATACCAGGAAGTAAAAGACCAAGCCGGCTTGTGGACTGCGCCAAGAGTGTGCGAATTCTTCCCATCGCCTTGCATTTGCCCCTGCCCGTAGTCAGCTCAGATACCTATACACGGACGGAACAAAACCTTAGCCAGGGGTTTGCGCAGCCAGGGTTGGGGCAGCTCATCACGGAAGCCTCACATATCCCTCCAATTTTGCTCCATTACCCATTCGATAACAACGGTGTGCATACGGCGGTGCGTCTCAATCTGAGGTTCAACCCATTAATGGATGCAGCGCCTCCTCAGTTGAGAAAGGCATCGGCCAAGCTTCAAGTCTCCACGTTTTATAGTCCTGTTCCATGGGAAGATTATCCATCTTGGACTGACCGGGGACTCGCTAATGGATGGGACCGAGGAGCGTTTACTGAAAGCTTTCCCATAACGACGTTTTCGATGGGGTCACTTAAGTGGGTGAAGCATCAGAACATGGATGGTGAGCATCGGATTCAAGGATTGGACGGACTATCATTGTCGGATCATACTACACCAGGCAATGATAGTCGAAGCTACTATACAGCTTTTCTTGTCTTACCAATCGTCTTACCGCAGCCGAAGATTCATATACCAACCTTCCACTCTTGTTTAATATCCCGCACTTACAGCATTAACCTTCGACTTTCTTACCATACACCCAAAGCCGCTCTACAAAGCGCCAGTACTACCATTAAGATACCACTAATGCTACAGTACACACCCAAAAATCACCATACCGGCTTAGACTATGAGACAACAGGCGCTTCTGATCCCGCTGTCATGAATGTTCTTCCGCCACCGGAATATGCCGCTACAGTGTGAGGCTGGGTACTGGCTATTATGAAGATATTTTGTCGGCTGAGACACAGAAGTTGTCAAATACATGATGGGATCAGCCAAATTTACCACGGCGGAGTGGTAACCGGTGGAATGAGATCTGCTTTGTCTCGATAATCCTTCAGGCCGCACCGCATATTTTTATACTATTTAATAGTAACGACAATATACACTCATCTGATTGAAAGTAGTCGCAGTTAGGCTCTCTTGAATTATCCTCGGTGCTCAATCCTGCTTGAGTATCGTCGGTATTGCTCAAGTCATTAAGTCATACCTTCAGTTCGCTAAGGATTCTCGTCCATTTTATGCAGTATTCGCCGCAAATATAAGATATTAAAAAAAGAAAAAAAGAAAAGGAACAAGAAAGAAGAAAACACGTCCTGTTATTGTATCCTTTCACTCTCCAGAATACATTAGAATGTCCTCAATCGATGGCTCATCAAGAGAAAATTCAGACAAAGGTAGTCTCTATTCGAGATTTTGTCTGGGTTAGCGCAAGAATACGAGAAATGCCATATCCAGTCACTTACAGCATTCAGGAAGAAATCAGACCCATCGTCAACATTATCGTCAAGGTCCACCTCATTCGTATTGTTGCTCGATTTCACGGCAGTCATATTGCGTTTTATTTCAGCGACTTGATCGAGGATATGACTAACCTCATCTGCCTTTCCAGCCAGCTTGGCACCTTCAAACATATCCCGTGCTTGTGCAAGTATACGCATAACCCCTTCAAGGTCGATACAGTCGTAAGCAACGCAAGTAGCACGAGATAGGAAGTTGATTGCCAACCCCAGGGCAGAGCCGGAATAGTCCTGTTCAATTAAGTATGCGTACTTCGTACAAATTAGGAGCCACGTACGATCGAATAGTTCAGGTTAGTTTGATAGTCAATGGAGCGAAGAGCGCATTTAAGCAACGCCTTCCCGGCATCTACAGCTGCGCGTATGAATTGGACTCGAAGCGGGTCATTTCTGGCACTATCTGGTTTGAGGCCGTGGAGGATGGATCCATTTAGGTGCCTTCACAGTTTCTCAGTATACAATCATTCTGTAATCTGGTTTGGCATCAGCCACTTACATCCGGGCAAAGTTGTAAGGTATCTCCATTCGATTGCGGTCCTGGGGCTTGGAAAATGTCTGGTAAATAGGATCCATTTCTTCATCATTTCGTCGGAACCATGATTCCAGCTGTTTGTCGTAGAACTGGAGCTGCCTGCACACATCCGAGGTAATTGGTTGTTCCTGAATATTGTCGGAAATTACCACGTCTTTTTTTGCCTGATCTGATAGAGTCAGATACACAATGAGTTGAGAATGTTGACCAACTTCAGGCTGAAATTGATATTACGTACTAAGAATGCCGTAGATCTCCAAATATGCCCGTATTCGATAGTCCACATTTCGCCGGTATGGCATGGATGTCAAAGCGCTTCCTAATCTCGTGTAGCGATCGATCTCACTGATAAAGTACGTTTTGTTTGTATTGTGCCTGGATTTCGAGCTGTCAGCTTCATTACAGGGGAAACGAAGAAAGGAACTGGAAAAGTACACAAGGTCAACACAGCAGAAGGACAACCATGTTCTTGCTCTATCAATAGAGTCTTCATCATGCTCACTGGTCTTATCTTCTAAACTTAGAGCCGTCTCGGGAAGTTGCATCTGGTAGGCAATTGAGAGCATCAATCCCAATAGTCGGTAATTTTTGTGCCACACCGTCATTAACAATATACCCTTTAGTGTCTCGAGCGAAGGAACAGGTCCAAGTAATGTTTGCTGGATCAACGAGTAGGTTTCATTCAAACAATGATGATATAGTTGAGGTGCAGACGCACGGGCACCGATCGTACACATAGCTGCCAAGAGGAGCGGACATCTCCGGGTTTCCTCGAACGAGCCCATTGCGTTATCGAAAAATGCAATAATCTCGCTGCAATTAGCTCCGTAGCTGTACAATGTTGGCACCGTCCGTCGTGAATAAGTTTGTAATATCCACGGTTATGAGCACGTACAAGTCAAAGAGCTTCCGACAATCCTCCAACGTCAAAATTCCCTTGTCGACAAGATCTTTCCCATCATATCGCACTTCGGATAGCTCAGGGGTTGATTCAGCTTGAATATCAGGCCGTATAACCTGATCGTCGTTCGGCCGTGCAGTGAATCCAACTAGAGTCTCACTCACATCTTGCAAACCAATATGACTTGATATCTGCTGTAGTGCCCCTCTAAAAGAATGAAATGAGGAACTGACTGCATCCTCAAGCTCTCTAATCCGCTCTTCTAGAGCCGCTGTACGGTCATCTTGCTGTGTACTATCCGAAGTGTAAGCCTTCAGTGGAGTATGAGAGATATGGGCACTAACCTGCTGGATGTGGCTTCTATCATCGCAGTGGTAGCTCGGGGGCTCGGTTTTGAAGGGACAAATTTACAATCCGAGCGACTTGATTTACATCTACGTTTGTTCAGAGATCAACATAACCCAGGCTGGTTGTTGTGCCGGTTACCTCATACAAGACCCATCATTAAACCCGGTGCATCTAACCCTGTGTGGATGTGAGAAAGATACCAAGCCGCTCATATACATGGAATGCTTACTTTAGCTTCCTGCACCGCGTACAAGCGACTAAGGACCTAGGATTAACGATCAGATTGAGGGAAGAATCACTGTGGTACCAATGGACGGGCATACCGTGGGGGGATCGACGATGAGGACATGGTCCTGTGTAAGTGCTTGCATGGGAATTATAATGATCACAGGCGGACGTCCTTTGGGCCCCGTGAGGTTGCGGCCTTGTCCATTCGACACGAATATGGCGCGCTTGTGGAGTGCAAGAGGGGGAGATTTAATAGATTTGCTTATCGCTCGCCCGTCCTTGGCATTCCAAATCTTTGTCCCACTTGACATATTAGTAATGGCTTGCTGTGCTCCATGCTGTCAGTTTCTTATACGTTGGGTATATCTTGCAGATTCACGATTACTCTATGTGCTCTCTTTCCTAGAATGGTGCTATTATAGCTAGCATATAAAGTTAATATCATTCCTCTACTATCAGAGATATTTTTATATTCAGCCGAGAGACTATCGTTGTCATCTATATACAACCAAAGAAAAGGGAATATGTTATATTCGCAAAGTCCACCCAAAGAACATTGATCCAGTTGTCTGTGGACGAATAGTATTTTGCGTATTATCTGCGGTTACTCTATTACATCCATACGCCTAGACTAGGTGTATCAGCAGCCTCATGCATAGCGAGATTCATACGTATGTTTGTCAAGTCAGAGGTTGGAGGCGGTTAATAAGGAAGGTGCCATTTCCCTGGAAATGTTTCTCCTTGCTCCTAACATATTGATATCACGGCCGCTTGGGAGATTTACTGACTACTATTCTTATAAGCTTTGAACTCCGAAGTGACGCGTTGGTAGTAGTAGGCCCTAGGAAAAGACGTCAAAAGAGGAGAGTGAAGTATACACATGAAATTAAGCTATCCTACATCTACAGATAGGTATGAGCTTCAGAACTGGTTTTACATATTCTTTTCTTCCAGCGGTTTAATCTTCGTAGGATGTTTCTTATGGGAAAGGCCTAGCTAAAAGTCCTATAGTAGCTAGTATTCCATAGATTGGTGAATATCAGCTTTCCTGACGAATTAAAGTGGTTCCACATTATCTTTAAGAATAGTGAATTGTTTTCTGTGTACCGGTTAGGCAGAAGGCGTCAAGAAAGCATTTTGTGGTGAATGTTTTTATTCACCAAGTAGGAAGGAGGGACACCGTGGATGTTGTTTTCTCCTGCCCTCGACTCTCACTCTTTCTTCTGTTCACCCAACCCACCATCCCAGCTCATCACTTCTTCCATCCTCTCCCTTATTTCATCCAAGTCCGAGAACTTCTTCCATCCCCTCTGTTCTTTGGTCCGCGTCTCATCCTATCATGGATCAGTAAGGCTCGTGTTATCCACATCTCGTGGGATCCAGCTAACATGCCTCGTGTGAAGCTTTGTTTTGACAGGCTCTGAGGAGCTACCAATGAACCTACATCCCCCCTTCGCAGAATTCCTCTCAGAAGAAAACTTCGAGTTCCGAAGAATTCAGCGAGTTTTCGTCCCTCAGGTTGCCACACAACGTGATATCCTGGCCATCTCGTCTCCGGGTCTGGGTGTAACGACCGCCTGCATCTATGGAATAATCAACTCGATTTGCTTGGATGCTGCGTCTGCTAAGTCTCGTCCCAGCGCCATCCTTATGTTCCCAACTAGGGAGCTGGCGATACAGGTGTACGATACTTTAATCTGCCTGCAGCCTGGCCACAATCTTCATGTCCAGCCCAAAGTAAGCCAGTCTCCCTATCCAGTCACTGAAAGGGCTTCCAAATACTATGATGTGATCGTTGGTACTCCTGGCAAGGTCCTAGGAGCCGTAGAGAAAGGGGAGTTGTCCCTCGACTCGATCAAGTACTTTATGTTTGACGAGGTTCACGATTTGCTTGGGGAGACTGGAGCTGGCTTCCACTGCCGTACCTTTTGCCAGCGTATTCCTCACGGTACTGGAGCGCGTATCGTGACTTCCAGTACCCGAATATCAGCTGTCATGGAACGGTTTTGCCTGCGTGGCATCGAACCACGTATACATCTCGATGCCATGGCAAGGGGTACCAGGGCCGTTGTGCGCGCGGTGGAACTTGAAAACCACGAGCCCCGGTCGGATGCACTGGCACGATTCATCGCTTCCCGCCCCTCCCCGAAGAACATTGTCATCTTCACAGACACTATTGATGATGCTCAGAACGTCCATGACATCTTGGTGGAGAAGTTCCCCGACCGTGTAGTTGGCTTGATGAACAAGGAATCAGGCACTGACAATCGGGGAATTCTACTGCGCCGGTACCAACGCGGGGAGCTAGATATGATCGTGACCTGCCGTCTATTCTACGCTGGCATTGAATTGACGGCTGAAGTTACATCTATCATATTCTACAAGCTTGTTTCTCTTACATGGCCACACGCCATTGGGGCCCGATTACACATCAACAGGCCCAATGGCGAAGTAGCCGTAATCGTTGACCCAAATTCTGCGGATGACCTGGCTCACTACGAGGAGTTCAAGAGGTGGCTGCGGTGTTTCAGCGGCAATGACACGTCAATCGTTGGCCGTAACAGCCACCGGCCTTCCCTCAACCCATCGCTGCCACCCTGTTACAAACTTATTATTCGCGGGCTGGCACCTGACGTGACTGCCGAAGAACTCAAGGCTGCTTTGCAGCAATACTCCCCAGTACGTGCTGAGGTGGCCTCTCTGAAAGCCCCGAAATCAGTTCCGTAAGTATCCCTTCCCCATTCAGAGACATCTTATTGACTATGGGGGCATCTTAGAACGGCTTTCATTCACTTCGCCACTGTGGGCCACGCCCTCGAGTGTGTCAAGCAGATCGACGGGGCACGCATTTTAGGATCTCAGGTGCAGGCCGGGTTTGCCTTGGAGAAGAAGCAAAAGGGAGGACGTGGAGGTCGTGGAGGACATGGAGGACGTAACTAATAGGTCAAGACTTTGACGACATAGTTCACCAAGATTGCTGAATATACTTTTCATTCAAAGGCTCTCTAGTCAATTTCTAAGTATCATCCTGGAGAGTATCAAATAGAGCTCTCAACTATTGTAAAGTGGATGCAGTTCCTACCCCAATCCCAATATCCAGTACTCACATCGTCTGCCAGCACGTCTCTGCACTTACGGCTGATACGGCTCCTAAACGAAGAAATTGTCTATAGATATACACAGATTCTGACTTCCCGAGTGAAGATCCTAACAACAGTGAGGGATGACCAGAAAGGTAGCGAACAGCGCGTGTCCGATCAGTCTCCTACTACTATACAGATAGACTAATATGTCTTTCCACGGTCTAATGTTTGAGATTGTAGCTACAAATCTGTTGTCTTTCGACGTGATACTTCTGTGCGCACAGCATCCCAAAAAGCTCGATATGCAAAAAGAAGGCCTTTAAGCTGTGGTGAATCTGAATAGAGATACCCGGAAGCGTAGTTGGAGTCTTTCAGGGAGCTTATGAATACGTTGAATCGCTCCTTGAAATTATCGGTTGTTTGCAAGTGCGCCGAAGAGACAATCGTGGCATGTTTCTCCAGCACAAGGATGGTCGGCGTATAATCTTAGCACAGAGCAGGTCAGCTTTCAAGTGACAGAAGCTATAGATAAATAAACAAAGGGACAGTGGTTGTAAATATGTGATGTGCAGGGGATTACAACTTATAACATACCGATTATCACAGCAAAAGAAGGAGCAACTCCATACAGCTGCTTAAAGACATGATAATCGTCACGGGGAGAAAATTGCTTCCCATCCTCCGCAACGAAGCCCTCACGATCGTATAGCTTAGCATCAGCCCAAAGGTTTCCTTTGTCAGCGACCAGGTTTCCTTGACCGATAATCTCCCGGTCTTTGCTGGTCGCATCACCCAGTATGTCCCTGCGGAATATGGAAATAAATCTGTTCCTAATGTGGGGAGGGCAAGCAGCAGACAGCGTGATGTTCCGTTGCCCGACTCGCACTCGGTTGGTCATCTCGATTTCTCGCGAGGTAGTCTCGATTTTCCGCGAGGTAGTCTCGACTTTTCGCGAGGTGATCTCGATTTTCCGCGAGGTGATCTCGATTTTCCGCGAGGTGACCTCGATCCTTCGCTCATGGTCTCGAAGTGTAGCCCAGATTGATTCGATTCTAGTCTCTAGCATATCCAATCTGGCACTCGCATGGCCGATCCTTGCACCGTTTCCAGTCCACCTGTCATTGTCCACCATTTCAGAATACGAGTCATCCGTTTCAAGGCACTCAGCCAAGGCTCTTTTTGTGCCGGCCTTCATTAGGGAGTCTGAAGCTATATTAATCGTGGTGGCTACCAGAGTCGTGGACCTTTCGTTACTATATATGGCGATAAAGAGAAGGATGAGGAAGGGGACTGGTATATGAATAATACTAGAATATGTCTCGCGGATGAGGAAGAGACAAACGGAAGGTGTGGGAGAAGATGGTAGCGAAGGTAGGTAAATACGGTCATTGCTATGTCAGACGTCCACATGACACATTTCTTAGGGTTAATGACGTCGAGAATCATACATGCATTGATTATCAACATGGTGTGTTTATCTCTTGATTATAGGGCAATAGTAATCTCGTGGGTGGTTTCCTACAGTGCAGCTCCAAGTTGATATCAGCAGATTTATATCGATGTAATTCAAACACACAGCGTAAAACTCGATGAAGGTACTGATTGAGTACTCTTCTACTCTAAATATGCTACTTACATATCATTAAACTAGAGTGACCAAAATTATTTCCATACGGTGTTAGTTTTTCCGCTTGAAGCAGGCCAACCATAAGAAGCAGTATTTCGCAAATGGAACGATGCGTTGACTAGGAATATTATATTGGCAGAATCCATCCAGGGAGAATAGCCCTGTTTCCTGCCAAAAACAGCTGGTGCCACGCTATGATCATGCCTTCTCCCATGCAATATGCCATTCTAAGGACCAGCTGGGGTCGAGAGTAACACAAATGGATCATCCATTACTGATGCTGCCAACATACTGAAGATCGCCGATTTCTAGGAGAAAGGATTTAAAAGAGGGGAGTTGAAATCAAGTAAATTCTCAGTGAGTTTTGCATTCGTAGCATTAAATACAACTACTGTCCTTTTGACAGGAAATGACCCTCCCTCCGCGTTGATATTTCTACCAGTCAAAGTCGTCAAGATGGTAAAGAAAATCACAACGCCAAAATCCAACCCCCGGAACCTTCATTGCTGTGTTCAATATAGCCACAAAAGCCAGAGCACAATTCAATCGCCGCAGTGACGCCATAACTCTACAGCATTAGCTCGACGATCGTCTTCGTAATCATGCGCACGGTCACACCCGATGCAACGGGTTCGGCAGAGCATTTTCTCGCAAGAAGGAGGAATTCCATGAAGATATCTACAGGTTTTCCCTTCGCAGCGGTAATCTTGGATATACTATTTTAGTATGATTAGTATAATTCTTTTTGTTAAGTCAGACAGGAAATGCCAAAGACGTACCTCGCAGATATACCTCTTGTCACAATTGTGGCCTTGCAAACACGGCTGACCGATAAGATGACCAGGGCAGACTTGCCGCAAGAGGTCGCCATCGTATTCAGAGGTCACGACGGATGTAGACACAGAGGTGGTCGGCTCTGTGGTTGACGAGACGGGGGGTTGGGGAGCAGTCTGAGGCCGTATCGGGGTAGCACGACGATCTGGAATCACAGCAGGTGCCGGAGAGGCAGGAGGTGGGCGAGTGGTCTGAGGTTGGTTCAGAGGAGCACGACGATCTGGCCTCACAGTAGACGTCGATTCCTGCGAGGTGGGCTCTGCGACTGAGGAGGCGAGAGCTTGGGGAGCCGTCTGAGGCAGTGGTGGATGAGCACGACGACGTCGAATTACTATCTCGAGTATGTACTCCTCGCCATCTGAGATATCAACCTCTACACGATGAGGATGCATGTTCATGAGGTCTAGAGACAGCTTGGTGCGTTTAATGTTGCTAGAAGGTAGCTAAAGTGGTATACTCAAAAGCGTAAAGTAGATACCAGGAAGAATGAGAAGAAAGGTATGGGACGCGAGGGTGGTGAAGGAAAACACAAGGAAGGTGTGGGAAGAAAATGGCAGTGAATATACGCCTGGTCATTCCTATGTCAGGTGGACCTTTTCATCATTCACATTATTTCGCAGTGTTTATCTCCTGGTGTTACTTACCACTTGAAGCAGGCCAGCTATTAGAAGCTCACAGTACGCTGACTAGGAAAGTGTTAAGGGGGAAACGACATTTTATATTGGTATAGCTTTCCTTTCTTACCAGGCTACTTTTGACTTATCTCAAATGTCCTAATAATTCAATATATTCGGGCGTTTCAGGCATCTTCAAACCAGTACTAGTGGGTCCGATATTCTAGATAGACTAAGTAGCTGATCAATGAACAAGCAAACTGAGAAATCCAGATAGTCGCAAGTAGATATATACTAGATAGGTTATTCGGTTTGACCGGGTGATTGATTGACGTAGTCTTTACGTCCACCATGATACTAATTACTACAAAAGCAGCAAATCTTATGCAGAGGTACTATTCCCTACACAACGTATCGAAACGAGGGGTTTTCCATCTACATCCGATCAGTGTTAGCAACTGGTAATCGATAATATAGAAGTGGGGTCTTACATCTGTCAGATCAGTCAAGCCCGATGTATCTAGAATGTTGACGTCTACTGAGGACTGTGATGCATCGCGCTACATCCGAGTTATCAGTATACAACTCTCAGGATGTTGCGAGGTCGATAGTGAATTAGTTTACCTTTTTGTTCTTTAACACGTATAACCTATGCAATATAACAAGCAGGATAAAATCCAGAGCCAGGCAAATAATCATAGCAATGAACCCGGATCTGTAATGGGGCTCCTCTCTTTCGAAGAATAGCTGGGGGCCGATCAAGTTACCCACACAGTACCTATACCGTATTAGAAAACCAAGTAGTGAGGAAGGTGTCCATAATCAAACATACGCAATGAACAGAGCAGCAGTGACGACGGTCTTCTTCGTTCGCCCGGCGATGTTGGCTTGGATCAACCCTAGGGAAAGGACATAGGTTGCACTGAACCCAATGGCAAGATAGTACCCGCTGGTTTACTAGTTAGTAGTAGCCCTGTGCGCAATAGTTCCGACTACTTGACGGGGAAACGTACAGAAGCCGGCCAAGCTTGTTTTCCTCGGGAAGAGCGTACATGAGACTCAGTCCCAGGATAGCGACGACGAGGCCACCACACATAAGGATGATTCGGCAGTTTTTTATCCTGCCTGCGAGGAACCCCGTAATGAGAAGAGCCAGGACCTGTGCTCCTCCAAATGGCATTCCCAGGAGAGTAGTTCCAAGCTTTGAGTAGCCGAATCCCTCGATAATCAGCGGCCCAAATGCACTGATGCCTCCCTGAGTGAGCAGTTAGCTTTGGTCCAACAGTAAAGGTCAGCAGGAGATAGCTCGACATACATTTGGGATGTTATTCGCAATAACAAAAAGTATCAAGATCCACACTTGAGGATCTATAAGAGCTTCACGTGCTTGATAGAGCTTGAACTCCTTATTGTCGAGGCCAGTCTTGTTCTCCGACACTCGTTTGATGGCAACATCCTTCTCTGCAGAAGATAACCACTTCGCTGCGGCAGGACTCGGAGCAGCAAAGAGGAAGAAGGGCACCGCCCAGACAACTGTGGCCGAGCCAAAGATAAGAAATGGGAACTATATGTGTTGAAAACGTCAGTCAGAGGGTTGATATGAACAGCACGGATGATCCCTTTGCTTACCTTGTAAACAGGTATATCGCTCTTAATGTGCCCAATGCCGTACTAAAGTATCATCAGTCAATTATTTTCTTCGTATTTATTCCAGAATACTGACAGCCACAATGCCCCCAACCACTTGGGCAATCCCGTTCATCGAGAACCAAATGCCAGTCCGAAGAGGTTGCTCGTTTCTACTATGATCAGTATCCACACGTATTCTTTCCAGGATAGGCCTCACCTTTTGTAGAACATCGATGTCAACTGTACAAAGCAAGGACTAACGCCACTTTCCAAGGCACCTAGGAAGAAACGAACAGCCATCAAACTGGAGAAATCATCTGCACCTGCCATGCACAGAAGGACTGCTCCCCAGAGGAATCTAACATGCGTCAGGTACTCGTCGTGAATGGCAATCCAAGGTATCCAAAGCGTAGTAACTCACATCAAAGTCCCACAAGATCTTGTGATATGCATCTTTTGGAAGAGGAGATTCATAGGGAATTCACCGACAAGATAACCCAAATAGAAAATCGTCGTTAACCCTATAGACTTTGATTAATACCAGGTTTTGTCAACACATGTCCAAAAGAAAGGCATACATGAATACTGATCGCCCACTAGATGGGCCTCCTCTTTCATTCCCCACAGAGCAGCATACGAAATACACGTCTTATCCACGAACTGGATGAGGTACGTGCCCATAAGCTAAGTGGATCAAATCAGCACAGTCGCATCTGACAAACATGATTCAATGTTACCCAGGGAAGAAGGAACCAGTCAATCTTGCGCAGCACAGTTCGATTCTCCGCTTCGGTATATAGGGCATCCTCCGTTGCCCCATGCAATGTCCCCAATGCAATGTCCGGGTGTTGTGGAGCAAGGTCGCATGCTTTAGTGTCAAGTGTGTCAGACTTCTCGGTGATCTGCAACATTGTGTCTTGATTCATACTCCTTCGGAAAGAGGACCCTGGAGATTACTGTGTAAACTGATACAATATAGAATATTTATATCTTAGCACTTCGATTCACCCGGGAAATAAGTCTATTGCAAAGGGGCTTTCCAAGTTAAATACACAACCACCACAATACGATTCAGCCAAGACGACGATAAACAAAAGGACATCATCTGCCCCCTTCACTGGCCACGACAGCCATACATTTGGACCGAATGGCTCTTGGCTGAAGTTAAAGAGATAAGAAAGAGGAGATGGAGATAATCTTCGTCGGCCGGGCCGATCTACATTCTCGGTCGGCCCGCCCGATCCGATCCGTCGTCATCTGCTTATCGGTTATCAAAGCATAGATGGGCTTGAATACACGTATAAAGAGCGAATAAGAGATCATTCTTAAGCTTTAGTCTTCGCTACTCTTGTGAACGTCTTTCTACCACTAACTGCGATCATGGCGATTAATTTCATCGAACAGCACAGCAGCGAAGGCACTACTGGCCTTCCAAAGCATGTTATCCAACTCGTTTCGGAGGCTATTGACTCAACGTCGTCAGAGCTGCGTCGACTAAACCTAGAGGTAAAGTCAGCTGATCTTGTATTTAGTGTAAATTACTAACAGCTGCAGATATGGAATAATCCTGAAACGCGATTCAAAGAAGAGAAAGCCTGTCAATTGCTATCCGGTTGGTTCGAAAGCCAAGGCTGGACTGTGAGAACTGGAGTATATGGTATCTCCACGGCGTTCGAGGCACGCTTTTCCGTCACACCCGGCGAGAGATCAGTCTGCTACAACGCCGAATATGGTGAGTGTGCTCACAACTCATGCGCTCGCTGTTTGCTAATCTTCACAGACGCCCTTCCTGAGCTTGGCCATGCATGTGGTCACAATCTGATTGCCACATCAACACTGGCATCAGCCGTCGGGGCCTCTGCCGCTATGAAGGAACTGAAAATCCCAGGAACGTTGATCGTGATGGGTACGCCCGCTGAAGAGACCGGCGGGGGTAAATACATCATGGCGAACCATGGCGCGTGGAAGGACTGTAGCGTCGTCCTCATGACACACGCCATGCCGGACTTCTCGACCGCGAGAACGGTGACAAAGGCTTCATGGAAGTTCAGAGCCAAGTTTCACGGAAAGGCCGCACACGCGGCAGCTGCGCCGTGGAATGGAAATAATGCCTGCGATGCCATTGTGATGGCGTATAACGGTCTAGGGCTACTTCGTCAACAAATCCAGAAAACGGAAAGCATCCAGTCCGTCATTCTTGAAGCTGGAAAAGCACCGAATATTATCCCCGACTACGCGGAAGGTAGCTTTTCTCTGCGTGCGTTTGACTCAAAGGCGTTGGAGCGTCTCCGAAGCCGCGTCATACCCATTTTTGACGGAGCTGCAGCGTCTACGGGCTGTACTGTTGAATTATTTTGGTGCGTCTAGAGGCAGACTATATACAGGCTGTTCAATGCCTCGATACTAATATACACATAGGGACGCATTGTATGAAGACGTCGTGACCAACATGACTCTAGCGAACCGCTATACCCACTATATGATCAATAATCTGGGCCTCACGCCCGCAGATATTCTTCCTCCATCAGATCCTTCAGCGAAGGTGGATCAAAATGGTAGCTCGTATGTTGCAAGGCGGGACACAACTCTGAACTCGTCGCAGAAGGTACTAACGTTGCAAATTTCTAGCGATTTCGGGAACTGTTCTTATATTCAACCCGGTATTCAGACTCTGTTCAACATTAACGCTACAGATATGCCTCATACTCCTTCCTTCCAGAAAGCTGCGGGTACAGACTTCGCACATACGGAGTCACTGAGAGCTGGAAAGGCCAACGCTTTGATAGGGCTCGAGGTCCTGCTTGACGAGGGGTTCTACAAGGAAGTAAAAAGTGATTGGATAAACGACATGAAAGAGCGTGGTCGTCTTCCCGAGTGAAATTGTTTGAAACTCTATAACTCACTTTGTCGTATGCCATTCAAAGCGACCCTAAGTCCTTTCATTGTACTTATCTTATGAAGTTCTTGCATTCATACCCATAGCAATGTACTTTTTGAAAGTTACTCAAGCCAGTAAGCCTAGTGGAACTCGCTGCCTATGCCTCTGCAGAGTGTCTCAATTCGACTATTCACCCAACAATCGCTTTCCTTGACTTGAGAATCGCTACCCAAGGCTACCTGTATCTTGTGAGAACAGCTAGACTAGGGTACTCTGTCCACAGTACAACCCTTGCTGGCTTCATTGCGTTTTGCTGGATGCTTGTGCTTTTTACCATACAGCAGCCAGCTCCTTTTAGCATACCTATAGATAAAAGATAGTATGCTGGAGGACATCTTTATCCAAACACCAAGGGACTTTGCAAAGTGCTAGCCGTGGTATCTTCACAGGGCCTCATGTCGACCTGTTGCCACTTGTGTATAAGCGAACTTTACATGCAAAATTCCGGTGACTGCTCAGCTAGCGGTCTTGTGTCTCTTAAGATCGTCAAGGTACCGTTCTGGTGTCCAGTTAGCATACTTCAATAATACCTAAGATTATAAGACATACTCCCAGTCACCCATCGCGTGCTCATACATTGGAGTACGTTTTCTAAGACGCTTACGGCTCTCCTCGAGTCAAGCTTTGAACTACCCCTTAGCACACCCAGTAATAGCCGAGCTGCCTTGTAGACAGAATGCACCACAAATACGGGCAGCGCCTCCAAGTCAGCAGGTGTGATTTGTGCAGCGAAGCTCTCGGACGCATTGACGAGTTCCCCAATTACATCTTCCATAAGTTCATACGATGCAGCAGCACAGGACTCTAAGCCTGGAGCCTTAAGACTGCAACCAAACTCTAGGATGGTCATCAGGGCGCTGATTCAACTCCATGTTAGTCTTCATCCGATGCTGTAGGCGACGGGGCTCAACAGTACCTGCGGGATAAGGCAACCGCACTGCAGCACAGATCATGTGGGACATTGTAATCATCTTGTACAGTTCCTCTAAATGAATTGAGTGTCTTTAAAATCTGTATAGCTTCGGCATTGAAGAACTCCATGTGTTGAACTGGGTCATGCACATGGGTGAGCACTTGCTCTAGTATACGTGAAGCTTGGGCTAGTTTATTGAAGTGGTATAGTGGTTTCGATGGCGTTAAAGTCAGGTCGAGCGCTTCGAAGTCCTATCACAAAGTTAGTAGTCCGAGTTACACTTCCCAGTTGCAATACTTACGTCGTTCCCGCCGACAGCTCCCGACAGTAGGGCTTTCGAGATGATAGGACCTTTATTACTCTCTAAGGAGACATATCTATATCATGGTTTACGTTTCAAGTGTTAGTGCTAACGCAAATGAAGGGCAAATTACATGGAAGTGAGCCGATCCCGGCAGCTAAAAACGGAGGCACAGATTCTCGAACAGTGTTTAACATGAAAATGAAGGCGATGGACGGGACCCACCGATCTGTTATGACAATGCCACGCCAAATACGTCGAGCCTCGTCCGCTCTTCCTGGGGATTTAAACATTTCTTCCAGCTGAGGTTTCGATACTTCATTCGCCCCGAGGGCCACTGCTGCCCGAACATTCGCACCCATGGAGATATATGCTGCAGGGTACATGCCGCAGCCCACTTCAAAAATTGTGAGTAGTAGTCTGCACTGCAGCAGCTCCAATGAATTGATCTCAATCGCCTCTAATGTTGCAAGGAATCCCTTCAGTAGTATGTATAGGGAGCGCATCCGGGGTGGTATCTCATCATCGACTGGCTTGACCCCCAGAAGAACCATGCATAGCGTGAGTAAGCTGAGATCCGGACTCGTGTAAGTGAGGATATGAGTCAAGCGCTCGTAAAACGGTCCTTCAGCTAGTATGGGAAACCAAGGATGGATTGTCCGAAAGTATACCGCCGCTACCGCTCGGATCCTATTTTCATCTCCGATGATGGTAAAAACTTGCGTCCTGATGGTGTGAGATATATTGGGTGATGTGAGCTGAGCTAGATCAGGCACTGGTAGCGAAATCGAGGATACATCCTCCGGCGGGTTTCCGGATCCAGGTATTCCGTTTGGTTCCGTATAGCAGCAGACACGGTTCAGTCTTATTAGTGTTCGGTTAGTACATATAGATGTAAGCGGAAGACGCCCGTTTCACCGAAGTACATTTACCTTTTGCACAGCGAGCATACTGGAAGCAACTTATCACATTTACGCTTGTGCGTCCTGCAGCGTAGACAGACACGATTTGCATAGCTGCTCATTGCGTATTGTTGAGGGTGCGGATGCAGGTGCGGACGAGTATCGGCAGGGTGGCTCCGTGTGGTTTTAAGTTCCCCCTAAATTATTGGTCATCAACTCATAAATGTCTTAAATGGCGTACATTGTCTCCCCCCTTGAAAACTACTAAGTAGTAGTTCAGTTATAACATCGGGTGTATTAAATGTCTCGGATCAACGGCACTAGTCCCAGTCAGGTTTAGCGGTCCGCACCTGCATCCGCATCCATTTGTAAGAGGACTAATCCATGATGAGAGTATCAGCATCGAAGTGTAGTGAGGGTTATAGATGCAGACACCAGGACCCTTTCTCTATGTGTGGTAGAACCTTCTCGGGACATATAGTGTAAGCAACAGTAATCACCAAAAAATGCCATTATATAAAGTCTGCCATCAACCGCACTTTGCAGTTCTCAGATCCCAAGTCTTACTGTATGCTTTGACCTTGCTCGTGTTTACCACATCACCTCTTCGTCTTCCCCTCAAGTTGTTGATAACTCCAATCAACTCCTCCAACAATGACTGTGATCCGAAATGTTGCAATCGCCGGTGTAGGTTCCCACCCCTTCGAATCAGCATCACATCTAACAAGCAAAGGCCTCCGGTGACCTCGGCACCCCAGTCCTAAACGCCCTCATCGAATCCAACAAGTTCAACATCACCGTGTTGACCAGGCATTCCTCCAAAGCCCAATTCCCCTCCACCGTTCGAGTGATCCCAGTCGACTACAACTCCATCGCCGAGCTCACCACCGCTCTAAACAACCAAGACGCCGTCATCTCCACCCTAACCACCGCCGCCGTGGACGTGCAACACACCCTAATCGACGCCGCAATCACTGCAGGCATCAAACGATTCATTCCTTCCGAGTTCGGCGCCGACGCCGGCAATCCCAAGTCCTCCACCTTACCCGTCTACCAGTCCAAGATCGCCGTCAACAAGGCCCTCGAGGCAAAAGCCGCGCAGAACCCTGCCTTCACATATACTTTGATCCGCCACGGACCCTTCCTCGACTGGGGTCTTAGTGCGGGGTTCTTTTTCGATTTGAGGTCTGAGACACCTGCCTTCTACGATGGTGGGGATCGGCCTTTTAGTACCACCACTCTGGCCACGATCGGTAAGGCGGTCGTTGAAGTTTTGTTGCACTTCGACGAGACGAAGAATCGTCCCATCTATATCCATGATTTGGTCACCACTCAGCGCCAGATCTATACTATCGTTCAGAAGCTAGCTCCCCAGAGGAAGTGGAATCCTGTGGATGTTAGTACGGCGGAGCTGGAGGTGAAGGCGCGGGAGGAATGGGCAAAGGGGAATACGGATTTGCAGTCTATTGTTGGTCTTTTGTGTCGGGCGGTGTTTGCGGAGGGATATGGTGGGGAGTTCAAGAATGTTGATAATGAGATTCTTGGGTTGGGGTTCAAGACGGAGGCTGATCTTGAGGAGGTTGTGAAGACGGTTTTGGGGGATTCTTTGTAATGAGGACGTGGAGTAGTCTAGTTTACTCTCGCTAGGGCTGTGGGCCTGGGGTTCAATTGTTTCGTAGTGAATTTCATAACTGAGATTTGCAATTGACTGAGCGTTCTTAGAACAGATGGGGATTTTAATCCAGAAACTGGTTTTGTATGAAAGTAGGCCCCTAAACAAAGTATCTACATGGTTAGCTTACGTCTTTTCTATGAGTTAATCATGAGAGAAGTCCCTTTCTTTTGAATCCCATTTTATTATCAAAGTCTTTCATTAATGAATATACAATAGAGAAATAACCCAGCTATATCTTATCACCATCGCGCTCGCTCTAGGCGTAGCTATAAGCAAAACAATGTTCTATAACATCTAATCGTTCACTGAAGTCCGAACGTTCATCATCACTTTTATTCCTGCCTTACTGCACGGACTGAGACTTATACCGAAAACGTATGGGGAGTCTTGAGAGCAATAGGAGCATCTTCACGCAAAGTCTTGCCGATCAGGTGATCGAAAGATGGAGAGTGGGCGACACGAGGGGTGAAGTCCTCGATATCCCAAAGATATCCGAGAGTCTTGAGGACGGAGGTAGCACTGTAGGGAGCAGGCTCGCCGGTGACGGGGTCCGTTCCGTACTGCTCGATGTATCCTTTCTTACTGTAAGGGGAGATAACCCAGGTCGGCATGCGGCCACCCAGACGGTCGAAGTGAAGAGTGTACTTCTGGCCGTTCTTCGCAGTCTCGGTGTAGGTCAGGTTATCCGGGCGGACAGCGAGAGGGGGAGGGACGTGGTCATAGAAGCCACCGGTCTCGTCGTAGGTAATGAAGAGCAGAGTCTTGTCCCACTGGGGTCCCTGGCGGATGGCGTCATAGATCTGCTTGACGAAGACCTCACCGTAGGAGACGTTACCGGTGGGGTGCATGGAGTTGGTGTTAGTGCCGCAGCAGGAGGGATTAATGTAAGAGAATTTAGGGAGGACACCGAGGTAGGCGTCCTGGAAGAAGTTTTCAACGGGCACCACGTTAGACCGGGAGGTCTGGTTGACGTAGGTGAAGAAGAGAGAATCCGGTTCGAATTCTCCGTTGGTGCCATCGTAGTTGAGCCAGGACACGCCCTTCTCGTTGGCGGCCTCGAAGATGGATTTGCTGGAGATGCCATAGTTCAGGAAGTCATCGTCATTCTTGCCATGCCCGGCAGCGGTTCCTGCCAGAGCGCACAAGCGGTTGGGGTTGGTAGGCTTTTGAACGCGTTAGTCAAAATTAAAAAGATAGAGATTTATCGCACTTACGCCAGGAACACACGAGAACCAGCTGTTGAAAGTCGTGAACTCATCCACAAGGTCCACGAGCGTAGGAACCTCCTCCTCGGTGTAGTATCCCATCACCTGCCTTGTCGCCTCTTCTGGGGCCAGCTTGGGGTAGTCGTTAAGCTGTGCGTTGAGGAAGCCAGACTGGTCGGCGACGACCTTGCCACTGGCAATCGCACCATTGTTTGGGGTGTAAGTTCCGTAGAACTCCAAGTTATTACCAGTCACGGAGTGATCTGGATCGTTGAACACGGAATCATAGTCCTTGGCCTGAGTACAGTACTTGCCGGAGGATGGGTCGCTCGCATTCTTGTAGTTACAGAACGGGCCGTTGTTGATCGGGTTGTCAAGTCCTTGGCGGCGCACGCCTCCCAGGATGTTATCGAAGGATCTAGACCATATGTTAGTGCTCGTCTTCACATACCACAAGCTGAATTAAGGAATTTGTTATTCCACATATGAATGTCGTAAGGGCACACCAACCTGTTCTCAAGAATAAGCCAGACAATGTTCTCGACCTTATCCTTCAGGTTCTCAATGGACTCCTTGGAGCCAGGCTTGTATCCGAAAGGAGCTTCTCGCACGCTCGTATACTCGGACGTGACAGGACTAGCAAGACCGAGAGAGGCCAAGAGGCCAAGACCAGTAAGCAGAGCGGCGGACTTCATGTTTACTCTCGGATTGAGGTCGTGAGCTTGAACAATGCTGCTTGCTAGGGAGTCTGAGCCCGGCCAGGGAAAGGCTTATATAGCCCACTGGATGAGCTGTCTTTCCGTCCCATTCGGATACCACGTGCGCCGTGCGTCGGGTTGAAGCGCATATCCATCGGGGCACGAGGGACTTCGGCTTCATACCGATCAAGGGCAGCCTATCGCCATCCATCTTTACAAATCGTTCTTCGTGGAAGCCACCGGAGACGGGATGACAGCCTTATCGACAAAGAAAACAATATGAAGTGGAGGCCACATGAGTGGGGCTCTCATTTGACAGCCTTGGTCGTAAATAGAGCGTGATGCGAGATGGGAATGGGATTGGACAAGCAATGGCTAAGCTACTAGGGTGGAGAGAAGCACTAAACCAAGACATGGGGCAGCCTACGCCAAGGCGAAGAACGTGAGCTTAGCATCTCAGTTCATTCCCTTACTATCGCTCTCAAAGGGATTGTTGTCCAGGAATTGCCTCAAACCTCCACTTTTAATACTCGAGTACACTCATGTGACAGACAAATCTCATCAAGTTGAATAGTTTGCTCAGTGAACAAACAAGGATAGTATGAAGAAAGGGGTAAAAATAAAAGAAAAAGCGAGAGCAAAAAGGTACGACTTGCGGATGATTGCCGTTGGCTCAAAAGCTGGAACATCTCGTGCATGCAGAGTGGCATACGACTCGTTATCAGGATATGCATCGTCCAGGAACCACGACCGTCTGTCTGCCAGTGAGGTTCAAGAACGACAACACGGGCCGTGGGAAGACGATCGGGTTTCTTTGGGAGTATCCACGCGAGAGATTTCGTCCTTCTCCACCCGCCCCACAGCGTCTCTCCGCGTCGCGAATGCCGTGAGACATTCCGATTGACAAGCAGATAATAGAGAAAAGCGATACACGAGGGACATGAAAAGCAACATGTACCTATGCATCCAGGCGAATATGTCTGTCTCGGAATGTTTCCCGTCCAATCGCGGGAGTCATCAATGAACATCACATTTGCCTGTGGAGATAGAAGAAGCAATCCGACTCCACAATCTGCTGATACTTGAGATGGGACGGCTGAATATTTCGCTTCGAGATCCTTGCTATAACAGTAGAACACGGGTGTGGACTGGCTTGTCTGATTCGTCCGATAAACAGTGCTCCCACTGTGCCTGAGTTTGCGCAATTTCAAGGTGCAGCAAGGGAGAAGTATATGTTTGTTGCTACGGACAGCCTTTCAACCCACTTCGGCAAGAAAAGAAAACCGTCCAGAATCACGGGTCGGCAGAGCCAATGTCCGATGCTTTCTCTTCCTTACATACAGATTTATCTCTCGGCAATCATTCTCCATGCAACCATGCCCTCATTAATATCAGGTAATGATATTCCAGGAGAAACTATAACAAATCATTTGCCATCTCCTATTTGTGGATCGTAATCCAGTCACCCGACCAAACCCATACAAATACATGAGATAGCTCAGATTCAGAAAGAAGGCAAAGAGATCCTCTGGAAGAATGAGATAGGTCACATGGAGTACTTCGGGAGCGGTTTCTACCGCATCATTCGTGATCGCTAAAGTCATCATGAGTCTATTATCATCGGCTATATACACAATCCCCGTCTCCATATGCGTTAATACATGAAAGATTTTCCAATTATGACACCCGCCATCCCCAGCAGGACATCGGGTGTGCAGTACTATACAGGCCCAGCATCTGAATCAGCGGCGGCTCACGCAGCACATAATACCCGACTTGCCCAAGAAGTACAGGGATCCAAGGAACCGGAAGAACGACAGACCGGCCGTGGCCCACAGAATGACTCGGAAATACCATGAGGTTCTCGTGGTGGAGGTGTTCTGTGCGACTCGTTAGTATCAAGCGAGGTGCGATCAAGGCAGAGGGACAGGCATACCGTCAAACACATAGAACTGACACCAGTGCCCGTAATCAACAGAGACACGAGCAGGTTGCTGAACACCCAGAGCAGCACCAGCATCGTACGGAAGTTCTTGTACGAATCATCCAGACTGGTCGATTCATCTTCCTCCGGTTCCACCCAAGGCGTCAAGGCACGCTTTACCGTCGCCTCAAACTGGCTGTCGATATCCGCTTGCGGCTTATCCACTTCCTCGATGAACTGCTGCTTGCTGCCGTCTTCCTTCTTCGTCTGTGCGGATGGCAAAGCTTCGGCCTTATCGGATCCCTTCGTACCCCAGGAGACATCATGCCAGTTGCAGAAGGCATACACCATTAGGATGTTGATCGAGGTCGTCATACCGAAGAAGTAGGCCCATGAACTGGTGAGAATGTGCCATGGATCACCGTAGAGTATACTAGCAATGACGTAGATACCGTAGGTGGAAATCAAGGCGATCAGGACAATACCACCACTATCGGAAGCGAAGAACGATGAAAAGAACCCGCTCGCACCGTGGTTAAAATCGAAGTCCATTAGCCCACCCGTGAAAGCGTTAGCGACCAAGTAAAACGACAGGATCAGAACATAAATCTGCACGATGGAGAAGTAGAGGAAAGAGAGCGTATAGGGAAGCCGTGTTCTAGTCGGGCAAGTTAGCAGGCCTCCAAGACTCATCGCAATCAACAGCAAGACTTACCCTTTCGGTCGGTTTCCCAGCGCCAGGATGAACTGTAGCATCAAACAGAAGATGTAGCCATATTTGAGTAAGGTATTAACGATGGGCGAAGCATCATTTCCAAACGGCCATCCCTTGTTCTTGTTAGCGGTAGCGGGCGTACCGACGAGATCCATGATCACCGAACTGGTGAGCCAGTAGGAGGCTGAACAGCCATCAGTCAGCGTATAAGATCTTTCGTGCAGGCAGGGGGGTGCGGGTAGGACATACCGAGAGAGAACCAGGTCATAATCAGTTGACAGAAGTTATAAACCATTTGGATGTGCAAGAAAAACATGCGAACAAAACTGTGTCCACTACGATAAATTCGTCCGAAGTGCATCATAGCGTACAAACCGGCGGCGAAGGAACCGTTCAACCAACGTCGTCGCTGACCGATAAATTCGGCCGAACCTTCCGGTACGTCCGTTTCACCTTTGGATGCCTTGACGTACGATAAATGCCACTTGTAACCGGCCTTGGCCACCAGCTCAAAGCACAAGATTCGATCCTCGGCCAAGAACATATTCTTTTTGAAGATATTCATACCTTCAATACCTTTCTTTCCGAGACGCTTTGATAGTGTATGGTCTCCGTGGAAGTACTGCTCTAAGGGCCGGCCCATAATCGCGCGATAGCGGTACGCTGAGAAGGCACCAGGTAACACACTGACGTAGCCGAAGGAACTTTCTAGCGGTTTGTCCAGAATATTCGAGATCTTATACTCGAAGTTCTGCGAGGCGACTAGCGGATTCAGGACCTTTCGCCAGCCCTTTCCTAACATGGCGTGAATCTCACCACACGAACCACCGAGGTTTTTATCGTTATAGAAAGATTCCCAGAGGGCCAATAGCGATTTCTTGCCGGGTTTTGTTCCCGCGTCAATCAGAATGCAAACCTCCGGGTTCAGAATCCGACTGAATGCATTGAAGAGCCAACGGTGAGAGTTGATCTTCTTGCTATTCTTCTGTTTGAGGCAGAAAATCATCTGGACGGGAGGGAGATTCGAGGGGTCATTGCCCTGCGGCCGAACCAACTGTTGATTTGCGGTGACGGACAACTGCGTGGTATATTCGAACTATTCCGGTCAGTCTCATCGATTCAACGCACCCGGAGAGTTATTGGAGAAAATGTCAGAATTTGGAGGGGACTAGCAAAACTTACGATATGAGCGACCGTTTCCCGACCGTCAACGTCCTTTTTCATCACCCCATCTTGGTAAATTCCGACTGTGGCCAACACATCCAGTGTGTTCTTGTCGCACGGCTCGATTCCGTCAAAGACGAGACACACGACGATTTTCTGCCAGGCGGGACCTCCCTTGTTCCAGAATTCAGATTTTTTCAAGTTGACAATATCGCGCACGTTCTGCATCACACCGTGCAGGGTTCGGGCAGTCAGAACCTTGTCTTCATTGTAGTAAGTGATAGCGATCAGCAGTTCGGTGTGACGGTTGTAAATGGCCGGGCGCAGGTTGTATCCGTTTCGCAGGGTGAATTCATCTGGGTCACAAGTAGCCGCGGTATCTGTGACAGGAGGGATTAGTTCCGACCAGTTTCATGGCGTTGCTGTACGAAAGGACCTACACCGCATATGCGTAAATTCTTCCGAAAAGGCCTCCTCCGCCTCACGATATTCCGGTTGAATGGCATTCTGAATGGCACTGGGCACCGGATAGTCGACACTCAAGACGGAACCCTGCACGAGGTTGATCTTACGGGTTCCATAACGGCGCAGACCCGATCGGTTACTAATGCTCTGTGGCTGGAAGGTATCGAGTTTAATCCCGCTGGTATCCGACATGCCCGTGGCATCGTAGACTTCAGCCGTTTCGGACTCTTGGTAGGGGGGCGCAGCGAAAACGGTGACGCCGGGATCGTGGAGGGTATAGCGACGCAGTGAATCGGACGACAAACTGGGGTCCTCGACACCGTAGATACTGGGATGGTTATGGCGCAGAAGCGACGATTGCTCCTGCTCATCGCGGTCTGACAAGCCGGGCGTTTGCTGTTCCGGTTGAGGAGACATTAGAACGGAAAAGAATGGCGGCACTGCCAAAGCAAAAACACATCGGACGACAGGGAGGGGGATCCGAAGAAAAGAAGAAAGAAGAAAGAGCGGGAAAAGAAAGTAGGAAAGAAAAGAAAGGAATCCGAGCAGAGCAGACAAGCGTCCAACTATTGCAGGTAGTAGCGCTGATCACACTTACAGTTCGAGAGGGATTGGTATGCGAGTAAAAACTGCTCCGGCTTGGCTGAGGAGAGTGTGTGGAGTTGGGCCGTACGGGTCCCATCTCGACGGGCGTGTGGGCGAAAATGCACCGTCAACAGTCGACACGAATTGTATATATCAGATCCCCAATTACAACAAACGTTTCTTTCCGTACCCTATAAGCGAAGCTGCATGAGACACGGCGAGCGAGGGACCAAAGCGAGAGGTAGGGGACCCGGTAAGGATCGTCGGTAGGGTCGGTTCGTTCGTTCCGTTGAGTGAGGAAAGAAGAAGAAGAAGAAAGGACGGGAGGACGACGAGGGTAATGGGAGAAGACAAGGGCTTCAATTGTTGAACAAGAAAGAAACGACAGGGAAAAAGGAAAAAGAAAATTGAAAAATCTCCAAGGGCCCAGAAAAGAGATCGAAATCCCCCCATACAATAATAAATGGGAAGGTACGAAGTCTGGTCAGTCAGCAGCCGTGGGTGTGGAACCATGGATGCATTCTATATATAAATTCCAATCTACCAAATACGGTGGATAAAAATCCCATTTGTTCCTACGTGTAGTAATTCTAATTTAATTCTTTTCTAGGGGACAACATGCACCCAACTGCCTGGAACGGCGAGATCCTGCTCTGATCATTGGATCTGTGCAGGGCATGGCAAGGGAAAAAAAATTAAAAATTAAAAATTAAAAAAGGCTGATCAATGAGCTCGAGAATTATTTTTGGTATTTTGGGGGAATATTTGATTAGTTTTCATATTCTTCCTCTTCAGGCGTGCACAAAGACTAGGCTGCAAGGGGGCGCAGTGATGGGTGTGGCTTGGAGGGAACTCCTTCTCCCTCTCTCAGATCAAGAACAACAAATAAGCCAGACCCAATGGAAACTGCGCCAAGTTCGAGAATAAACTATGAACTAGATTAAGATAGAATAAGGAATCCAATAGATAGAATAGAATAGAATAAAATCCAACAAAATAAAGAATAGAGACCGTGTAATTATAATTCAATCCCTATATATTAACAATGTCCTCTCGGTTGCTCCGTCATCAGCTTACTCTGCGTGGCCCACCAAGATGCATCCGAGTCGCCAGCCGGGAGGTCGATCGATAACCCCTTCAGGAATATCCTCGAGTCATCATCCCTTGGGTGCCTGAGGTACGGTGCACAGTACAACAAAAAGCCTACTAATGTTATCCGCTCGGTCTGTTGCCACCCCTACCGGGAGGGAGAAACCCTAAGGTCCCATCCCAGGCACGACATTGTACCCTCCTCAAGCCGAACGCAGCAACGCAACGTCCATCAAGGCAACGACCAATCCTGAATATGATTCTTTCCGGTGGCTGACGCCAACGGTCCATCATCATTGGTTTCCCCCAGGGAGCAGTGCCTCCCTTCATGATCGCGCGACACGCATCCGGGTGGAGTCGCTCCAGGGCCTCTCCCGATCGCTCAGTGGTCGTTCTCCAGGCTTTGCCGGTTGTGCCATGTCTTCTGATTTGTGTTGCTTGAGGAATGCCTACTCCACTGTGGGCCACAACATGCGCATAGCCGAGGGGGGCTCCCAACACTCGATCAGTGAATGAATCCTTTATGACGGCACATTCATGGACAGCGGGTGCAATCATCCGGTATGGACCGTGGCAGGACCCTGACATTTTTTTGCCTTGGAGATGACATTTCAATCAACTTCTTCGGACCGGAGGTTGGTCGGCTGGGTTGAGAAGCGGCCCATGGAGATGCCCCGTGAAACGCTTGTCACACTGCCAAGAAAGAAAAAAGGGAAAAAAAAGGATGAGCACAAAAAAGTGGAGATCTCAGTTAGAGAGAAGGGTCCCTTTCTTTTTCGACCGGTCCAGGACGCTTCGTTTTGCTGATCACAAGTTGGCGGTTGAACACGTTGGACAACGATTGACAAGGCTGAGGGACGGTGTTGGTAGTCTTTTTATTCTAGAATTTCCGGTGGGATCCGTCTCCATAATGAAGCGTTAGTTTGAGATACTTTAGATTCCATGGTATTTTTAGATTTTAGACTTCTTGGTAACTTTTTGGCATAATAAAACCAGATCTTATAGATGTGGACGAGCATTGTCTCAGAGTGCTTGTTGCTTGGTAGATTTATTCCTATCACGCATGACGTGCCTATCCCTATTGATTAAGCATCAAGGGATCATGGGGAGACACCGTGTCACTCAGATACCAAACCGGTCAGATCATCGATTCCCCGTTGGCCTTCCGGGTGGTGAAATGGGCATCCATGCCTTACTATATATGTCGCCGATTGGCCACCTGCGGATGCAACCCTACATCTCTTCAGCAACAACACAACCATGAAAATGCAATGTGGAAAAGAGAAGAAAAAGACATAATATGAAATAAAATAGAAAAAAAGAAATTATCACACACTTAAGGGTGGAGGATTTGAGCCATGTGGTTTGAAAACTACAATTCGCAACCAAGAATCAGCATGATTCGCGGTCAACCCCCCTCATTCTTGTCCTTTGGCGTCAAATTTCACCACCAGGGGTTATGGATTACAATTCCACCTTGATTTGACAGGGTGCTGGCCCACTTCCCGATGGTTTCTGGGGGATACGGTTTCAGGTCACCACTGCTGCATTATTATTAGGTTTAAGAACCCCTCAGGAGGCGTCGCAACCAAGACTCCAAGGGTCCGTCCGTCCAGAGCGGAGCACGCCGAAAATAATGGCACCTTGGCGTTCACCAGAAATACGATTTGTTGTACGCCGTGCGAGAGAAACAAATGAGACTGCCCTGATTGAGGGATGATGCTTCGGCGGTCGCGTGTCCCGTGTCTCTCTTTTATCGTGGCCTAAGGCATCAATGGAGCTTGTTCATCTCAAAAGATGCTTCAGTGCAACCGAGATCACAGTAGACCGTAGAAATATCAAGGAAAATCTCAAGAAAAGAGGTCATACAGCGTATATCCCTGGATACACTAAATAAGGTACATATTTCTATGACCACTAGTCTTCAACTGCCCGATGGAGCTGACTGGTACTTTCGGATGCACGCTGCTCTTTCCCTGGCCTTCATTTGTTCGTTCTCTATCCACGCCCCTTCCAATCCAAAGTTAAACGTTGAACACATAAACCGGCATTCCAGGTTGGTCACATTGTGTCCAGAGGGTCCGTTCAGCTTTCAGCTCCTCATCATACCTTGTTAGGGCAGATTCTAGCCCTTCGTACCAATCGGGCATATTGAGTTGTACGTAGTGCGCTTTGGTATATTCCCAGTATTCTGGGTACCAGCCACCGAACTCCCAATCAATAAGGGCAACGACTCTGCCATTGTCTATAATGATATTTCGCGGGCAGAGATCGGCGTGGGCAAAACGACTTCGATAAGAGCGAGAATGACAATCGGTAACCTCTTGGCTAAATACTTTGGTGGAGTCAGGGATATTTTTCCGAAGGAAACAATGAAACTCTTCATGTGTTTGAAACGGGCCGAAGGGAAAGAATCCGATACGATAATCAAGGCCTCCTTCAAGGCTTGCCGAGCCCACTATTTCTTTTCGCGGTGGCTCTAGTCTTCGGAGCTGTTCGATATAACCTGCGATCTCACTGACCATTTGTTTCTTCTGCGCTGGTGATAGATAGCCACCAAGCCAGGCTCTTTGAAGATCCATGCCGCGAATATACTCCAGTTCAATCTAGAGTCCATCCGGACAGTGATAGACACTAGACTTCCGGGACGGGTACGTTTGTGTGCCTGGCGACATATTGCAAGGCTGTGAGCTCTGCGACTTCGCATGGTCCTTTGACGATCCTATTACGACTGGTCCTGACTCCTAATCGCCCTACAGTGCCGAAAACCTTCCGTCCAATCCTGAGTCTGATCGAAAGCAGGGTTGGCCTCCTGCTGTGGGATGTATTTCTTGGGGTATCCATGCGGTAGGGAATGTCTCGTATTATTCTGAGAGTACGCAAATGAATGGCGTGGTCCTTTGCTCGGGAACCGGATGGCCTACCACACTTGGTGATGGAGTCCAGTGTGACTCGATGGGGAAAGACGTCCAAAGCAACCCCCTATCCATATTCGTCAAGATTGTATGACGTCTAGTACATCCTTTGTATCTGGAATTAAAGTGGTTGGTAGGTCTGTAGTTGGAAGTAGCAGTCGGGGTCAACTATTCTCCTATTTTCAAGTCATGTTATCAAATCAATGTCATAAAGAAAATAAAGAGTAACAAAAAAACCACAATAATATATGCAGTGCATATAATGGGAAAGAAAGATCAGGTGATGGCGTGGGTATCCGTGTGTATGTTATCGAGAAATCTAGCCGAAAGGGCTGGACCCCGCTGATGCCCACTTCGGTGTTGCGTCGCCAGTTGGAATCTATACTTTCGGTCGACTTAGCTATGTCCTTCGCGGCTCCTCTTGGTTTTTAGTTTCAGTCCCTTTTATTTCCTGCTTAGAAGATCTGTGGTTTCTGGGTATCCCTCGACGAGGTAAATATTGAACCGTGGTTGTAAAGCTATCATGACATCACTTTTATATATATACAGAGTATCCGTATCCACATGTTGTGGAGTACCCTTCCATTTTAGTCCACCGAAACTATTCTGTACGTTATTTAGCTCAATTTTTTTGGTATAGATCTAAAGAACCTTTTGCGTAAGGAGTAATTGTACAATCATGAGAAAGCAAGAATTTGTAAATACCGAAATCAAGACCAAAGATAGACCCAGTCTTGCCACGCCATTAAACTGCGGTGATATACGGAGTATAACTAACTCGGGTGAGTGGAGGTCGTGAGATTGATAAGATGATTTAATGTTTGATGTCAATTCCTTGTTTTCGAGGCGGTGAAATCCAACCACCCCTCAAGGAGGAAGACCGTTCCAGAAGGTACCACCGATCTCATCTCCCAATGTAACATATATTCCCACACATACGCACATACACTCTTTCTTTACTTCACAAAATATGTAATTTATCCAATTACTTCCTCTCATTTACTTGAACGCGCCTCAGTTGCGCATCCTCACACCATAGGATCATGTCTCTAGTGCAACATGTATCTTCCATTAACGGAGTGGATAGTGTGGACGTCGCCGAGACGGAGAGTATCCTCTCTATCCCCATCCGACGCGAAATCAGCTACGATGTCTTACCGCCGCCTCCCGCGCAAGAGCTGTTGGATACGAAGGCGGCGACTCCGGCTTACAGAGTGTCAACCGCGAAGCGACTCGGTAGGCATGAAATATCATGGTTGGATGCATCAAGACACTGACTCGCTGTGAAGCCCAGGTGATTGTAACGTTGTTAGCCTGTTGGTGCGCCTCCGGAATCGTCTTCGGTTTTGCGGCGCTGAAGCCGGTGATGATCAGTGAAGGCGTGTTCCGAAACCTGTGCAGCGAGGTGTTGCCAAAGGAGGGCAACGTATGTAGAGCGCAAGATCTTCGGTACGTTCTCCCCATTCCAGCTTATGATTCATCCGTCTCACACGCGTTTCCAGCCTAAATCTATTCTTCATGGTCAGCTCTATCACGGCAAATGTGTCCGCTCTTCCGGTCGGCACCATCCTCGACCGCTATGGCTCTCGATGGTGTGGTTTTATCGGCTGTGCATTTTTAGCCGCTGGTAGTCTGCTCATGGCCTTTTCTTTCTCGGGTCGCGTGGACGGGTATATCGCGGCAAACTTGATGTTGGCGTTGGGAGGCACATTCATCTTTGTCCCATCTTTCCGAATCGCCAATGCGTTCCCCAAGTATACCGGAACGATTGTCGCGCTCGTTACGGGTGCATTCGATGCATCGGCAGCGGTTTACCTCTTCTATCGCCTGGCGTACGAGAAGGATCCAGTAACCTTTTCCCCGAAGCGGTTTTTCCTGGCTTACCTAGCGGTACCGGCTTGTATTTTCATCGCCTTGCTTACGATAATGCCGGCCCACGACTACCAAACCACGCAACAGTTGGAAGTCAAAATCGAAGAGGTCGAGGACGTCACGCGGGATGTGCATGACTCGGACGCCGATATTGTAAGCAATTCAGAGCTGTGGCAGGTCCGGACGGACCGCGCGAAGCATCGGAAGGATCAACTACGCAAGATTGACAAAGTCTTCGGTGACAAGACTGAGCGCAAACAACGCCAGGAATGGGAGGAAGAGCGGCATGAAACGAGTCGGGTATGGGGGGTCTTGCATGGTCTACCGGCCCACGCGCAGATGAAGACACCCTGGTTCATCCTGATCCTTCTCATGACAGTCCTGCAGATGTTGCGCATGAATTACTTTATCGCGACCGTGCGATCACAGTACGAGTTTATGCTACGATCAGTACGGCAGGCGGAAATGATCAATGACTTCTTTGATGTTGCGTTGCCCGTAGGGGGTGTGCTTTTCACACCCGTTATCGGGCTTTTGCTCGATAATCTCAGTGTGCCGGCTACATTGGCAATGATCGTGCTCCTGACCACGAGTACTGGCGCGTTGAATTCTGTTCCCACCGTGTGGACGGGCTATCTGACCGTCATCCTCTTCGTTCTTTTAAGGCCATACTACTACTCGGCAATGTCGTAAGTACACCTGATTGTGTCACATATCTACGCAGCAGCGATACTAAATATTCTGACATCAACAGTGACTACGCGACCAAAGTCTTCGGCTTCGGAACCTTTGGCAGAGTCTACGGAACAATTATCTGCTTTTCCGGTCTCGTCAACTTCGCCCAATACTTGTTGGACTACTTAACGCACGGCCCGTTCCACGGCAACCCGATCCCAATCAATATCTTCCTTGCCACGGCTGGCCTGATCGTGGGTGCAGCCCTGGTGGCCTTCGTATATATTGCGGAGAAAAGATGGAGGGAAGAGAAGGCAGAATACGACGAAGAACGGCAGAGACTGATTCCGGAAGAGGAGGAAGAGGAAGCTTGAGACAATGAAGGACCTCGTTTGGCTGGTATAACGGTACAACTCCTTGCAGATATGTTACAGATGAGTTTAAAAAGTTGCTTTACGCATTGAACATATTGTTAATGACACAGCATACGATATATGAATCAGAGCATATTGAGTTCCTGGCTATAGCTGTGGTAAATCAATCTATGTAGGAACACGGCGTAGTGCCTGATCAAAAGCCATATATAATCAGCACGCCTGCCAAGCATCATAGTAGTAGTAGCCTTGTCGCTAAATACTGGTATAACCACCAGACTGAGCTACCCAGTTAGTCACGCTAGATACAGGGAGACCACTATAGACCTATCGTTACTTATACGTCTTGGTCAGTCCTCGGGTCTTGAAATCGTCTCTTATATAGTTGAATAATAATTGACATCCTATCCATGTAGCACGTCGACCTGTCAGCATGGGTCCTATAATTGAGTGGTCCCAGTGGAGAAGAAAAGGCCATCCAATTCTCATAACATAAAGCGTCTGGTTACTCACATTGAACAAGGTGGGATTCTAGTGGGTCATAAAAGACGTACCAGACGCGGTACGTGACCAGTTGTACAGACGCTGGAAAACGATAAGGGCAAAGGAGGTTATGCCCTTGGGACTGGAGTACCGTATCCTTCTATCAATATTCCATTTGATGCTCAACAGAATTCAGCTCGATGTCGGTGGGGGAAGTAGGTATATCATAATCTCAGGTGAAGTCACACTAACGACGATCAGAATGGTAGCAATCCCAAGTCGAGGAGAGGAATACCCAAGCTGAATTTGGCACCTTTGACTTGGACTAGGATATGTACAGCATGTAGATTTTCACTAGTCGCAGCCGATCCTCGGTGTTGATCACTGAAAACTATTGCCTCTTGCGTTTAGAGTTCAATATCACACTAACTATTGAGGGTCTTCTCCCCCACACTTGCAGACTTGACCTCATGTGAACTTTTGCATAGGATTAGTAGATCGTTCATATATCTGAAGCGAACGCTGGCTACTGCAAAGAACCTTTTCTGCATGCACTTCTCCGATTCACTTTCTCGATCTGATAATTATCACACCAAGCTTGAATTGCCAAGATGAAGTTTCTGCCTTTGCTTATAATCTTCGCCATTTCGTCATTGGCCAAACCAGTTCTTCAAGACACTGTCTGATGACGGGGGCATGGCGGTCAACAATCGATATCCCTTTTCAGTGGTACAGGTTATATAGCCACTTCTGGACTGGAGAATGTCAAAGAACACTAGGGAACTTAGGTTCGAAAGGGCCCCTGGGAAATATAGCGGTCACCGAAGTCAAAATTAGGTTAGAAATCCCTAGTGAATATAAAGCAAGAGAGATTGCAATAAGAGCTTGTAAGGAGCCATCTCAGGATCTTGTATACGATCTTATTCGAATTAGAATGCTCTGAATAGTTCAAGCAAATGAATCGTTATATCTTGACTTTGCTAGATACTTAAATACATGACATAGTTGTTTTATTATGGAGATTAGCTGTTATTTACAGGCTTTTAGGATTTAGGCGAAGTGTTGAAGGTAGCGTCTATTAAGAACGCAGAAGCAATGACCTGTTTTCCAAACACGAGACCACCTAGTTACTGAGCGCCTGTCCAGCCTTCCACAGCAGTGTCAGACAGCTCAGATTCCCAGCCCACCAAAAGAGGGCTCGCCACATAGCGGGCCCTCGCCGTTCCGCACTAATGTAATTGATCGCATAGAGAACCCGCGCCACAGTGTACGTCAAGCCCGCTGCATTGATCGTCGTTCGCGGTACGCCGGCGTAGGTGGCAAGGGTAATTCCTGCGACGAAGAGGGTGTAGTTCTCGACGGAGTTGGCATGCGCCGCTTCGTTGCGTTGGAGCTTTTCGAGCTGCTTCCGGGTGATTTTACCATCCCGCACGGCCGCCTCGCCGTACTTGCTCAGGTCCTGACGGGGAGATTCTTGGTGGTCAATGCCGTAGTACTGTTTGAGAGTACGCGAGGAAAGGAGGCCATAGGCGAACACGAAGTGGAAGATGAGGAAGCCCGGGCCATAATTAGGGATGGGCGTCGAGAAAGGGGCTTGAGTGAGGCCGACGGCGGTTAACAAGGATGCCATTGTCGCGAGGTGACGATATGGTCAGTCACTTGATGATGCAGGAATGATGTGGTTGTAAAAGAAGATGTGCTGCCACTGCAATATATAACATCAGAATGGACCCCACTCCTCCCTGTCGGAGCTTCTCGGCGTTAAGGCGGGTGAGATTTTGGTCTGGCATGCCACCCGGAATGTCGGAGGGGTGACATGCCGACGGACCGACTTCTTTAACAAGGTTTTAGATGTCCATAGAACTCCGCACGCGATTAAAATCGAAATCGTGGAGTCGCTGGCTGCGATCGGATATGTGCAACGTCAACTAACCGACCCAAAATAATATACTCCAGCTTCAGCTTAATGCTATAGACCAACACCTTTGTGGTGACCTGCAGGGTGAAATAGCCCGCGAATTGAACTGCCACCACCGCTAGATCGAGCACCATGATAGCCACATTGACGATGATCAGTTGCGTGAGTATGGTGCGCGACGGCCCTCCGCGGTCCAGCCGCAGTAATTTGGCGGTTTCCACGATGTATACGGACGAGATCAGGAGCTCTTGCACGCAGAACCACACCACCTGAATTCGTTCCATGATACCAAACGCCAACGTCACGTTGTGAATGTACGAAAGACCATTGTTCATAAACTCGAGCGTGGTAGCCGCCGTATGGAGGAGGACGCCGTCGATGATAATGAGGTAAAGAATGCCCTTGAGCACCTTGCGATTGTGAACAACGAGGTGTAAACGTGACCAGAGGACAAGCGATTGACCGGTGACCATGCCCACCCAGCCGATATCTGTGATAGCTAACTCAAGATATCCGTTGGTGAAGGTGATATGAAACATCTTCAGGAGGTATCCCAGGCCAAAGGGGATGATGGAGATGGAGGCCACGAAGAGACTCCAGAAGTAGGTGCCGGCATAACGCTTGAAGGTATTGAGACAGAGGACCACCAGCTCAAGGGCATTGCACCATGCGAGAGCGATGAAGACGGAGTAGACATATTGAGCGACGAGCGGATCGGTCAGTTGCCGCGCTAAACCCGTGCCGTCATTCTCGGGGGTGAAGCGTGGCATAGATTCTTAACACGAACATGGGATGGTGTTTCTCTTCTCTTGATCGATTGTACGATCGCGCTATCTCTCCATGTATGTATCTAGCCAGAGTTGGGATTCGAAGACGGGTTCAAGTGTAAAAGGAGAACGAAGGAAAAGGAATGGGTAGGGAAAAGGGAGGGGAAAAAGAACCGGAAGCTAAAACCAAAAATGTCAGGAATAAGCTTTCGGCGAGAATATCTTAGTTCCTCAGGCTTGGAATGGAAGCCTCAGTCTACCAGGCTATGGAAAGTACGGTCACTGACCGAAGTCAGGTAGAGTTTATGGAAAACTTCCTGGGTCAACCAATTGCGTCATGAAAAACCCCCTTTTTTAATGCCGCAATAGTTTTTATTGGCTGGAGATCCATACCCCGGATAACCGGAACCCAATCAGACGTCCGTCATTCTGCTTATCGCATGGACGCCACCAGTCGGCGATCTGAACCTCCGTCATTGGTCAAGGGGGAGAGAAAAGACAACTCCGGTTAGTGCCTCGTGCCATTCATCACATGGTGGCCATCTGACGTGGAACCTTCCATTAGTACTACTGCAACTACTACTATTATGTGATAACTGCGTCGTGCAACCTCTGTACAACTTCATAACTCCCCAATATAATGGGTCAGCAAATATGCCGCCTAAATCTAACCGTGTTCGAAAAGTAGTCACGTCACCGGGTCATTGCATCCAGCTCAAACTCTCCTCCGAGCTTCACGAAACCCCCTGAGCCCTCCCACTTTGGTGCTTGTTTTCAAATGTTTCAATGTCAGGCTCACTGGCCTTGCGCAGCTGGTTCTGATGTGTAGTGCCCTTACCAGCCATGAGGAATCCATAATCATGTGGAGCCTCCCAAACACCCAGCTTGTCAACTTCCTTGACCGTCCAGTGTTGTGGATTTCGTGCCGTCCATTTCTTCTCTTTGGCAAATTTCTCATTCAGTCGGTCGAACATGTTCTCGTACCTCCCCGACCCCTTGCTCCAGCCGCCGTTGCGCTGGTAGCATCTTTGGAGTAGTGCCGTTTGCTTGGAGGCGATTTCAGCCGCCTCCGACAGCCTGATATCCGTGCTGTCCTCAAGCAGCTGGCGCAGAACCGATTCGTGTACCCCCATCGCGCGAGCGTGATCACCTTCGGCAGTGTAGAGAGCCGAGAGCAGATTTGTCAACTCCAGAGCACTTCGATCAAATGGACCCCAGACTCGTTTAACATTATAGCATAAGCCCCCGCATAGCTGAGTTGCTTGCGTGGTCCGACCATTTGAGAAGCGAGCCTCGACTAGTCGTCGTCCCACTAGAATTATAGTATCCGAAGACCAGGTCTTTTGAACAACACGAGAGGACCACAACTCGTTCAGGAGGAACTGTGTATGTGTCAGCGTTATAGAAGACGAACAAAAAAAAGGATAGAGGGGACTGATGGGCATAGATATTCACCTCTAGATCTTCAAAATTCCTCTGGCCACCTAACAAGATTGCAAGTTGATTGAGGTCTGTGGTATCAAAGTCCGTGAGATTCACCCCTTGCTCATGATAAGAAGAGATAATCTCATGCAAGATCGTCTTAGAGAGTACTAGCATTTTTCCGCTCAGTCCACGATCGGAGCATTTCCGGGACCCTTGCACAAGAAGATGCTCGGAGAGTTTGACGCCATCTCGGGTACTGTCCTGATCCTGAAATCCACCGGAATCTTTGACGAACTCGTGAAGTATGGCGGCGTGGCTATACCCCGGTCGGAAACGGCCGGTAGTCAGCTTTTGATAAACATTATCGACGGTCACGCGAGTCAATCTCCTCACTAGGCTTCCCTGGGATGCCTGCGAGATGCAGATGTCGTAGAACTCTCGCAAAACGGTCTTGCCTGTGTCAATGCCAGTGAACCGCTCAGTAAACAACTGGAACAATTCTGCATCGGTGGCGTTGGCGTTCTCAGTCCAATCATTGAGGCTTTGGAAGTTCATCAAGCGGATGCCAGCAATGAACGTATGGATGAAGCCCTTCTGTTTTCTGGCGTGATGGAATGCTGAGTAGAGTTGAATCTCTGCGATCAGGTCGGCGATTATGGATGCATAATTGCGACCCTTCCCCAGAGTCATCTCGAAAGCGACGATGAAACTGGTTGCTCTGTGAGACCCCTTCGTTTCCATCGCCTCTTTGATGAGTCGGTGGCGGAGTTCTCTCGAAAGCCGGACCCCCTTTTCTTTCAACCCAAAATCTACGTACATTTTCGCGAGCTCGACAGCCGCGGTGTACAAATGCTGGCTATCGATCTTCTCTTCGAAGGCTGCCACAGTACTTCTCTCAAGCGTCTCCTGAAGCTCCTGGAGAGCGACTTTATTGTTCTGTCGATGCAGTAAATTTAGTAATTCCCGCAACTGCGGAAGACTATGATCCCGACACGCATATCCATGCTCATGAACGGACGAAGCATATTCTTCTCTGTATAGTGCGGCAGCCTTGTGAGTAGTCCGAGACTGGCGGGCATAAAGACCTGCCAAACGGTGTTTCATGTCCACTGTGGTCACTTCCGGTCGCTCAGAGAAGGTTTCGTTTTGTTGAAGAGCTGTCTCATATAGTTCCACTGCTTCACCATGGTATTTTTCATCCCTCCGAGAGATTTCGGCTAAAGAAAGTGTTGCCTCGTAGCTCTGTCTACTATAGGTTCCATACCGTCGTTGGCACATCTTGCGATAGCTGGCTGCCAGATCATGAATTTCCACGATATTTGCGTCCAGCTTTGTCTCCAACAACGTCTTGTAATGCTGGTAGACTTCTTCGACAAGCTCACTGTTTAGCATATGGTTCCTCTCGCCGCTGGAAATTGTCCACCACAGCGTCTCATAAACGCCCTTAGCCTTTGTCCACCTTTCAGTCTCTTCGTAAATTGCTGCTAGAGCACGAGCAGCGGCAATGGCTCGATAATCTAACTGACCGTTGTGGCGAAGATTCTTGTATATCTCTTGATACGCTTGTTCAGCTTCCTGCTTGTGGTGACACCTCTTTGCTAGGTCCCCCCATTCGTACAAGATCTCAATAGTCTGCTTGTGGGTCTTCCCTAAGCGCGACGAAATATTCATATATAAGGCTTCGTATGTCGTTATTGCCTTAACGAAGCGGTATATGGTCCGGTAAAACGTGATAACTCTGTTCGCAGTGGATCGAACCATATGAGTGTCAGTTGCATCGGAAGAGAGCACGGCATTTAGGACGTTCTGATAAACAAGTGCCGCCTTGTCAATTTGCAGATCCTTGAAGTAACACTCCGCGAGGCTTGTTGCTAGTTGAACCGTTTCATCAATATTCTCAGTGAGTCGGATCGTCGTCGGCTTGCTGTCAATCTCGGACCAGAGATGAGACAGAGCCCGACGATATACACCAGCAGCCTCCGCGTATCGCTCCCTTTCCATCAAAGAAGATGCCACCTGCTTAGCAGCCTTCATTGATGCTAGCGTAGTATCGGATGAATGGATTCCGGCTGATTTGGCAGACTCCAAAATCTCATGAATCAAGTCGATTTGTCCCTCAGGCATCGACGCCTCACTTGACGAAACGGTAGAGCTGGATTGCTGCACAGTCTGGGCTAACGACGCGGTGACTTGAACAAGCTGATGCGAGGCTTGCTTCTGGGACTTGCGATATTCCCACAATGTTTCCATGGCGGATTGAGCTAGCGCCTTCCATTTCATCTTCCGAATATGACCGAGTACCAATTCAAATGTTGAGCTTAATTGATCAAAGCGAGAGAGCTGAGATTTCAAGCAGAACCATGCAGCACTGATCACGGATTCTGCCTCTCCCTTACGAGAGTGCCGCTCGAGATACTCGGCGTACCTCATAGTGAACTCTGCTTGTTGCTTGGTGACAGTACCCGACGTATCCTCAACAGCTAGAAGCTTTCTCCAAGTATCCATGAAGAGCGCATCGGCTTTCGAGGTTTCTTCGCCTTCTTCGTAGAGCTTTATCATTTGCAACGTCGAATCGATCATACGTTGATCGGTGACCGCTAGACTCTGTTTCGAGAATTCATGCTCGGTTTGCAATATTTCTGCAGTAACTTCAGACATAGAAAGTCTTCCGAGTTGCCTGTATATGTACTGGGTCGTCTTTTCCATCTCCTGAGAGTGTTGGCCATATCGAGCAATGCTCATCTCAAAGAGCTCTTTGGATAACCTCCCCACAGACTCCTTGCGCGTTAAAGTGGCGTAGTGATCGAGCAGCATCTGTGTGTATTTAATTGTCATATCATTTGAAAACCCGAGTTCTTCCTTTGACGCCTGCAACAGATACTCTAGTATTTCTTCCTTATGGTGCAAAAAGGTCTCGTGCTTAGAGTCTCTTTGTGCTGCAACGTCAATGAAGATTTCTGCGCTAAATTTCGTAACGATGCTGCGTGATCCCAAGAGGGAGCTGCTCTTTCTCCAGGCCTCATATGAATAGTCAATAGCGTCGAAAGATTTGAGCTGCTGTGAGGTTTGCGCTGCGTTGATTAAGCTTTGCAACAGTGATAGGGAAAGGTCTGGGAGGAGCTGCCGACGAAGTTGGACGGAAAAGGCCTGCAGCTCCTGCACCTGGTATGGAAGATATTGCAGTTGATGGCAGCCACCTTCAAGCAGTGCGAGCAAAACGGAGTCCGGGAAGCTCCGTTTGAATAGATTGGTGACCTTGAAGTTGTCTCTTTCCTTCTCGTTCATCTGAGAAGACCTGAAGTGCAGTGTCCAATACCTTGCCGCATACTCAAGAAGTTGATATTGGTCGAAATATCTGTGTTGAGCAGACTGGCTTAATGACGTCGTGGACACCTCTACCTCATCAGTTACATTGAGCTTCACATAAGCCAATAATCGTGTAAGGAGGTCGGAATGCGCTTCCTTCATGGTCAAAGGCAGTTTTCCTTTGCCGCTGTCACTAGCGGCTGATTTCGCCTGATTGATAAGGAACTGTCGGAGAGCAGGGGATCTAAAAGAGATTATTTCGTTTTCGATTGTAATAAAAGATGCAAACATCCGACGAATATCGCTTTCTACGTTGCCCACGCGAGGTACAACCTCCGTCCTTTTCGTGTCGATCTCCAAAAGAGAACGAACCTCTTGCACTCGCAGGGGCCGGTGGGAAACGATCGTCCAAGCCAACAATGATCGTGCTGACCAATCACTGAGGTCTATCGAATTGAGTGTCTGTTTCAACATATCCTGAAGCGAAGAAGGTATTTTTTGCACCAGGGATATCATGTCTGACGAAGTCCTTAGAAAACTCAACTGACCGACCGCCAATTGCGCAATAGGAAAACATCCGCTTGCTTTCTTTACAATGCCACTCTCGATTTCTTCCCGGTCTTCTAATGATAGTCCAATGCAGACTTCAGAGGACTCAATTTCGTTGCGAACTACTGTTCGGACATCGCCCGCTGTCTGGCCTGGCTCGATCTTGATGCGATAGGCCTCACTAGGTATGCCATGCAAGGGCCTGGACAAGGTAATCACTTTAATTGAAGGGCTTTGTGAAACCAACGTTTTCAAGTGATGAAAGAGACGTGGAATAACCTCGGGATCCCCGTTGAGACTGTCGACACCATCGACGATAACCATAATTTTGCCTGTGTCTTTCACGGCTATGTTTATAGCCCGCCACAAAGAGTCCTCCACACTCTTGCTGGAAGCCCCGGATGAGTGGAGGCTCATTGAGTGCTCCAGAGCCCGTAGAAGGTCTCCATCCTTTGCTTGTCGTCCAAGTATCTCCAGTAGTAGCCCTTTCGCCAATCCTATAGGACCGGTAGTAGCGCTGATATCGTCGTCTGCACGATAATTAGCTCACTGTCGCTACACTTTCCAGTTTCTTGGGATATGGATCTCACAAACTCTGAAGGTGACCACATCATAGTCTTGTGGATCGGTTGATGTTTGAATTTGCTGGATGATCCACTCAGATAAAACGGTCTTCCCTGTGCCTGTGTCACCGGTTACAGTAAATAATTGATTGTCGCTTGATCGTATCTGAGAAAGTCTATTGGTAAACCACTCGCAGGTATACTCTGCCGGCTGAGGTGAACGAGCCGAAAGGACCCTCGAGGCTTCGCGATCCTTGATGGACAAGTATTCCCATATCTCTTGCACTTTTTCTGACGGATCTACACTGACATCGCCCATGATAAGCCTACTCCAAAGTCTCTCCTTAACCGTGATACGATAGGAATGGAATGCTTGAATCTGTGAACTAAACCGTGATTGTAAATCGGATGCATCGAAAGCCTTGGAGGCGCCTTCAGCCTTTTGAAAATAGTGCACACTGGCTGAACAAATGAGCCCACATAGCTCAGCATATGCAGCAACAAGCTCTTGCTGAGCAACGGTGTCGGACACCAAGATTTCCAGATTGTTCCTAAAATGCGACAACTCGACTGCGAGTCTATGGCATACCTGAAAGAACGAGGCCAGGAGTCTTGCATGTTCTGAACCACACTGGTTTCAAGTTAATGGAATTCATTCGGCGAGGAACCTCTGCAACTATCTGAACACGCACCTGCAGAAGCAAGAGAAAACTTCCCCCCATTAGTTGGATTGCGCGCTCGGTTCCGGATGTGAAACTCGCCATTAGTCGCGCGAGCTGCTCCAACCGGCCCACTAAGACCACAGCATGCTTAAAAGCTCGATCAAGTTGACTGCCATTCTCGGGCATGAATCTCAATCGTTCCTCTGCGATACCGTCCAGGATATCTGTCGTCGATCGTACACTGTCGAACACTTCTTTCGCTGGAGCGTCTAGCTGAGGTCGCACTCGAGAGGCGATTTGATCACTAGCTCGGTGGAGGGCATCCAGCTTTCGAGCATCACCCACGCTCCCATTCTCCCCCGTTCCGGAGATCGCATTGTGGAATATGTCCTGCCGGAAGGACGGATACCCGGCGGTGGGATGAACGACCTCTGCCGACATTTCAACTCAACGCGGCCCTTCTCTTAAAATACCGAGTTCGCGCATACAAGTAAAATGTAGTTGCTTGATTAGCAGAGAGGAGGGCCAAAATGGCTTCCGTTGAACATCAAGGCCTTGCCAAGCAGGTGTTGGGATATGTAGTGATCTTGGTTGACATCATCACTGAGGATGTTCGCAGATTAGTGCACGCAAGCGGAAGTAATCTGGATGATAGCATCGGTACCTCACTACCAATCCACAAAAGGCAGGACTCTGATGGATCATTGGACAATCGGTGAACCATTTGGAGCTTTGGTCTAGAAGTGTGACGACATCATGTCATCCATCGTATGGGAATGAATGGTCCAACATCATGAAGCGAGTTGAACCCGTGATGACTTTCCACAATGGTCCACAACATACCTCTAGACGCCGAATCATACTCCGGAGTACATTTTGGCATTCAGCTGCCTCAAGTATCCCCGAACTTGAATCCTGTTTAAATGAGTGCTTACCACAATGGATGGATGTGGTTTTCTGGTACAATCGCCCATATAAGGTTTCTTCCCCACACCCCGCATCATACATTTTTTCCGCGCACATCCGGTTTTCTATTACGTATATACCATAACCTTGAACTAAGAACAACTACCTCTAGTCGGATTGAGTATGCCGTGACTCAAATGTCTCTTGGGAAAGCGCGAGACAGACATCCTGGACTAGCTGACGAAACCCGGGTTTACCCTTCCTGGAGCCAGTCTAGAGGGTCTAATCAGTTTGCCAATACTTCCATCTGCGCCTTCCAGGTGTCTTACGAATTCTTCCAACCTCCTGGTAATCTCATGCATATCCTATCTATTTTTAGAGTAATCGTTATCCCCTTTCCTGCGCACTCGCCTAGCACCAGCTGCCAACGAGGACCAAGACGAAACCCATAAGCTCAACTAAGAACACATGCCATGCCAAGTATATTAGATACAAATCTCCTTATATTAGGTCCCCGTTAATATGCTCAAACTTAAAACCCACCTCATCCGTTGGCACTAAAGTAATCTACAGGAGTTGGGAGATCACCGAAGAAGAGGTTTCCACCCCCTAACGCTACCTTTCCAGTATTAGAGTGCCAAATAGGTCGTACAGACTAGCAAGCCAGGAGCCGAGCGAATCTGTAGTGCGTTATGGCAATATACATGGCTTTAGGCCAAGACCGAGGTTGGACGGGAATCCTTCAAATAGTGTATTCGCAACGGGTTTTCTGCGTGTTTAGGACTAGCACAATCGGCTTGCCGAGCAAATAGTTGGGATGAACAGGAACATGTGGGATAATTTAATATAGATATCATACAATCGGATTTGCGATAGCCTGATTGGGAGAGTGTGGCTAAGCTATGGTCTCTGTTGGAGATTATGGTGCAAAGCTCCTATGAGGGAGATAGAAGGGAAAATATCACGCAAAGACAAGAGAAAGGGGAGATGTAGTACGTATGCCATATTCCACAAAGTTATGCATCAAAGAAGAGCAGTGCCCTGGTGCCCCGGTGCCCGGTGGTTGTATAACTCTATGCAGTCTTCTAGGCCAACAGATGCATCTGTCATGTAACGCTCAGATATTCTCCTGCAGAAACTTTCAGGTACATTGGGGCACCTCTAGGCATCCAGGTACTTAGCTCTAGCCGAGCCAATGGCACTGGACATCCAGGAGGAGACCAGATGGATAACGCGTCGTGCTAACAGATTTAATCTATTGCGGGCAAGCACGTGGTCCTCCTGTTGGCGGAGATCAGCTGCCGATTTGCCCTAATTGTCAATGATCGTCTCTTTCGGCAGCGACGGAATACTTACTGGAAAAGTACGCATTCACTCTCGCAGCATGAGAAATGAAATGAAAGAAAGCCCTATATAAAGGACGCCTGTTCCGCGATGCGATTTTTTCAACAGGTATCTTTCCAACCCGAACCGTCGCCATGCATTTCCCTCTTACTCTCGCTGTGCTGCCCCTCGCAGCTCAGGCTGTAAACATCATCTCCGCCAACGACGACGGGTGGGCCGAGAAGAACATCCGTACTCTCTACGACACCTTGACCGCGGATGGTCACTCGGTCGTGATTTCGGCGCCAGCGGAAAACAAGAGCGGAACTGGTATGTTCTCCCCTTTACTCTCCCAGCCACCCACACTGGATCTAACCAATTGCACATTTAGGCTCCTCGGACGCAGACCCTACGGTATTGACCGAAGCCTGCGAATTTGACAGCTGCCCAGAAGGCAGCCCCGCAGTGGGAAACAACGCTACCCAGCCGCGCTGGAACTACGTCAACTCGTACCCCGTCACGTCGATCAAATATGGTATCCAGAACCTCTCAACCACCTATTTCAACGGCAACCCCGACCTGGCCGTCACCGGTCCAAACGTCGGCGCCAACCTAGGAGTGGCCAACGCCATTTCCGGCACCGTAGGCGCCGCCTGCTATGCCGCGCACGACGCGGGTATTCCAGCAATCGCTTTCTCCGGATCCAGTGGTTCTGCGACCGCATGGGATGATCCCACGCCCGAGTACGCTACGATCTACGCCCAGCTGGCGACCAAGGTCGTCGACCAGGTCGTGGCTGCCGGCACGCCTTATCTCCCCGCGGACGTCTACCTCAACGTCAACTTCCCCAAGGCGGATGACTGTGCCAGCGTGGACGACTACAAGTTTGTGCTCTCGCGTATTTACACCGCTGTGCCGCTTATTTCGGGCGATGATGTCGAAACCTGCAACAACGATAAGCGACTGCCGACTGAGACTACAGTCACGGGTTCGGGCTGCTACGTGAGTATCTCCGTGGGCAATGCGTCGAACAAGAGGGATGCGAATGCGACGGTGCAGGGAGAGGTGCTGAACAAGTTGGGTGATTTCCTGACCTGTTTGTCCTAATTAACCGGACTGATTGCGCCACGATCCACTGGCTCGGAGATGCATGGTTAGGCTAATTTACATTAAAACCGTCGCGTGGTCGCTTGGTTATATGCTATTGGCGATAATGTGTAGTTTCCATAGCTGATTAATTAATGTAGTGACATAACTTAATTTTGCCCGAGCCTGCCTACTGTTAATCTTCTGGGCCTGCAGCTTATGGCGTATTTGGTTAAACTAAGCAAGGTAGCACTGCGAGCCCGAATCCTTCATGCAGAGAATAAGCTAGCAGGGATGGCTGCATAACATGATACGCATCAAGCGCTTTATCTACTTGAATAGTTAAAATCTCCGAGAGATGAGAGCTGCCACAACAGGCACGAAAAGCGCACAGCGCGGTAGACATGCCTTTGTCACATTGCGACATGACATGGGTTACATCCACATCGCGCCGTAGCACTCTCACAAACAAACTATTCAACACTAACAGAAGTAGGTCTACAAAAGCCTCCTCTGATTGGCAGCGATCGAGGGGACGGTCACCACTTGAGACAAGAAATACGTTAGATGGAAGTCAATCCAACGGCGCCTGGCATATTAACCTAGAACCCACTCCCCACCAAGCCAGGGACAGGATCAGTCCGATACACCCTGACTTATCCACTGACGATCCTTCAAGGTACCACGGTCCTGATATCGTTCGGTTGGCCGGATATCGCGCTCTTCCGCATGTGATCGGCATAACGTCGGAGAATCTTTTGCGCGATGGAATAGGATCGACGAACTATGCAAAATGGTTCGGTCGTCCGTATAAATGGTAACGGGCGTCTGGTAGGTACAATGTCGGTCAATTGACTGATCGTCAGCCTCAAACCGTCTCCAATATGCTCTCGAAACTCCTTCTCCTTACCACTGCGCTGTCACAGCTCGTTCAGGGCGGTCTCATTCGTCGAGAGTCCATCGATCATGACAAGGTGGTGGGATTCCCTGAGACAGTTCCCTCTGGGGCTATTGGCGATGTGTATAAGGCATATCAGCCGTTGTTGAAAGTCGTTAATGGATGTGTCCCCTTCCCTGCTGTGGATGCTCTGGGAAACACCAAGTAAGCAAGACGTCATTCATTATAACCCCGTGGGATCAAACATACTAAGTACATACAGCGGTGGTCTCGACACCTCGGGATCTAACGACGGCGGCTGCTCCAAGAGCGACGGACAAATCTACGTCCGGGGCGGGAAGTCCGGGGACAAGTACGCCCTCATGTACTCGTGGTATTTCCCCAAGGACCAGGCCGCGCCCGGCATGGGACACCGCCACGATTGGGAGGGAGTGATCGTCTGGATCTCCGACCCGGCCAAGACCTCCCCGGATAACATCATTGCCGTGTGTCCGTCCGGCCATGGCAAATGGGATTGCTCGACGGATGGCTACACGCTTCAGGAAACACATCCGTTGATCAAGTATTACAGTGTCTGGCCTGTGAACCACCAGGCCGGTCTCACGAATGAGGCTGGTGGATCCCAGCCTCTGATTGCTTACGAGAGTTTGCCCGAGCCTGCGAAGAATGCGTTGGAGACTGTGGACTTTCTCAAAGCGAATGTGCCGTTTAAGGAGGAGAACTGGGCTGAGAATCTGGGAAAGGCTACTTTTTAAGTACTGCGAAGGCTTTACGTGAGTGAAGCGTATGTATAATATAGGGTACACATTGTATATAATGTTTAAATTGTGAGCAAGTCTTTGCATATAGTGTATCTGGGGGTAACATGCTTAGCGAGCATATTCTCAGCATGTCAGCTAATATTGTGACATCCCAGTAACTCTACTCTTTTGTAAGCTTTCATAGTCTATCTCGCTGAATTGCATCATAGATAATAATTTCAATGAATGGGTATGCACAAGTGGAAACGAAACCATTATTACTGACACCGGATTTACTCAGCATGTTGGGTGGGCAATTCAATCTACATCATTAGCAGAGTCAGCCTCAGGATATTTCAGTTGTGTATCTAAGATTATGCGAATAGCCTCCCAAAGACTGCTATTCCACTTCTTTTTTTTATTGACGGTTAAGCATAGAGATGTAACTTGCCTCCGCTCCTATTGACTGCCATAGATGAAGAAGCCCTCGCATTGTGCATTATGTTAGCTTGAGTGTGGTGACTCATCTCGTCGCTGGGCCTAGTACATAGATCGTCAGACAAGAAGTTATCAGTGAATTTTGATTCGTGTTATCCTTCACGAGAGTGAAAGATCATACGAAGGTTTAGAGCGCAAGCAATTGAATACGCATGTAGGATATGCTGGACCAGTACAACAACAGTAGTCAATCGAGGCCGTGGCTCATACAAGCTCACGGAAAGAATCTATAGTACAGGTTTCTAAAGCACCCCGATTTCCCTTCAACGCACATAATATCTTAAGCCTCGAAGTCAACGCTTAGCGGCGAGCAGCAGCAGAAGAGGAGGGAGCAGCCGAGGAAGAGGGAGTAGCGGCAGCGGAGGAGGATGGGGCGGCCGAGGAGGAGGCGCCAGAGCCCGAGGCAGGGGTGGTAGCAGCGGCGCCAACGGTGAGGGCGGTGCCGGTCGAGGTAACGGTGGAGGCGGCCTGGGTGACTCCAGTAGCAGCGCCGGAGTAGAGGGTAGGGCCGGGGACTGGGTATTCGGAGACGGACTGGTAGATGTTGAAGATGATGCCATCGCCGGTAGGGGTGTAGAGCTCGGTTCCAACGACACCAGCGGGCTTGTCGGTACCCTCACCGTTGACCTTCAGGTTAAAGCAAGAGGGGTAGTTCTGAGCACCACCCTCAGTGCCGGCGGAGTGGAGAGCAATCAGCTCGTGACGGAGGACATAGTATCCTGGGGCGATCGACGTGGGGATCTCGACGAGCCAGGTGTTGTTGTTCTGGATCAACTGGTCGTCACCCCAGACACCGGGGACACTGGAACCATCAACAATACCGACACCATCGATCTTGAAGAACTCAAGAGAGGTCTTGTCAACCGAGGCACAGTTGGGCTCACAACGGGCAAGGTAGTCGACGACAGGACCGTGGTGAGATTCGGGCCACGGGGTCCATTGAAGGCTGATGCGGTCTCCGGCGTTGACCTCGACGTAGCCATTGCCAGCGGTCGCGTTCTGGTGGCAGATGATATCGGGGGAAGAGTAGTCATCGGGGGCGAGAGGGCCGTTGCCAGTGTTGGGAGTGGTCCACGCGGCTACAGTCGGGGCACTTTCACCCATGTAGGGGAAGGAGTTGATATCAAATCCCTCGTAGTAGACGCCGTTGATCACAATGTTGCTGACATGACCGTGGGCAGCAACCTTGGTGGCCGAGAGGAGGGCCGTCAAAAGGGAAGCGGATTGAATGTGATGCATTTTGTCAGGGCAGAGAAAGAATGTCAGTCAATGAACGAAGCTAAGTAGTGAAAGAATGGTAGATGCGATCCAGCGCAACGAATGTAATAGTTTAGCCAGGTAGGCAAAGAATAAAGATGTCGAGAGAAAGACCGGTTGTTTGAATATATGAGAAGAATGAGCGAGTCCATTGTCCCTTTTAAATCACGAAGGTGAATCTAACCATCACCCTGTATCTCACACCTCAAACGACTGATAGTCTTTTCTGCATGCACGATGGCCCATCACTTGCGTGCCCTGGAAGGATAACCCGAAGAAAAGCCACCAGACGTTGCGGTTCCACAAGCGCCGAAGTAATTAATGTGAGAATATACGATGATTAAAGACCCATGGACTGTGGGCATCGACAGGATAGGGTATTTTCTCGGGTCTTTCCCCGAAGATACCGACTCTGCCAGGAGTTTAAGCGTAGCAGATTGATTTAAATTGGCGCCGATCCCCGTTAGTTGGTTTGGGGGTGAAATTATCAGTAGCATGGATCCACCACTCACGCCCTTGAAAGCCCTTAGCCGCGACAAGAGTGGAGATGGTCTAACTAAGAACAGTCGTTATTATCCCTACTGCAGTCCTAGTGTACTTTGTCGCCAGAATGTAAACCCTGATTGCCGGGATTGCCTCACTCCATAAGGTTGTTTCATGTCCATGTTGACTGTCACACCATCATGAAGGCAGGTTTACAGAATCCGCGAATTGGCAGGTGTGTAGACATGGCAAAGACCCCAAAGGTTGCCGAGGAATTATCCCAGCTTTGTTTTCTTCCGCCTCTAATAAGTAGCCAAGACGGGGAATTATTGGATTGTAATATTAATCTTTACCTTATTCTCTCAAGACCATCCCTCGGTCCGAGCCCGGGCCAATAGCGCACTCTATGAGGATTCTTGATGTCTTTTCATTGGTGTTTTAGAATCCGCGGTTCCACTATTAGATGCCAAAGCTCATCTTATATCTGAAGCCAAAGGAAAGGGCGGGACTTTATCTTTCTAATGGGGCAGAGGTAGAGAGAATATTGATTCCACAGCCCAGGTTCATATCTACAATACACACAAGCAGCTCATCGAAGACAACTGTACCGCAGTCTATGTAGTTCTATGCTAGAGCAATTGGGTCTTTTAAAGGTTCGAACTCCCATGTTCACCTACTACGTATCAAGAACTGACTCAAGATATCTTTGGGGTAGGATAACCTCACTGACACGTTAGGTCTTCACTATTGGATCTGAATAAACGTCCGATATAGGAGAAATACTCTGAGTCACTCCTCCTTCACACGCTACTGGGGCCAATGACGATACTGTATGGTTCATGGAGCCACGATTTAGATATTTCCGCACCCAAATAGACACGGAAATGCCCCCCCTTTCCATGTCTATACTCTATCGTACTGCTGAACGAGGCATAGCTACGGTATCTAAGCCACAGAAGATGGACACACTTCTCTTCCCCTTTCATTGGCCCCATAGATCGTCGGCTTTTCTAAATAATTGTGCAACTATGATCATCCTACGCGTACGAACTACAAGCCCCTGATCTGGAAAGGGGAGTTATATCTCGTAGTAATAATCAACTTCTAGAAAAATATAGGAGAGGATTTATGTGCGAAGGATGAAGATCTTCATGAAGGTCTCACATAAGATGCGTTGATCACACTCATCATTAAATAAGGAGTAGCGAGCATGCTTACCGGTTGACCAAAAGGCCAAGGTTGCCGGTTGTTCTAGCCTTGGACTAGAAAATATACAACAAATCAACAATAGAAGCCCTAAATGCCAGTTGACTGTTCCGTGTACTCCTATGCTGAAGTGGATATTACAACGATGTGGGAAGAGACACATAGGATATAGGTTTCCACACAGTACGAGCAATTTTCATGATGACTAGACATACATTACATTGTTAGAGCAGCATCACTTGAACTATTGATAATAACGCAGGGTTATGCATGCTATAAAAAAGCTATTGAGGTGTACGGTGGTTGCCTCACTGGCATATTGTGTATCTCGATGGAAAGTTCTTTGTTTCTTGAAAAGTGTTATTGCATCACAAGGCATACAGAGGGTACCCTTAGAATAACAAGACTATTTATTGCGCACGACTAGAATAATATAAGAGATTGAGAAGAATGGCATGCAATACAGAAAAGAGAAGTGGGGAAAAACAACAAAAAAGAATGACCGACGCAGGGGTCGAACCTGCAATCTCTTGATTCGTAGTCAAGCGCCTTGCCATTGGGCCAGCCGGCCAGCTCTTGAAATTACTGAGCAGAAATTAATACTATCAATCAAAACTAAATATGTAGGTGTCATTTGCCAGCGCTCCAAATTTGTCCCGATATCGTAATATGCTCTTGGCATAAATTGCTGAGAGAAGTGCGTCTGAGACGTCCCACAAGTTTTCAAAGACCACCACTGACCATTTGCTGTGTCTTTCTCTTACCTCTGGCGAGGCTTCCAGACACAGTTTGTTTCATGGTCATTTCAGAAGGTACTAGTATGATTTGTGAAGCCGCATTTGCCATTTTTTGCAGTATAACATGCTTCAAATATATATTTATCGATCAATCCACCTACATAGGAATTGTACGTCCAACACAGTTTGCTGGCAACTATATATTGCACTCGTCAATATCCTACAGTCATATACTAAAAAAAAAAAAAAAAAAAAAAAAACCTACTGAGCATGGAATTATTGGAGGGCTAGATACAATGCACATAAACATGAAGCTTCTAGTTGCTAGTTGTTAGTGTAGTTTTGAGCATCTACTAGAAAGCAGAGCAATAACCGAGTTCACTAGTTTTGATCGAGACTCGAGTGGAAGACACTGAAAGGTGTCCAAGTATATCCAGATTTCTAGTAGCTATACGGGGCTTTCTGAGAGCTCTAGTGGAGGTTTTTCAAGTAATGCATTATGCGCTCAGAGCTAACAATACCAGCTACAATTCTCAACCCCTATGCTAAATTGAACAAAATGCGGCAGGTCTGTATCACATTTCTTTGCCAATATCTACCCCAAGCCAACGATAAAAGACATCTATGCAGAGCTAAGTATACATACAAAATGGTCGACATGTGTGATTGTGCTGCATGCCCAGCAGTTAATAGGATGACAACCGAGCTATCATCCTAGGAGTTCTCCAATGAGTACCAACCATCCCCAACGAAAACCATAACTGGCCACTCAACCAGTCATCTATTTTAGCTCACCCTGTCCATTGCACATCTTCAGAGGGTAGCCATCACCCAGGCAAGTGGTGATCACACCCTGCACCCAGTCGAGCTTGGCCTGCTGGTAAGAGACGCTCTTGCGGTCGAACGAATCGGCCTGGAAGTACTCGTATTGAGCCTTGCCAGGAGCACCGCTGAAAACATAGCCTCTGCGGCGGTGGGTCAAGGGGTTGCTAACAATAGCACCCCACTTGTTTATGGGGATCGTCATGGTAGCCGTGCCGGTAAGCGTGTTGGTAACAGTATCTTGGTAGTTGATGCTGGCGCCAATCTGGAGCCACTTCTCGACGGTAGCAGTGAAAGAGGCACCGACAGTGATACTGTTGGCAACACTCTGACCAGCGGCAATGGCGACAGTTGCGGCGGCGCCGTTGGCGTGAGTGATGGGGGACATGGCGATATCCCAGCCTAGGAATTCCTGATCGGGGAGAGGGATGATGAACTGGGCATCACCGCGCTTCTGAAGACCGGTGAAGCCTTCGGACTTGAAGGACCGGGGGAGGTTGTCGGTCGGGGGCTCGAGCGAGATGCCGTTGAGATGAGATTTAAGATCCTTCTTTTCAACAGCCTTGGTAGTGCCGTCACCGAGGAGGAGGATGGCCTTGTCGGCGGAGACTTGATCGGCGGGGAGAGCCGTAGTGAGGGCACTGTTGGCACACAGGGAGGCCAGCAAAACAAAAGGCACCTTCATGATGTCGGGATGAGCAACTTTATTGTTGAGGAAGTATGAAAAGGGATTGAGAAGGTTGCTTGGAGGGAGAGAACAAGTCGGAGGGAGGGAGGTCAATGGCGGGAACGAGGCTTCTATATAGAACCTCGCCGAGGGGAGTGTGTACCTTTCATTGGAACTCCAACTGGACGAAAGATCAAGATGAATACCTCCGAATCAGGAGCCACTCTCGGCATAGCTGACGTGCCATTCACCATGGGGTGTCGGAAGATTGACAGGCGATCCCTCTATCTCGTTTGAAAGGAATCCTCCGAGGATTCCCCGGAAACAGATGAGCTTCTTAGAAACATCCCAAAACGAAAGGATCTTGTGCTAGTTTAAATGTCACCCCCATATTTGGAAGGCAGCAGTAGATAGCTGGCGTGTGAGAGACAATAATTCCCGCAGGTTAATCTAATTAACTTTATGCTGAAGAATGTACGTACTCAGACATAGGGTCCATGTTCCTGTCGATCAGCGGTCGTGGACCCAAGGCGTCGGGTCATTGGCTATGATTTAACGTTAACTCAGACCACTGCGGGCCTTATTTCTTGGACAGACGTTCAGGAACCTGGTGAAGTGGAGCAAAACTGACGAGCTTTCCCCAGGGATCAGTAGCATGGGGGATAGTCATACACTACCGCACAGTTGATTGCACCCTGCCCCACAAGCGTCGACGAACCACCAGTAGAATGAAGTCTAATGGCCTCACCATGGAGCACAGCCACTGATATCAAGGCTCTAATCTACAGTTTTGCCACCCGCTGTTCCTTTGCCTTACTCTCTTGTACCCCGAGAGCATCCACATCGGCCAACCGTGTTGATCGCTTCCAAAACGATCGACTCGGGTATCCCCACGTGGTTCCGATTGGATCTATGGGTGAGACAGTAACGTGAGACTAATGCTACGAAGGATGAAACGCAGTCCTGCATATGCATTTAATGTCCAGAAGTGAAACATATCCCGCGCTTCGGGACGTTGGCTAGCCGGAAATAGAGTCCCGGATCACTGCCGGTACCTGCATAATCAACGGCCAAGCACATCATTCCGATACGGGTCATGTCATGAGGAGTCTTGTCCGTTCACTGATTGTGATCGTGGGATCTACATGGGGAATCTTCGGGTATTTCGCCTTGATCCAAGACATGCAATTACTATGACAGGAGCCCCGGGATCGGCTCCGTACATATATGCTCCGCCATGGATACCCTTTGATGACCGTTCATCATCTCTCTTAAGTACTACCATTGCTCGCAAACGTCAGGAAGTTCAATCTAGGATTCCAAACCCCCAACACACCACCTACAGCTTTTCACTTCTTCGTCGGGACATAACAAACGCAAACATGAAGGCATCTCTCTCTTTGATTGTCGCTGCCCTGGCCGCTGGGTATGAGAGTTCTTTCACCTTCTAATTCATCTTGAACACTGGGAGTATTAACAATACTTTAGTGTCGTTGCCGATCTTCACTATACTGGTGTTTGCGTTGATTCCAGTGGCGGTGTCGTACGTGCTATCCCAACCTAACTCTTCCACAAGAGTCAGTCTAACAATTAACCCAGGATACCTATAACCGGGCTGCCACCGAGAAGGCTTGCGCCGCATACAAGAACCGCAACACCGGCAACAAGCAATGGGATCAATGCCCCGACTGCACAGTGAAGAACGAGAAGGACATCCTCTACTACTGTGACTCCGCCGCTCAGCACATTGGAGGTGACGAGCTGAACTACTATTGCAAACAGAACGGTGCTGGTGGTAGTGTGGCCTGGTAGATTCGGTTTTGTGGACTTCATTAGGACAACGCAACTTTAGTGGATGGGTCTGAGTGAGTCGAACGACAGTCAGCGAGTATTGTACCTCTTTTACAACATGTATATCACAGAATATTCTCCTGTTTAACGGGCCCTCGAAGGGCTCTTCAAACCAAGGGCGACATGCACTTCTCATCGTTAGTTCGAACCAACCTGCACTTGAAACACTAGTCCGAGGGACGAACCATGGAGACAGTTTAATAGTATCTCCATTCTCGTAGTCCGCAAGCATGACTAATAAATCAATGTTGACCCACCTAGATAATGTTACGGTGTGTTTATAGAGCACTGCATTGATCTAAACGTAGTAGCGTCTGCTGTAAAATTGAGTCTGGAGTATACTTGGAAATTTAGCGCCATCACACGGACATGATGCATAAACGCTTCGGTTACCCATTACACAAAACCTTGGAATCCCGAGTGATGCAATCGTGGTGGAAACCGTTTTAAGGTGAGCTATAGTCAACGTGAGCACCTTGAATCACTATTGCTCAATGTAACGCGATATTTCAGCAGATTGTAGGAACGTTGGGTAATCAATTCAGACTCTAGTAGCAGGCAGCCTAGTGAGATCTACACATATCCAAGGTTCACCTTAAGGAAGAGCAGGGAGGCAGGCCTAAGCTGTGAAGTATTGTAGGTAGCGATGCATTGTGTATGGTATACGTGGGTCCTGATTATCATGCATGGATATTAACAAAATTATAATTAGTGTGTATGTTAACATGGTAAGATCACGCTGGTATTAACTATTATCTCCTATTCAAATATCATTGTCATATTACCAATTATATGCCCAGCCCAGAGATAGCTCATCAGGAGTCCCAAAAGGAGTGTCAAGTGCAATCGCAAAAGGAGAATGATGCATTTCGCCGGTATCGGTTGTTCTTAAGGTACATGGGTCGATACCTTCACAGTATGTCGATATTATCGGGATTAAACATTACATGAACGGCGGAAATTGCAGGATTAGACATTAATAGCCAAAGATATGTGTCATAAGCTGTCATGAATATCATTGTCACGAAGCAGAGACTTTCGATAATAAGCGCCCTAGATACTCGTCTTACGGGGTTGCTTCCTGTGGCGGTCACAAGCCCAGCAGGCCCAGACGAACAAAACAAAATGAAGGACCCTGTATTAGTCAGTCTGAGCATCTTTCCAATTGAATGAACCGTTGTTCATCTTACGAAGTCAGCAAGGCCGTCGCAAATCCAAAAAACTCGACTTTCGGCAACGTAGTGTCTATGTAGGCAGATCTACGGTAGGCGTACCCCGATTCCGCGTTTGGTATCAACAGGATCATCGTGACGATAGTAGTAGCAAATACTGCTCCAAAGGCAATGAAGTCGAATGCAATATAGACGCCCGGGTGGAGAGTTCGACGGACAAGAAGTCTGACTGTCAAGGGTACAAGAGACCAAATGACTGCATATGATGCCTGCTCGGCAATATATTAGCTTCCGTAGAGATAGCATGAGAAAAGTGAGATCGTTCGCTTACAGTAGCTAATATCATGGCACACAGCGAAGCGCCATCAATGTCGGTATATACGCGGTCGTGGGCCTTTATTGCCCAGGCGAATACCACCAAAGTCGTGAAAGCGCTGACGATCGCAGCTATGCGAAGCGACAAGATGGCCGGATGGCCATCCTGCAAAAGATAGTTCTTGCCTGTCATGTTTGGTCTGCAGTAGAACTGTGAAGTTAGCGGCTGCGAATCATCTTGCAATATCTAGACATAATCTGGAAAAAGGTGCAGGCCCCATTTTTTGTATGATCTCGATGAGATAGAGGTTTGTTCATTAGAGTTCCAAGCCACACTGGTGATCTACACGATAACATCAGCCAAGACTCAAACACGAGGTTGAGCCAACACAGCCATAATTGCTAAGCTGGGTATTAGTGACCCAATCAGAATGTACAAGAGGATAGCGCCAAAAGTATACCAGATGGCCCGGTTGCACTGCCCTATGCATGGATATTATTATCTCTATAGTAGTCGTCGCTGACCTTGGCTGCAGATGTGAAGTTGGCCAATCAAGGAAATGCACAATCCAACTGTATTTCTTTGGCTAACCGAATCCAACTATTGGCTCTAATCTTCAAGGTCCTTAATGGAATAGTAATTAGGCTACATACATAATTTGCTAGGTCTGCGATAAGGTCAATCACAAGAGACGCGGGAGGTTCAGGACATGTCCCAATCAACGATGTCAAATATAAATCTCGTTTAAAGTCGCATCGTGTGTACGTACCTACTCTATAAGTGTGAGTTATGGATTTTATATTCTTTTCATTTGCTCACACCTTTGCATGTTTGATCCGATATGATTCCACAGCGCCGAGTTTGAGTGGGTAGAGCTCCATGATAACCAGGGCTAGCTCTCCGTGGTGTATTGTGTGTACGACAAGATATTGGGTTAGCTAAACAGAAAGATATTATCGATGAGCAGGCCTCACCTGTATGTGCCCGTTAGCACTGGTTTCCTTCCTGTGGCGCGTTATTAGGATTGTGGGATAGTGGATATTGGTATGTGAGATCATCGTTCCTCTCCCTCCTAGCAGCAATGGTGGGACTAGTCAATGCCAATCTGGTGCCAAGAGACAACAAGTATTATAGAGTCATATTGACTGCTTCTAGTACCCACTCAGAAGCTTGAATAGGGTGTGCTGTGTTTCAAGCTACGTACTAGCTGAGACTAATGTTGGCCAAGTGAGGAGTTGATCAATGTGGGTAATTTACGATTACTATTTATGCTTATATCAATTGCTCATATCACAGGGAGTCCAACATAAGTCAAACATAGTTGACGAATCCTTATCTCATAGTGTCGATATGCTGACGGCTATCTCCCGTCTATTAGGGCCGATGGACGGGGGATCCCGCTTCTGGCTTTTCCGACCTCTTCTGACCTTCACAGCTCTAAGTGATAGCATAGACCGAGAGCCTAGACGCTTCATTTGAGTAGTTCCAATATAAAGGGCGGACACGGCAATGGAATGCGAACAACATACCAACGAGGACACTCAATCAGATGCTGGGTTACTGGACAGTTTCTAACGCATAGGTAGCGTTATGTAATGGCTTCATGATTGCGAGTACTTTGCGTCTTACACTGAACATCACACAAGAGACATGAGCAGACGGGTGAAGCTTCGAGTCAAGACGCATACGGTGTTTTACCGCACGATGTACTAACACACACGAGCCAACAATAAACATTACTCGTCGACAAGGCAGGAAATGAACAGAGCACATACTGGTGGAGGCAATGAGAAGGCCGCTGCAGCTGATGAGGCATCTGGACCACAAGGCAAAGCTTCTGTTAATGATACATCATCTATCCCAGATGGCGGGATTAAGGCTTGGATTCAAGTTGTGGGAACTTTTTTCGTTTTTTTTTCAACACATGGCAAGTTCGAGAGATAAAGACCTCTAAATTTGGCCTGACGTCTATAGGGGTGTATTGAATACGTTCGGTGCTTATCAGATCTATTACGAAACCCAGCCACTATTTTCCTCATCCTCATCGAGTATTTCCTGGATAGGCTCTGTGCAGTCGTCTTTGCTCTTAGTCTTAGGTCTGATAACTGGTCCACTGTATGATGCGGGCTACTTTTATCACCTTCTTTCGAGTGGCTCCTTTATGATCGTGCTCGGACAGATAATGCTGAGCCTCTCGAAGAAGTGGTACCAAGTGCTGCTATCACAAGGGTTTTGCATCGGTATTGGAACAGGCTTGATCCTTATTCCTGGTGTGGCGGTTCTCTCCACCTATTTCAGCACGAAGCTGGCCCTGGCGGATGGCGTTGCAGCTGCTGGTAGTGGATTGGGTAAGCCATAGGACTCATGGTTTCCTGAAGTAGGGAGTGATCCTGACTTTAGTGGCAGGGGGCATTCTATATCCGATTATATTCCACCGACTTTTTGATCAAATTGGCTTTGCCTGGACCTGCCGATCGATTGGCCTCGTCATATTAGTGACGATAGCCATTCCTATCACAGTATTTCGATTGCGAGTGAAACCATCTGGCAAACAGAAACTTCTGGACCTCATGGCATTCCGTGAGCCCGCTTATACGTTCTTTGTATTGGGAAGAACACTCGAGTTCATCTCGCTCAACATCCCATTTTACTATATTCAATATTTTGCTATCAGTGAGGGGATCGCCACCAATGGCCTTGGGTCTTATCTGCTGTCAATTATGACCACTGCATCTGTTCTGGGGAGAATATTACCAAATGTATTTGCCAATGTTATTGGCCCATTTAACATCATCTTTACATGCACGGTTATCTCCGGGGCCATGATGTTCGCTTTGGTTAATTTATCCAGCTAGGCGGGAGTGGTCATCGTTGCTTTCCTCTATGGTTTCTTTACCAGAGCATTTGTATCGCTGCCGCCCACTTGCTTTGTCAAGCTTTCCCCGGATCGAGCTCTTATTGGCACCCGAACGGGGATGGGATATGCAGTAATGACCATCGGAAATTTAGTCGGGACTCCAGCGGCTGGGGCCATTCTGCAAAACTGGGGCTTCAATGCCATGTGGATCTTTGGGGGTGGTGTTTCGATTGTAGGAGGAATAGCTATGATGACCAGTAGGAATTTCCAAGGGGGATGGAAGCTACTAATTAGACAGTGATATACTTGGCCACTCCTGTCATGTAAGTCATATGGGCAAGTTACACGGCGTGCAACATGGGTGGCTATGATGCACTTTGAGGAGAATGATAGGGACAGCTCAGACATCTTTATTGCTCGCCCACGAAGTCTTTTCCTTCCTTGTCTCTTTTCCCATTTGTTGTAGGTGTTCTCTTCGCCTTCTCTGGCTCGTATTTTCACAGCCGTTCGCTAGGAGTGATCTACGGGCGGCAGTAGATGCTCGAGGTAGTTCCCGATGATGATCTGGGAGGCCTTACAGTGTGATCCCCATATTCCAATAAATCTAAATTTGACCATGTCATCATCTACCCCTTTGGCCAAGAAATCACCGGTTGCGTGACTTGGTGTTTGTTGCGGCGCGTTATTAGCCATCTTGGCCTTTAGTTCTCATGCAGTATATCGGCCAATAAAGGGAAGAACCAGCTTAACTGTGTTGCAACCGTGACAATACTGACTCTTGGGATGTCGGGTGGAAGCCCATGAGGCACTTAGCAACAGTTTAGGCTGGGTGGAATGCCTTTGGCAAGGGTCACACACCAACCATGTGACCTGTCGCCCAAACAGGAATTGAATCTTCTGCTTATTCTTCACACTCCAAGCCTGTTAATTAATAAAAATAAACATCATTCTACAAGAGCGTTTTGGCGAAACAACAAGTGGGACTGTTATCTCTCACGACGCCGATCACCAATTCGTGAACCAAGCACAAAATTCGAAACTAACTCTTCGCGCCCCGTTGATAAATTGTTTATATTTGAACATACTACTATGTAGACCAACTCTTGAAGAGGCTCAGAACCGGGTGAACAAGAACTCTGACGGGAAAGCACCCGACCCAGCCACTCATCGGGCTCCGGCCAAATTGATAAGTCAACCGGTGCTCTCGGACAACCAGTTGTGGTCGCCTTGCAGGGTCGGCATATGTAAGCCAAGCCGCCAATCTTGCTATTTCCGCATGCGGATATACCAGCCCATCAGTTTCCGTGAGAGGAGCGTTCTTGGACACCTCGGGATGACTGGCTGTGCGCTCTCGGCGCCAAGCCTGCCGAGAGGTATCAGACCGAGTGCGAAAATGCCGATTGCTCTGGTATGACGCCAGAGGGGAAACGATTGCTGTCGGAACCTTGAGCTTTGAACCTTCTGTCCAACTGACCTTTGGTGTTCATCATGATGACCTCCGCTAGCCTTTTTCCGGTCTCTCTTGGATCGGGTATACCTACAGGGGAATGGTACCGCTGCATTTCTCGTACCACATGGTTTTCTTATACGCACTGCCTCTGGACAGTATGCCTGTATGAATCTGCCACCCAGTCATGTTTCGGCTACTAATCAAGTCTGGCTCCTGTTGTGCTGTAGCTCGTGTTCGTCGTCGTAATAACCTCCTTTAGTACCGCAGTGCCCTGTCAGCCCGTCAGCCATGACAGGCCGCGAAGCGACTATATATCCTGAGGAGAATCACTAGTTCAATCAATCTCGCCGCACTGTCCCTTCTTCGCTACATAGGACCAACCGCGTAACCACGCAACATTGGCAAAGTGGGCCCAGGGCGGCAGGCTAGGTTTCCCCGATCAAGTCGTCCGGGACTTCCAAGAACGCCACTGGTGAGTTCTTTGGACTCCAAGCCTCTTGGCCTGGGGACAGTATGGAGTCAACGGGCAAGTCTCCAGGGTGCGTCTTGGCTAATCTGGAGAGGCTCAGTATCATGCGGAGTCAATCACTTTGACTGGTCAGCAGAGTGGCATGGAGACCGTTCCAGTTGTTGCATGGGTGACGGATCTTCGTCTGGGCGCTTGGAGACGTTAAAAGCGCCGGCCTGCCGCTGTTTGAGATCGTGTGGCTCCAGAATTCTCTCCTTCTGCTGCATCTAATTTGCCTATCGTGCCCGGCACCTCTTCGACATACTAACCCCCATCTTGGTCCTCTGATCTGCAAGGTGCTCCGCACCTAGACTCCTGTCATGGATAAGAAAATCAATGACCCCGAAGCGCCTGCCCTGACGTCGCAGCATCTCGAATCCTCCATTTCAATCGAGAAACAAGACGCAGCAGAGACAGCCCGGGATTGGTCTCGGGATGTTATTAAGAAGGATACTAACACCAAGCTAAAGAACCCTCTCGCAGGATTGACTCGGGAGGAGCTTTACCGCGATGTCGAAGAGTTTGCTCGGGAGAAAGACCTCGAGCACATCGTAGAACATCTCAAGCGGGGTGCGCTGGTGGCCCAGGATCCGAAAGCCTTCGAGGAATTGAGCGAATTGTCTGAAGGCGAGAAGGAACTTCTCCGGCGTGAGAAGACGCACAGGTGGAACCAGCCTTTTATGATGTACTTCATGACCAGTAAGAACCCATTCTCGCATGAAAACATGGTCGCTTTGATTCTGATGATCTGCAGTTCTCTGCGCTGGTTCCGCAATTGTGCAGGGAATGGATCAAACCGCGGTGAACGGAGCACAAGAGTGAGTAAAGTCCACTGATTCATGTTGCGACTGCGAGTCTAATAGTGGCTAGATACTACTTCGAGGAGTTCAACCTCACCAATTCGTGGATGCAAGGCCTAGTAAATGGCGCTCCATATCTTTGTTCGGCTGTTATCGGTTGTTGGACTACCGCTCCGCTCAATCGCTGGTTTGGACGACGCGGTTGTATCTTTATCTCCTGCTTCATCTCGTTTGCTTCCTCCTTCTGGATGGCAGCTGCACACACCTGGTGGAACCTCTTGCTGGGTCGCTTCTTGTTAGGCTTTGCGGTGGGTGCGAAGTCAACGACTACCCCAGTCTACGGCGCTGAGTGTGCGCCCGCTAATATACGTGGCGCCCTGGTGATGATGTGGCAGATGTGGACTGCATTTGGTATTATGTTGGGCTATATTGCTTCTGTCGCGTTCATGGATGTGACGCATTCAACCATCCCGGGTTTCAACTGGAGGCTCATGCTGGGGTCGACCGCCATTCCGTAAGTCTATTCCACGGGATGACCCACTCTGAAGCGTTCATTCACTTTGAATTAACACTCCCGAGCCCGTTCTTTGTTTGTATCCAGGTTTATATGTGTCCCGAGTCACCCCGATGGTATATGATCCGGGACCGCTACCAGGACGCGTACAAGGCACTTTGCAAGCTGCGCCCATCGGAATTTCAGGCTGCGAGGGACCTTTACTACATTCACTCCGCCTTGAAAGTGGAAGAGAAGCTCCGGGAAGGCAAACACCTCTGGCGCGAGATGTTCACCGTCCCCCGTAACCGGCGCGCCGCCCAATCATCTTTCTTCGTCATGTTCATGCAACAGGTTCGTCTTTACGGTGATTTCAAGCTCATCCTGTAGCGCTAATGACGTCTAGTTTTGTGGCGTGAACGCCATAATGTACTATTCAAGTTCAATGTTTCGGGATGCCGGATTTGATCTCCGAACAGCGCTCGTTGTGTCCCTCGGATGCGGCATCACGAACTGGATTTTTGCCCTTCCGGCGGTGTATACAATCGATACCTTCGGTCGGCGCAACCTTCTCCTGACCACGTTCCCTCTGATGTGCCTGTTCCTGCTCTTTACCGGCTTTTCGTTCTACATTCCCGATCAAACTCCCCGGACGGCCTGTGTCGCAACCGGGATCTACCTGTACATGATTGTTTACTCGCCGGGCGAGGGACCTGTGCCTTTCACATACTCTGCCGAAGCATTTGTGAGTTATTTCTTGCCCTTTCTCCCCTGTCACCGACTTAGGCTAATCTAGACAGCCATTGTACATCCGTGACATCGGCATGTCGTTTGCGACCGCCACGACTTGGGGCTTCAATTTCATCGTGTCCCTCACGTGGCTCCCACTGCGGGATGCATTCAGCGTCCAAGGAGCGTTCGGCTGGTATGCTGCATGGAATTTCTTCGGTTGGATTTTCTGCTATTTCTGCCTACCGGAAACCAAGGCGCTCTCCCTGGAAGAATTGGATCAGGTCTTCTCCGTGCCTACTCGCAAGCATATTAATCACTATCGTGGCATGATGCCATGGTATGTGAAGAAGTATATCCTCCGCCGGGATGTGCCGCCGCAGAAACAGCTGTATGATTACGAGTGATGACTTTTCAGGGCTGGCATTTGAACTGACGCGGCCACTGGACTCATGCGTCACGAGTAGACGAATTGATGGCAGTATGGATATTTGATATGGATTCCGGTAATGTGTTGGAAGAGTTGGAATAGTCTTTGGTTCGCGTGCGTTGCTTATAGTAGTAGTAATATGACCACGTCGAATTATCAATCTGAATGTGTTAAATCCATTTAAGGTTTAAACCCTGACTTATCTGTTCTCCATGCTTGCCATCCGACCGAGGTTAGGATTGGTAAGAAATTTGTAGTTAGCCGGGACAACTCCGTGTCAACGGAGTCCGTTTCCCGTTAAAGTGTTCCGGGGTTCAACATCTGGATCGGCCTGGATGACCAGTGGTGCACAGTGGAACTGTGACCGAATATTCCAAAGATGCCGAGAAGGACAGTCATTGGTGCAGTACCTGCAGGATGCCCCGGCCCTAAGGCACTCCAAGACACCCTAAGGCACTCAACTGAAATTTTCTAGGTTAGTGTGGCTGACGATCCGGGATATGAAGGCTTCCTATTGGGTGGAAGGTGGCCATGGCGCCCCACCCGGCGCCACCCGAACTGCAACTAATTAGGTAACGGATTCAACACACTCTTGCAGAATTATTCGCTTTTGTCTCCAGGCGAAGGTGAGTCAGGCAATAATCACCATGCTTTTCTGACGTCGAGCTTGATTCAATGGCTCTCTTCTTTCATTTCCCTTAGACACCGTCTTCCCCAGACTGATCCAATCTCGACCGGTTTGTGTCGAACGTGGAGTACTTCGGACCCTTGATGTAACTGTGTCGCAGTGTATCCATCAACCTCATTCTCCGCTTCTTCTCCCCGTTTTTTTTCTTTGTTAGCTTGTTTTTCTTTTCCGTGACCGCTTTCCTTTCTTTCCCGGTGCCCCTCTGCATCCGGTTGAGAGTCATTTCACGCTGGTCAGCAGCTAGATCAATAACAAACTTTTCCCCCGAAGCGCACTCATGGCTCCCTCGCCGGATCATCATGGGAGCGCGGTATTGAGTGACATGAACCGGGACGCAGAATATGATGTCAGCGACAAGGACACGGAAAAGCAGCAAGAAGAAAAAGCTCGTCCGGAATATCAGGACACCTTTGGCGATGAAGAATATGCCGAGGTCAAGTACAAGGTGTTGAGCTGGTGGTATGTTGTCAGCCGCTCTCAGTTCTCAAATGATCACAGTTTACTGACCGGCTTCACACAGGCAATGTGGTTTTCGTGAGTAACTGTTGGGAACTGGTGTTCGGGAAAGTGTACTGACCCTCATGAGTGATGGTCGCGGAAACGGTTTCGCTGGGAATTCTTTCGTTACCCGCCGTGGTTGCTGCCTTAGGCCTTGTCCCGTAGGAAGCCCCATTCCCGGATGCTCCTTTCACATACTGACATCCACCAAAAGTGCTATTATTCTTCTACTTGGCCTTGGCCTTCTGGCGACTTATACTGGCTATACCATTGGCCAGTTCAGATGGCGCTATCCTCACATTCAAAGCATGGCCGATGCCGGCGAGGTCCTTCTCGGCACGTTCGGGCGCGAGTTCTTGGGAACCGGTCAGCTTCTGCTAGTCATTTTCATCATGGCTAGTCACATCCTTACCTTTACGGTGGCCATGAATACCATCACCGACCACGGAACCTGCTCCATTGTCTTTGGTGTTGTGGGACTAGTGATCTCATATGTCTTATGTTTACCGCGCACATCAGCCAAGGTGTCGTATCTGTCTATTGCTTGTGAGTGACGGCTGCCACTTCGAACTTTTCAAAAGAGATGTACTTACGAGCCGCTAGCTTTCATCAGTGTCTTTAGCGCCGTAATGATTGTCATGATTGCCCTCGGCATTCAACGCCCGTGGCACGGTGGGGTCCAGGCCACCGTCGATACTAGCCTGTACAAGGCGTTCCTTGCTGTGTGCAACATTGTATTTTCATTCTGTGCGTTTCCCACACGTCCTGTGTCATTGAGACACACTAACTTGCATTTTAGCGGGGCATGTTGCCTTTTTTGGATTCATGTCAGAACTGAAGGATCCGAAGGAATACCCCAAATCTCTCTTTCTTCTTCAGGGCCTTGATGTCTGCCTATACATCGTCACGGCCGTCGTTATTTACTACTACGCTGGTCAGGATGTGACTTCCCCTGCTTTAGGGTCTGCTAGTCCAGTGGTGCGCAAGGTCGCCTACGGCATTGCGCTTCCTACTGTAAGTACATTACCTATGTCAGTTGGAAGAAGTTGTGTTTTCTAACATCGTCATCAGATCATCATCGGTGGAGTAGTCAATGGCCATGTCGCGTGCAAGTACGTCTACGTCCGTCTGTTCCGTGGCAGTGACCGTATGCACAAGAAGGATCTAGTGGCCAGGGGCTCTTGGGTAGTTCTTATGCTGGGCTTGTGGATCGTGGCCTGGGTCATCGCGGAGGCGATTCCGGTCTTCAACAACCTCCTGAGCTTAGTTGTACGTTGCTTCGATCAATCCGCACTTCCGCCAAATATCCCACTGACATATATACTAGGCGTCTCTCTTCGCAAGCTGGTTCACCTGTATGCACTACCAAAAATTCCCCCAACCCTGAACCCCAGAAACAGCAAATACTAACAAAAGAAATAGACGGCCTCAGCGCCACATTCTGGCTCTACCTCAACAAGGACCGCCTCTTCGCGACACCGATGAAAATCTTCCTCACCATCCTCAATGTCCTTATATTCGCAATCGCAGGATGTATCGTATGTCTTCTCGTAATATCCTGGCTTCTTGCTCTGTTCCTCGCTAATCCGCCCCTCAGTGTGGTCTCGGTCTGTATGTTTCAGGCAAAGCATTGCATGACGACCCCAGTAGCGCTAGTTTCTCGTGTGCAAATAACGCTTGATTTTTGCATTGTTCCAGCATCGGGCCGGAGTTGTTGTATTATACGCGTCAATAATTGTATTTATAGATTAGATTCGTTTGGAATGAATTTAGAGCCCGCATGAAAAGCTTCCTTCTTCACTCTGATAAAGAATCGATGAAAAGTGGTGGAATAGGCCACACTCGTGACGGGAGCACGACACTGACCTGCGATGTAATACCGCTGTGTGGTTCCTGATATCGAATAGACAGGTGCTTGTGCGGCAATTGACAAGGCGCTGAGGTTTATACTTTAAGAGTTAGGTTAGGTTTGACTAATATATCGAAGTTGAAAGGAAATATTATTAATGTTCTTAACATAATTTTTTGTATATAACTTCACTACAGTTATAGCTTCAGCTTGTGATTTTGAACAACATCAAGCACATCATTCTGGAAATTAACCATAATGCAGTAAACGTTCAAATCGATCAGTCAAGTGGGCTAGCATAAATTGTATACTTGCTACTAGCCCCAGGTCCGAACCACGTAGACGATTGGAGATCATGTTGCAGGCGCCTGGGCTCGCTCCACCCTTAAACCAATAATTTAACCCTAAGCAATTTGCATTGCTTGAACTTTCCTGCAGACATTGATGGAAAGTCGGAAAAATGGGTTGTGGTGAATGAGGCTTCGCAAGAGGTGCGGACCAACCAAGATCGCAATATAGCTGGTACTTCCTTTCCTGCAGCCGTTATTGGCTGACGGATCTTCCCAGGGCAGAATGAGTGATAATTATTGAGAACAGCATCTGGCACGTCGTCGTTTGACTGGCAGACTTCCAACTTCTCTTTGAGCTCCTCGAGTCCCGTTTCCAGCTGTGCCTTATCATTTTCACATTCCTGTTTCCCAGCGCGGCATGTCTCCAAGTCCACTTCGGACTGCTCAAGAGGCACCATAAGCACATATCCAGATTTTGGCTTGTTTGCTAACTTCCGCGTGTGGGCCAGCCAGCATGTTCCTTCTGCCTTTTTCCAGAAGCTGGCATGGCAGTAGTCTCTCGCTTCGCACAGCTCGGCACACTCTTCAGCCGAAGAAAGACCATCGATGCCTCGACGACCCCAGCTCTCAGCGGCTGAATGCATGTCGCAGTAGAATCGGACCGTACATCCCGGAGCGATGTCGGCTGTAGTTCCATTCAGGTGAGGACATATTCTATTGTACTCCAGTTCGCCAGGGTGCAGAGCTTTGGTGTTAAAATCAATGGATCTTGTCCGGCATTCATTGCTCCAGCTATACCGCCAGCCCATCAACACCAGGGCCTTGGGCGTAGACCAAGGAAATGAGCAAGGAAAATGTGAGGACCCTCATTTTGGACAAAAAAAGAGAATCGATCAAGAGATAGTGATTTGGATTATCGGTAGCGGCAGAACAACGTAATAAAAGAAAACACATATACTGAGGTAAGGACGGGGATTTATACATTTAGTCCCTAACTTGCAAACAGCCACCGAGTTAATAGTATATGACTGGACAACGAGAGCATCCCGCCTTTAGAACCACGATTCCGGGTAAAAATGGATCACAACCATCTATAGTTACGTATATTGGTTCCATACAAGTGTCATATTTCGCCCGCGGGCTCAGCTGCGGGTACTACTTTTCTGAGACATTTCCGGTGACGTGAACGTCATGATATTGGATACAAGAAAGTCTGACTTGTACTCGAGCTATATTCCCACGTCTATGCTTTGAGGTGGGTCTGCTGCAATCATACTCAGTACTCTGAGATGCACTTCATCTTCTCGGCGTTCTCACGGCATTGCCGGAAATAAGGATCTTGCACCCAAGGCCCATGCACTATCACCCAGATCACTGAAGCTATGCCGTCAATTTGAGTTGGATGTCAACAAAATCCGCAACCATGATAATGGAGTAGTGACATCACGTAGCATATAAAGGATTTTAGCACGTTACAGCGAGAATAGTTTCGACTGCAATCCATAATAGGTGCATATGTGCATGCAACGCTTTCGTTTCCCAGAGTGGTATTCGTGGCACACTTGACCAGTCATACATACGAAACACACATAATGAAATTTGGCAAAGCTAAAAGATCTAAGATATGACCGGTATGAAACAGTATTCTTTGTAGCCCTATGTACGTGGCAGTAATGGTGTCCGTTCAGCAGCTTGTCCGTTCTCATCCCTATTGTCTTCGGCAACCACCTGACGAGTCTTCCCCACCCCAAACGAATCTAATTAATGGCCAGAGTAGACCAAAACTGATATGTTAACGAATGGGCCACAGATAATATATATAAGGCAACCGATCCAAAAGTGGAAGGCATCGCGCCATTGCTTAATATGCCAGAGGGGATGATCATATAATAAATAATGGGGATCAATGTAATGGCAATGAAACAGAGGATGATCCACGCTTTAGAATCTATATATACGGGAAATGTTAGATTGAAATTTGATCTTCATGGGAGTCGAAGTGGTAGATAAAACTCGCTATACTCAGAACACATTGCCATGATAAACCTAGGCTGCAAGAGGATCCAAAGGTCCTAAAACAGTGATTTAAGACTGTATCTGAAGCTATTCGGGAGCAACGCATACATGAAGATGATATCTGGAATTTTGATGAAACTGGCTTTGCAATGGGAGTCTGTCAGGTCATGGGTATCGCCCAATGAGGTCCCCGCGACAGTGAGGATGCTTGTAAGTGTGCATAGTGTGTTGGAGAAGATGATAGAAGCACGTAATGGCTGCTGGGAAGGGGGCTGAGAGTACAGGAACTGAGTGAGGGGGAGCAGCAAAAGGAATGGTATCCATGATCGGGCGGTTCTTGCGTGATGTGTTTATGGAGTTTAAGAGGGTATGGAATGGAAGGAGGATATTCTGTAGTTAACTGCATAGAATAGGGTGCATTTTCTGTACCTTTACGGTAGGTATAGACAAAAGAAAATATTCGAAAATGACCCGAAAAAGAAGTTTAAATACAAACAAGTCATGCCCACTCACCATTTACAGTCTTTTACATTCTTAGGGGTAGGATGATAAATAAATCAATTTTGCCTAGAATTTATGTAGATGTCTCTATCGCACTTCCCTCTTCTCGAAGTAATCTCTATGAATATTCTTACTTAGTCCTGGCCTAGTTACAAAATTGAACGATATCGTTCTAAAGATAGGTAGTAGGAGCACATCCACCCCCAATTCCTGACATCATCTCGCCTTTTATACCTATTTTATATATGATGGTCTACCAGCTCAGGCAAATGAGATGTATCTGTCAATGAAGCCTCCATTCTGCCTCACCACCCGTCACGGGAATTGGCTCCGGAGGGGGATTTGCCAAAGGACCAGCAATAACAACCCCAGTGTCAAAGGTAAGGATCAAACCCACCGGCGCAATCGTCCCGCTTACGATTTTCCTGGTGCCCGTCATGGCCTGCAGACACGGATAGGTTAAAGTTGCCACGGGCACTTCGAACGGTATGGCCGGTGTTGTTTTCCCATTGATAACTGAAATATCCCAGTCGTTACTGAAACTACCCTTGAATTCGGACCCGGTTCCTGTAAGAGTGCCTTCCGCTACACCTGGTCCGCTCATCTATTTGGGAGGTTAGTTAGAGGGTGGGATCTAATGAATATAATGCAGCTTAACCAGAATCATGATAAGAGGAGGTCCTTACTGTGATTAGACTGGAAAATGTCTTAGTATGGTATCGATAGGGTGCTTAACTCTTAATCTCTTGAAGATGAGGCGGTGATTTGTAGGGTGGAAAGAGCCGGCTTTATTGATGGAGGGTTGACCAAAATCAGGGAGTCTCATATCACCTATCTATCTGGAGGGATGTCTTTGAGAAAGTGGCCTACTTAAATATATAAACGTAGGGGGTAGTGAGAGAGGGGAAGAGGGGTGGTGAGAGGGGGGAAGAGGGGTCTAGACTAAGAGGCCGACTTCCATTTGACAACTCATTACTGAGTAAAGCCCAAGTGGAGAAAGAAACTATTTTTCTTTTCTTTTTCTTTTACAAAGATCAGGAGGTCAAGGCCGGCTGCAAGGATATTGACCAAGAGTATTGACCAATTCTACATTGTGAGGATAGTGCACGGAGTAAATAGAGCCTACTGATGAAACTGTCCAACCGGACCTAGGATCCTCAATCTCACGAGATTTATTGGAGCTTGGAGAGAGTCATAGCTACACGCTGACAACATAGGGACGAACACACCACGCTCCAGTGAGACCATACAATCCAACTAACAAGAGTCTTCTAACTGTGCCTAGAACCGAAAACCCCCATCCCCCTCAACCTCAACCTCAACCAGCTTCATCCACCTATCTGCACTCTGGGCCCCACCGCGTATTGAACTAGTTTCCCCAGGGTTAAGAGGTCTCCTATTTGGCCAAAGAAAGGGTCCAGGTTCCACTACCGCCGACGGTGGTCCTCTCAGAGAGAGGCGTATCGAGGTCACCAGTGATCACGATTTTCTTGCCTCCGGCCTTTGTAAAGGTGAGCTTTATATTGTCTTTGCCAATATAAGAAAGTCCATCGTCTTCCATCGTGTATTTGCCGGTAAGATCCTCGAGGTTTGAGGGATCAAGCGTGGCGGGGGACACCCTCCAGTTTGAAATGCTCTTGGTAAAATTGCCATTAAAGGTGGCCTCGTACCCTTCGGGCTTCCAAGTGCCTGTGAAAGTGGTCTGGGCACCGCCAATGGTTCCGTCTGTCGAAGACATCTGTGTAGAAAGTTAGAATAAAATCCGGAATAGAAGAGAGGAAGGGTGCTTATGAATATCTTACGATGGTGGTTCGACTTGATGTTTGTTGGAATTCGAGAGAGAAAAGAGTTGGATAGACTTATTGGAATTGTTTGGATCTTGCTCGCTCGTCTTTCTTGTTTTTGAAAGTCCAAGACAGCCATATTTATAGACAAATTTCCAGCTCACTCCGTATGGGAAATCACTCAGGATGGGAGAATGAGCAATGCTGGATAAGTAAAACAGGGTAGAGGATTTCATACACGAGAAATCACACCGAGATTACGACACTAAAATTGCAACATTACACTCTGCCTTCCAATGGCAAATATGCCGCAAATGCATTTTGATGTCACCTTACCCCTGCGAATGTGGTTTTGTAGAAGGTGGGGGGTTGAATAGTCCATAACTCGGATCCGTTTGTAGCACATTATATTTTCATACACAACAGATTAAGACTGAGACAGTAGAGTTGACTGCTTTACAAGTTATAGATTTACTATATCATTCCAAGTCATGAAGTATAGATATTCCTATCTATTTCTTTTTCATCTAAAGTGCTATTCTCTCCCAATATTCATTGTACTGCAGTGACTGGCTGAAGGTTCCATCAATATTCATGATTCAGGAGTAGCTGGCTGAAGGTTCATCGGCAGACAGACCCACATCAGGTCCACAGACCACTACAAGATGGGTGTTCTAAATTCCAAATACCAGTCACTGTAACAAGTCGTTCAAGCTTACTATGGGCAATAGGAAGACCTGCTGCATGCAGTCGAGTTTTCCATCCGGCTATGTCCGCATCTAAGACTGTACACGTAATTGAGTCGGTGGTCTGAACGCTCTCCTGCATACTTCTGCAGGAAGTAATGTTACATTAGGGTACTGGAATTCAACTTATAGCTGTTACCGTGTGTAGTAGAGAGCCAATAAACATACCAAGCCCCCCTAGAAATATGTACGGTTACGTCACTGTCACCGTAAGAAAATCCCGCACGTACTTAACATATCTCATGCATAGAGCAAGTATTGCAGAGTACGCTGCGGGATGTAGCCTGCATAAGTAGTATCTAGAATGCTTGCGCTATCTGCTTCTGCTATACACGTCGTTGAAATGCTTCGAGGCGGTGGCTGGCTGAATGGCAGCAGATACCCTCCCTACTCGTCAAGGTCGTTCCACGAAATGCCACCAGCAGAAGTCATAACGATCAAGCATTCGCAGTACTTGTTGAGGCGCTTGTTTAGCAATGTTTAAGTAACTGACATATCCAGAACACTCACCTTTCGGAAATATTAAGTTATAAGTTAGGTTTTTTTTAGTCAGTAAAACTGACAGTTGCGGGGTAGCCTGTAGTAGACGCAAAAGTTTGTTGTGCTTAGAGTACGGTTTGCGGAGCGGTCCGAGCCAGTCGTTAATTCACTTGAGTAAGCTTAGATCCCGAAGCGGGACACTTTCTAAGTACAACTATCTCAACTAGAATATTTTTTAAATGTATCTATATTATAAATAATATCTACTATACTCAGATTACAAAATCCTCTTGAGAATGCCTAGTGCAAGGCCTCCCTGCAGTTGTATGCATCAAGCTGAATGGATCGGTTCAGCTTCTAAACTGATACTGGAAAGGAGTAACGACATTTTCCTACTGGCCTTATTATAGAGTAATACAAAGTATCAATAGTACTATTATTATCTGTATGTGTCTAAAAACGCGCCAAGTAAACCGGACGTTATCCACTTAACTGTTCTCCGGGCGGCAAGTGGCCCAGGTATCTAACCAATACTGATCGGTATGTACATAGGCCCTTACTGTTTTCATAAAACTGACTAGATTGGCCAGTTTCATTCTTCATGCGAAACCTATAATGTATTAATATCACTGTGCATTGTCGAATTCTATACTAAGAAATAAATGATAAGATTCAATTCACTATATTATACTTGAGTCCATGTCAAAGCTACCGCTGCTTTTGTAGTACATAATCTGACAGATTTATATAAAATTTTATTTTTAATATTCTATAAAATAAAAATAGTCTTGAAACAAATTTTTATCTGAATATTATTATATATATCAAAGTAAATCTACTGCAACTGTTCTACAGACAGTATAGAGAGTTGCGGAGAAGATTTTCAAAGTATTGATAACTGTCGAAATATTCAGCCTGTTACAAAAAACTATAATTATTCTTTGACAGTTATCTTCAGATCGAGTAACTTTTTCTGTGAATTTCTTGGGCAAGATGACAACACGTACCATCCATATGACATGCCACATACAGTGGTGCATTAGAATCGACCCCAATACGCGCTTCTACAATAGTCAAGTTTAAATATTCAAGGCCTTAAGGAACCAAGGTTTGAACTGCTACCTAATACAGATATGCTATACCAGTTTTAGTAATTTTCCAAAAGCCCGAGTGATTCTGTAGCTATGTACCACAATCTTCGCTAGATAAGTTCTGCAATCTGCGGTGTTACAGTGATACTTATTCCGGCCTATCAAAAATAGGAAATATGGTAACGTTGTAGTCACTGAGGTACAAAAGCACTCTTAGGTTCCCTGAACTGGAGATTACACGGTTCAATACGAAAACCCGCACCTTATACCTAATTTCCTACTCGAGACGGTACCGAATGCAATCTACGAATGTGAGATTTTTCTTTGCTTGACTTGTTCAATGCTGTGGAACATACCAGTGTGCGGAGAATCCACTTGGCCTGCTGGCCTGCATATTTGGCGACAATATAAATTAATCAGTCGGTCGACTCTGAACTGAGCGGGCAGCAACATAGGGTACATGCATGGGCGGCTGCGTCAGTCCATGTACGACCAACCAGCTATTCAAAGATATTGCCTACTGCGACAACAATTGATTATAATCTTATATTACCGGTCTCTGTAGCTACACAACTCTATACCCCCTGGAGCGTCTACTGTGTAATGCATAACCGAGCCTGCGACATAATTCAAGAAGACTACGGCTCCGAGCTCGGCGTGACTTAATAGTTCTAGAAGGACCTTAGGGTTGGTAAAATGCTACATGGTACGAGCCGCTTTCCTTTACTGTTGTCTAGTTTTAATCCTGGTCTCAATCCGCTTAAAGTTCTGATCGCAAGCCGTTGGTAGGTGGATAACTGAACACTGCCGCATTAGGCAACATTAGCCCTAACCCCAGATATCCTTGGTTGACCTCTATCCATAGCACCTCCCCATACTATATATCATCACCTCTACCCCTCGAAATTGTGATTTTCAGCATCCATTCCTAACATCATAAAGATCAACAATGAGGCAACCAGGCAGCCGTGTTTCAACGGGGCTTGGATGACGTCATCCGTGTCAATCACTTCGATAAACAGATGAACTATCGGTGAACAAGTGGCTACTTTGCCCCTCTTTATATCCAAACAATCCCCTTTCAAGCCACTTCCCAACGACCACTCTCTCTGATAACACTTTTCGCCGGACGAACAGAAGCCCAAACACAATGCCTGGAAACTTTGGCCAGAAAATCCTCAAGACCTTCGGGTTAGACGATAACCAACATGGACACGGCCAGGGCCAGCCTCCACAACAATACCAGCACTACCAACCACCTCCACAGCAAGGATATCCAGGCCAGCTTCCTGGGAACCGTCACATTGAAGATGGAGACAGAGACCTTCACCCCGACAAACACGGTACATACCCCCGTCTCGCCAGACTGGGCGATGGGTCCTTACTGGCCTCGTTCACCCACTTCCAGGGCAAGACACGCGTGCTCGCCGTATCGAGAAGTACGGACGGCGGTCGGACCTTCGAGGACTGGGGAGAAGTAAGCCGCGGCGAGGGGGACGTCGACAACGTGTTTCTTCTGGAGGTCGCACCGGGCACTGTGCTGGGGGCATTCCGCAACCATGACATTGGGCCCCACGGCCCCACGCACTTCCGTATCACAGTCTGCCGGTCAACCGATGCCGGCCGGACCTGGCACTTCCTGTCGCAGGCGGCAGAGAAGGGTGCACCAAACGGCATCTGGGAACCGTTTATGCGACTGGGCAGACAGGGCGAGGTCCAATTGACGTATTCGCTGGAATTCGCGCATAACAACCAGAGCACGATGATGGTGCAGTCATTCGACGGCGGTGCCACGTGGACTCAGCCGCGGTGTCTGCATGGGGACTGTGATGCGTTGCGTGATGGGATGAACGGTATTGCACCAACTTGGGATAACGGTCGCGAGGCGCTAGTGATGATCTTCGAGACTACCTCCTTTGGCACTTTCAATTTGGAAGCGTTGATCTCATACGATGATGGTCAAACTTGGGGCTGGCGTCATCGTGTGTATGTCCCGCCTCAGGGTCACAATGCGGGTGCTCCTCAGATTGCCTCCTTCGCTGATGGATCGCTGGCGGTTATCTTTATGACGGATGAGGATCACAATGAGGTCTCGTGGACCCAGAATGCCTCTATCAAGGTTGTTTTCGCCGGTCCGCCGCAGAATGGCCAGATTCATTGGACTAAACCGACGGTTATCTGTCCTCATACTAGTCACTGGCCCGGCATTGCGCCTGTGGATGGAAATACTCTGTTTGCGACTTTTGAGTGTGAGGGACGTCCGAAGGCAAAGGCGATCACTCTACACTAGATATTGGATTGGGCGTGGGAATTATGAATATTGATACTTAAAGCGGATGGTTCTAGTTGTAGAGCAACTACGAGAAGATTTCGCCATGAATCAAAATCACATAACGCATGACAAAATAACACTTGTAGTTATTACGAATAGCTTGACCTAGTGCATACATCTAACACGCTGCAATGCTTGAGTAGAATTCATTATACGCGTATAGCTCAGCGAGCACATTGTATGGACAACAACCACTATAGGTTGGCAACCAACTCATCCACGCTCTTCATCTCCCTGGCATTATTCTCCCCAACATCCAAAGCAACCAACACCCGGCTAACACAATTATATCCCGCAATACCGGTCGTCAATTCGACGATCTCACGATCCGAGAAACCCTCCGTCTGCAACTGCGCAAAAGTCGAATCCTGGACCTTGACCGTCTGAGTCATTTCATCCGCATACTGCACGATCGCCTTTTGCCGGGAAGTCAAGGCGCTTTGGGCCAATGCCTCCTTAGCCTTCGATAGCTCTGCAGCTTCTCCGACAGCAGTGGAGGGGAGGGTCCGCACGGCCTGTAACTCTTGGGCTTGGATTCCGCCCTTCAAAGCCAGGGGAGCATGAGCATTCCATTCGTAGACTGCCCCAGTCAAGACGGCCACGCGAGAGACAGCGAGTTCTAGGAGTCCTTGGTCGATGATGGTGCGTGTCCGGATGGCACCGAGGAAGCTGTTCCAGCCATCAGCGACCGGGGGCGAATGCAGCAGGGATAGATCGAGCGGGATGAGAGGGCGGGGGTTGCGACGGGCTGCAATACGGGCGTAGATGTCTGCCGCGTCGGGGTCGGATGCGGGGGGTTCGGAGGGGGCGTAGGGCAGACGCATTTTCAATGGGGCGATTGTCGAAAATCTGGGGATCCTTGTCAGTATCAATGAATGTATTCGCTGAGGCAGAGGATGTCTGTCTATACAAGATGTGCTAGAATGGGACTTACCTGGGGTTTGTTCTATTTGCAAGTCTTGGGGTTGTTGTTGGGTTTCGAGTCAATGAGTTGCAAGGGGACAGTCGAAGCGGAAAGCCCCTCATGCTTTGAGAGTGTCACTTAGGCTTCATGATGGTGATTGATTGACCAGACCAGGTGGGGATCTTCTCTTCTCTCCTCATTTGCGTTTATCCGGTCGGCAGAACGAAGCGGATGTCCCAGTCAAACAGGACAAACCATCCAGGACAAACAGACCAAACATCGTGATCTGTGTTGGAGATTCAAGCTAAGCCCGTAGAGGAAGGCGATCTACGATCGAGTCTGCTCCAAAGATGTGGGTAGAAGTCCTTGAGGCCGAGTTTTGTCGTAATTTAGTTTGTTTCTATTATACACTCACACTATAGTCTAGCTAGACTCTATGTAATCACTGTAAGTGTATATATCTCATACCCAAGTACCGGTGTGGAAAGAAGCACGAGGTTCCCACTGCCCTCCTGCTCTAGTATCGGAGTATATAGTCACTATCTGAAAAATGTTCAGCCCACTAGGCTGCAACATCTTCCCTAAACAATCATACTCTACTTATAGACTCTTTTGTTAACATACTCGATATGCCTGGGCTTGGTCTGTCATAGCTCCAGAGACAAAAAGAGGAGCAACTGACATCATCTCTCCAAGGCTTTCATAAGGGATCATTGACACTCAAACTGCCCGTGATGGGGTCTTTGACGTCTCTAAGGGGAGCTTTATGACCTGCTACTCGCTATCACACAGGAGATTTCGTTGAGTCTCTCAATCTCTACTTGACCCCCTAGTTCCTGGGCTTGCTGTGTGAAAAGCGACTCTCCTTCCCTTAGACATGTTTCTCTAGCCGGCCAATGTTTGCTAAGGGTCTTATTTACTACCCGATCATCACGAGTCTTACTTCACTTAAATCCATCTTATGTATTATCCGCATTGTGCTTTTCGCAAGGGTGTCGACAATGTTTGATATTGTCGTTGCAGAGCTATCTTGGTGATGAGGGATTTGCTTTTTATAAGACTTATCTAGAATGGCGTTTCAATTAGGTTATTCGATTAAAGATATCCAGCTATCGTTTTAAGCTGGATATAAAACTAGATCAAGGTATCAAACATCAAAAGAGTGTAGGATATGTGAGCATTGCTACTCGATTACTATGTTAATGTGTACGACTGTTTACAGTGTAGATAAGTAGGCTTTTGTCAAACCTTCATATTGTCTAACATCTAACCTGATACTCGTGGGTTGTCCTAGTTGCTGGAGTCGAAAATTACCTATTCAACCGCATACAGTCTATCCAGGATTAGAAATACATTGGCCTTATGCTGCAGGCACAATAGCTAGGGTGGACTATGAGAAGCACACCCATCTTCTGATATTGCAGATCAAATCATCAGTGAACCAGAGATGCCAGCAACGATGGAAGTGCGGGCATTTTCGACAGGCTAACTCGAAGAGGGCTGATCTACGACAGTACATAGTACGTGCGACGTCCCAAGAGAATTAACCCGTACCAAGCGCACTTCTCCTCACTAACGAAGTTCATAGTGCCAACTCTCCGATTATTGAGAGACGGCTTGTCGTCGACCAAGTGAAGAGGCCTTGGAATCATGCAAGGCCGCTTTGGTAGGACGCACTATGCAGTTTCATTTACCTTATATTTTCTTAGTGTCTTCAGATAGGGGCGGTCATGTTCGATTTGTATACTATGGCGGTGCATTAGTACCCTGTATAATAACGCCCACTATAACTCCCTAGTGTAAATTAGCACTCTTCAGCATATTAGCCGCAATGTAACCCTGTAGCTTGATCAGACAATCTATTACTCTATTACTATACAGTATCATGTGATAGATGACACAATATCTTTTTGAGATGTTTTTCAGGAATCAGGATTGTCTCGGAGATGCATTATACAATAACCGCCGACGAAGCCATGGCGTCCCCACCAAAATTACTATCGGAAATACAAGCGGACTTAACAGCCGCTAAGCAAATCCAGGGACCTCTATTCAGGCCATACTATACTATGCATAATCATATGCTTAGCACCTTTCTTGCCCCTGGCCCCACGTGGCTTACCATGGAAGGATGTCACGCTTTACGCGGCCCTGAAGAACCCTAATTCACCCTAATTCTAGTCGTTTACAGTTTGTGAGGCTGCTAGCCTGCTACCATCGAGTGCGTAACACATGTACTTGGTTTTCCCGTTTATTATTTTCGCTTTCCTCTTATTTTGAATTTTACTTCATTTTATTTCTCTCTTCTTTCGGCTCCTCTCGAGAGTAAATTTTGATCCTTTCCGTTACAGATGAAAGATTGGCTGAGCATGGAGCTTGGTATGCTAGACACGCCGAGAACCTTGCGTGTAGGATCGACTAATATCGTGGGAGATTCTACCTCGGAATTAATACTCAGGTGAGTTATATGCCAGTATTCTGAACATCCGATACCCGAATTGATTAGAAATGTGTCCGGAGTCGGGAACAAATGAATTTTATATTGCGTCGATCCTTATTTTTAGCCGTCCGCAATACGACCCTGATTTATTGGTTTGTGTGCAAAGCGGGTCCGCTAAAGATCAGGCGTTCCTGAGATCCGCCGGTAGGCTTTTTTGGGTTGTCTTAATTCTCCCACAACAACTACCAGGAAAGATGATATTGCTCACTCAACGTCTATTTGGAAGCCTACGAAACACGTTTCAGGGACAATGTTTTTCATCATCGACTGGTTGACCACGGCAGCTAATTGTCTCGGACTATTTTGCAGAAAAAGCAAATTCTGCTAAGTTCGATAATGCATGCACCAAGTGGAGCTTCAAGCCGGCCAGAAGCTAATCCGTGCAGCTATTCTACGCACCAGGACACGCCGACACGGTGGATCGATTGAATAATCAACCGCGATTACATGTCTCACTAGGATATACTCAAGTTGTTGTTTCTTTAGCTGAACATTGCCCTATCAGTTACACGGGCCAACCTTGGATCGCAACGGCTACTAACGTGCTGCCCCACGGCCCATTATAAATAAGAGGAGAAGATGCCATCGAACTGACGACCATCAGCGCGATCAATTCCCTACCATTAAGCAAAAGACATCATGCGCTGGCTTCCCCTGTTTGCCGTCGTCGCGGCCGATATCTGGTCTGCAGTGACAGCCAACCCTCTTCTGCCCACGGAGGACCCTTGGTATGACCAGCCAGCTAATATTGACACCTATGCACCGGGGCAGACGATCCGTTCTCGCCAGTTATCGGGCCAGTTGTCACCCTTCCTCCCCCTCCCAGTCGATGTGAAGGTTGAATCTGTGCATCAGTATCTTTTCCGGACCACGGACAGCTTGGGAAACCCAATCGCCGCAGTGAACACCTTGATTAAGCCCCGTAATGCGGACCCGTCAAAGCTCCTTGCGTACGCGCTATACTACGACTCATCAAACCCAGCCTGCGAGCCCTCTTATACCCTTCAGCCAGACTCAGGCTCTGGCCTTGCGGGAATTCTCTCTGCTAACGACACTCTGTCGACCGATACCGCGTTTGTAAGTTTTGAAGCCCTAGGGATTGACCACCATATTCAGCATGACTGACAATTTGCCCACCAATAGTTGGCCGCCTCTCTGAACCAAGGATGGTGGGTCGTGACCACAGATTACGAAGGAGTGAACGCCCACTTTTCGGCCGGTGTGATCTCCGGTCAAGCGACCTTGGACGGTGTTCGTGGAGCTCTAATTGAAGCCCCCAAACTCGGTCTGTCAAAGGACGCTCGCTACGCCATGTGGGGATACTCTGGCGGCTCCATCGCGGTCAACTACGCAGCAGAGTTGCAGCCGACATACGCACCGGAGCTGAACTTCGCCGGTGCCGCCGCGGGAGGCAACATCGCCAATCTGAGCTCTACTCTCCAAAGAGTCACTGGCGGTCCATTCGCTGGACTTGCCTTCGGTTCTATTGACGGCCTGTCCAAGGCTTATCCCAATGTTTCCGAATGGCTCGACAGATCCCTTGTTCCCGAAAAGCGAGCGGACTTCAAGAAGATTGCCAGCAGCTGCCTGATCGGCGAGGCTACTCAGGGATTCCTTAAGGATGTCTATTCATATTTCGTGAACGGCAAGGAGTCTTTCAACGAGGACGTTCCTCAGGAGGTGATGCGCCTGGCTGGACAGATGGGTGTGCGCGGAACTCCCAAGATCCCCATGTACATCTACAAGCCGGTTCATGATGAGATCAGCCCCGGGGCAGACACCGATGAGCTGGTCGATACCTACTGCAGCGATGGCGCCACTGTGGAATACACCCGGGATCTGGTCGGTGGACACGGTAGCTTATGGATCACTGGATCTGCCAATGCTATGGGATGGATCGCTGATCGTCTTGACGGCAAGGAGGTCTCCCATCCTGGATCGTGCACGAAGAAGGATGTGCTTCTTTCGGATCTGAACCCTAATATGCTGCCCTTCTTTGGAAATGAATTGTGGTCTACGCTGAAGTGGACTTTAGGTGGTTTCTTGGGACCTCGGTAATGATGAGGTTCAGGATCGGTAAATTTCAAAACGGGAGTTGTTCGGGAGGTTGTATATGATAGACGTAATGTTTTATTGAAGATATATATAATGTGACTTAGTATCCGAAAACATGATGATCAACAACTTCTGATACCGACTTTAGTTTTTCCGGAACAGCTCTATTAATTTCCAAAATCTAGTTAAAAACAAATAAGAACGAAAACCAAAAACTAGGGTTCGCCGCTGTCCACAAACCCACGGCATAAAGATTTGTGTTCGAGGCCGAGATCGGAAATACTTAGGGTCCGAATCTTATCGCTTTTTCAACATCCTCGGATCACCTGCCGCAAATCCTCTTGGCATGGAGAGAATGTACTCCTCCACAGTCACTCCACCGTCACTCCGCCATCATTCCCCTCGCCAGATCGACCATGGGTAAAGCTACCAAATCGTACCAGTGCCAAAGGTGCGATAGGTCTTTCGCCCGCTTAGAACATCTCCAACGCCATGATCGTTCGCGTAAGCTGCTTCTCCCTTTGTGTCCTTCGGCCGAGTTCCTCGATTAATAATCGCGACTAGACACGAAAGAGAAGCCGTATGTCTGCGACAAATGTCCCAAATCATTTACGCGTAAGTACGTGATAAATAATTATACCTGCTCGAAATTTTAGACATACGTACTCATCGCGAGTAGAGATCTTTTGGCTCGCCACGAACGCTTGTCGCACAGCTCCCCGACATCAGGTGTGGCCCAGGATGCAACAACGCCGCCTCCATCTTCTCATCAGATGTTCAATGGGTTGAACATGCTGGCATCTGCCGTGACGAATCATTCCATTGATTCAACGAGCCAAGGGAACCACAGCCTTCTATCTGGAGGACCAGCGCCCTTCTCAGCGCAAGCAACACCGACGGCCGAGTCCTCTGGATTTAGCGAGCCATTTAGTGGATTTGGTCCGTCCACTGCATATGATGGAGAGGACTTCACGTCGTTCCTCGATAGCATTCCCTTACCCAGTCACCCGTATTCCCCCAGTTATCAACCCCTTCCATTGTTTCCTCCTTTCCACTTTGATACCCCGCCTGTCTATGATCATCCACAGAAGGAGAACCCAGCCGAAAGTGCTGAAACCCCTTCAAGCTCCATTCTACCGCGGCACGGGACCCAGATACCCTCACTTCAGACCGAAGAATCTCCGACGACATACAAAGCGCGACAACCTCCAAGTTCACTCTCCATGACAACGCAATGTAGAGAGCGCATTGGTGTCCTTCTATCTGATTACGCGAATGTCATCCCAAACCCATACGTCCCCTCCCGGCATGCCCTCTCACGTTGCCTGACCGGTTACCTAACTGGGTACCATGAGCATTACCCCATTCTCCATGTCCCCACCCTCGATCTTGATTCCAAGTCATTGCAGTTGATTTTATCTATGGCCAGTCTGGGCGCCCGGTATTGCCGGGAGCCGGAAACGAGCACTGCCCTCTACCAAGTCGCCAAGGCTGTGACGCTTGAACATATCCGAAGAGAATTCCAATGGGTAGAACCTAACAGTGGTATCAACCCAAACCGACAATCAGTGCCATCGCCGGCAGCCCGAGAACAGGATCTTCTAGAGACGCTACAAGCACTCTTGATGCTTGTATCCGTATCCTCCTGGCATGAACATGATCCGCCCTATGAGGAATCGTTATACATGCGGAGCTACATGGAAACGCTACTCAGAAAGGGAGGGCTGAATGACCTCCCAGCGCAAGACGGGTCATGGGAGAGTTGGGTACGGAGCGAGGAAACCAAGCGAACGCGACTAATCGTGCTTTGCTACTTCAACATTCAAACTATTGTCTTCGACTTGCCACCTATGGTGCTCACTGAGGAGTGTACGCTTGACCTCCCGTGCACAGAAGTAGAATGGCAAGCCACAACCGCCGGCCAATGGATGGAGGAAAGGAGCCAGAGCCGAGGCGAGCCAAAATTACAAGATGCTCTCGCTTCGCTTTTCGCACACAACCCGGACATAAAAGGGCGACTGGAGAGCTTTTCCTCGTTAGGCGGCTACGTGCTCATTCACGCAATCATTCAAAGTATCTGGCTCATCCAGAAATCCCGTCGGCTGCCTGGTTTCAATAGTAACTCCCTTTCCCCGTCCGAAGTGACCTCATTAGAACTCGCATTGGAACATTGGTGCCAATGCTGGGAGCGCAATCGGGAGGCATCCATTGACCCCTTCAACCCACATGGCCCGTTATCCTTCACATCCGCTGCTCTCCTTCGATTAGCCTATATCCGGTTGAACGCCGACTTCAGTTCCGCCCGACGGCTCCAAACCTGGAACCCGGAGGAGATCGCCCGGTCCTTGAAAGAGAACCTCAGTGTCGAGCGGAACGACCGGTTAACTCGCGCGGCGCTGCATTGCGCTCACGCCCTGAGTACTCCGATCAAACTAGGAATCAACTATGTTGCTCAGACACAGGTGCACTCGTGGTCGCTCCAATACGCACTATGTTCACTCGAATGTGCTGTTCTACTCGCGAAATGGCTCGAAGAGGCGACGGTCGCAAGTCCCAACCCTAGTCTGACCGAACAGGAAAGCAAGCTCTTGGAGTTCGTCATCGAGATGGTGATGGAGACTCGACACGGAGTATCCCGGGAATGGCTCTTGGCCAACAATACCCGTCTGAGTGCGATTGTTACCCGGCTGTGGGCTCGACTGTTCACTGCAGATTATATCTGGGAGTTGGTCAATTTGATGGGTCGTGCTTTGAATAGCTATGCGGATTTATTGGAAAGAATGCATTAGGAATGGTTTATTGCGATCATGGAAAATATACTCCAACCTCTCTCTTCACCGAGGCAATTTCAGGAGGAAGGGCTATCCTCGTGTGCCTGGCGTTCAGGATGGTCGTCGCCCCACATTACGACATCCAATACACAACTAATGAGATCCAGCTCATGATATGCGGCATCAAAACGTGGGGGCAAAGGAGGTCCAATCAAAGAATGCAAGAGGATCAAGATCCCAGGGCATCGGGGCATCTCCAAAGTCGATCTCTGAACCAGTATCTGGCAGTCCTGCTTGGTCCATGGAATACAGACCAGGTAGTTCCTCTCCTGACTTCGCGCCCAAACGAGATCGTTGGATCGTCAATGCCTTCTGTCGAAGTCGACACAAAACGGCCCAATGAGGATCAGATTCCCGCCAGCCTGCATCGCGCTCTGTTAACTCGAAGCATTTCTGGACAGCGTTCCAGGCTCGCTCAACACCAAGGCTCTCGGGACAGACACATAGATGCCACAGGGCATAGGTGAGCAGATGGTACGGAGTGTAGCTTGAGGACAGCCAGCTGTAGCTCTTGAGCACTTCATCCGTGAGCATCTCCGATCCACATTCGAGTCCCTCGCATGCATAGGAGAGGGTTTCCTCGTTAATGTGCTTTGCAGATTGCTCAGCACTTAGACCATTGAGTGACTGGATGTGCACCAAAGCCTTAGCTTTACAGAGGAGTAGCCGGCCCAACAGAAACGTAGCTTTCTGGACTGGAACGTTCTGGTCGCAATATTTCAGATATGTTCTACTCAAACGAGCGTCAAAGTCGGCCACGAGCTTCCGGGATTCATCATGCACATCTTTACCAGGTTGCGATTGTAACGAAACCCGGTGGATGCGCGCAAATACCTTACTCGCCTCTGCGGTAATCAAGAACATGGTCATCTCCGTCCACGTTTCTTTTGCAGGTGGCGGTGTCTTCAACTGGGGGCTAAGGTCGCTGTCCTCGACGTTCAATGGCAGCTTTGTGTTAGAGATAGTCTCAAAGCCCCCGACGAGCCCATGATCTTCGGCCACTCGTTTATCGGCGGTTATAATATGCCACCATAGGCGACGTCGCAGCTCACATTCCAGAACCGGCAGATTGAAATTGCTTCCATCGCGATGAAGCCCGATTGACTGAGCTGCGTATATTGTCAAACCGTTCAAAACCCAGTTGGAGCGACCACTGCTATGGAACCGGCGACATCGCTAGAACAATCAGCCTCAATACATCTTTTGCATGGGAAAAGCCTTACGACATAGATAGCCATAGCCTGTAGAGAGGTTATGGTCGGCGAATCCAGGAACGAAGAATTATATAGCGAGACTTCCAATCCCCGTTGATACATCTGCAGAGCGGCATGTTTCTGGCCACCCAAAAAATCGCCCTCATTGATAGATAGCAAACTCGTGGTTGCAGCGAAGTAGATTGCAAATAGAAGCGCGCTTAGATCTGCTGGTGCATCACCTGGAGAGTTAATGGCATTGTATACCTTCGGTAGTAGCGTTGGAATATGTACAACCCTCATGAGCGGATTGACATTGTTCAAATAGACCTGCCATAACTGCGTTGCCTCCCAGCGAGAAGGATATAACTCTGCGACATCTGATAACGCATGCTGTGGGTTCAACAACAACCCCTCTGCGCGTAGAGGAGAGAATGCAGTAGAACCCCCATTGGCGCTATATGGAGACTCTATCGCTGTTTGAAGCTCTTTCTCCTAACAAACCATTAACGATATGAACATATCAACAGAACATATGACCCAACCTTTTCCAAAACATGCGACAAAAAAGACTCATTGATATACCTCGTCGAAGGACCAGAAGTCACCAAGAAACCTTCCCTCGGCGCATGGGTCTCTCTGGACTGTTGACCCACAGCACTCCGATCACTAGAAACCGGCCCTACACCTTTAGGAAGTCCTGAACTTGGAACCGTAACATCCTCAACCCCACCCACTATCGCCGAGACAGTTCGTTCCAAGCGCGCCAATCGGGCCGCCAACTCATTCAGGCTTATATTCGGAGCTCGGCGCTTGGTCTTCTCGGATCCTGGGTAGCGACAGGTCACATTTGACCGGGTGCATGTAGTACACGGGTGAGATTTATCGCAGCGAACTTTCCGCTGATGGCAGCGGATACAGGATCGTGAGACGTTGTAGCGACGGAGGACTCTTGTTTCCTGGTATGTGTTATCTGAGATATTTCCGCTTTCCATGTTTTTGTGTAAATTGTATTATTATTGTCATGGAAAAGTAATGTACGATATTGGAAGTAAATGAGGGTGGTAGGATGACAAGTAGGAGTTATATCGGAGGTTCGGTCGTTCGGTCGTTCGTGCTCGGCAGCTGAACGGCCGATTCCGAATGTTGCAACGCTCGACCTCTAGAATGAAGTATAGCACCAAGACAACAGCAAGTACAGCCCATTTAATCCCTTTGGGTGAGATCCGGAAATTATCATTCCCATCGTTGACTTCAGGAACGCATTTGACAATGTCGATCCTTCGCTCGGGCCTTAGAATATCTCACCCACCCCTTGGAAAATCAACCCGAATCCCTTTTATCCCTAGAAGGACAGTGGCTTCCATTCCTTCAAATCACCTACGCCAGCTTCCCCAGTCAGACTTTGTAAAACTAGACTCCAAAAAGAAAATAGAGGAAGAGAAGCTACCCCTATATAACCCGCAAAACTTCTATCCTGTATACATTGGTGAAGTGATAGCATCAAGATACCAGGTGGTCTCAAAGCTTGGATATGGTACATCTTCGACGGTCTGGCTTTGCCGTGATCTTCAGTAAGTATTCCAATAATACTATAACATGTTGCGGATTGTAATTGGCTTTACGGAGTAGAAGCAATGTTTTCGTCACACTCAAAGTTTGCACTCGGGGCCAACGCCCTGAACATGAAATATCTGTTTCGAAGCATCTGGAGAAATCTAATAGCCACCCTGGGAAAAGTCTCGTCCGTTTAGTTCTGGACTCATTCGAGATCACTGGTCCTTATGGAAAGCATGTTTGCTTGGCTTATCAGCCACTCGGAATGAGCTTCACAGAATTCCGAAACTCGCTCCCTGACAATAAATTCTCGAAGGATCTCACACAGAGAAGTATCCAACTTGTATTAATAGCACTAGCGTTTTTGCATGATAACCATGTTGTTCATACCGGTGAGTTCATATTTACATTCTAACAAGTTAAATGTGAGAGACGCTTACAGAAAAGCTTAGATATTTCATCGAACAATATACTCCAAGGGAATATGGATAGCAAAATTCTCTCTCAAGTTGAAGATGAATTGAACCGACCAAGTCCGAGGAAGTTTCTGGATGACCGTTACATATATTACTCCCGACCTATGCCTGTATGTGCCAGTTTGCCTGTTGTTTCTGATCTTGGGGAGGCTCGGATAGGAAAACAAAAACATAGAGGCGATATCATGCCAGGGATATATCGGACACCAGAAGTAATTCTGGATATGGACTGGGATTGTAAGGTTGATATCTGGTCAACTGGAGCTATGGTAAGTTACCTATTAGGTATTCTCGGTAGATTCGGCATAAGACTGATAGGTTAGTTAGGTTTGGGACCTCCTGCAAGATAACCACCTTTTTTTCGCGAAGAGGAACGGCCTTCTCGATGATGAGCAGCATCTAGCGGAGATGGTGTCACTTATGGGACCTCCGCCTCCGGAATTCCTGAGGAGAAGTCAGAAGTGTCGCCAGTTCTGGGATGAGCAAGGTATGTCTTCTTGTTTTGGGATTCTCCTAATTATATGACGTTGACTCCTGCATCATAGGCAATTGGAAAGGCTCTATTCCCTTACCAGAACAGTCACTGGAATTAAGAGAGCGGCAGTTTTCTGGAGGAGATAAAGAGCTCTTTTTAAACTTCCTACGGAGAATATTCCGTTGGTTACCTGAAGAGCGAGCAACTGCGGGGGAGCTGGCGTACGATGACTTCTTAATGCAACCCATCATATCAGATGCTTAGAAGACGATGGACTTTTCTCAAGGATATGAATGCTATGAACCACTCCATTCCAATAAATAACTCACATGCTCCTTCAATCCTTTTCTCCGTGTCCTTAATCCTCTTATACGGAGACGCGCAATAACTAGTTGTAATTATAGCTATGGAAAAAGATACGGGAATGTTGTACGTCAGGGTATATATTTGGTAAGAAAGTATAATATCTAAAGACCGGGTTATGAAATCATTAACCTGCCAGTTTCCATAGCTCAATCCTCGTCATCTTTCTCCACAACAATATGATGCATCTCTAGCAAACGACATGAAAAGTTTCCGCCGAATTTAATGTACCCTTCCATAACAGAAGTCGTCTCAGCTAACAGCTTGCCGGCAGCCTGATCGGATTTCCGAGGTTTCAAGAGATTCCCGACTTGCCTGGTTTCTGTTGCTACCATGAGAATATAGCCCACGACGAACGGTAGCTCATTTTCGTGCTCAATATATTCGAATCCAAACATGTTCTGCAGATCCTGGCGGCAACGCTCATCAATCCTGCGTAGCAGTAACCAACACATCCGATATAAGGCCAGATAAGGAAAGCTAAGCTCCAAGGTTTCCCCCTGTAAAGCATTTCGGAGACGCTCTAAGAGTTCGACTGTATTCAGCTGCCGGTGCGTATCTCCTTCTGTTGAATATGAAGACGGTTGTTGCTTCCTGCCATTCCACGAGAGGGAAAGATGTTGCGTACTCTCGGAAAGCCCATTCCCATCGTCAGTCCATTTGGATTTGGGCACAACTTTTTCAATATCAGCTCGTGTCCATTCTGTCTGGCCGGAACCATCACAGTAGCGTGCCCTAAACATCTGAGCAACGGGGGCGAGCCCTTGAAGACCTCGAGGTCCGCGCGTTGATGCCTGTGGAGATATCCGGCGCTTGTCCCTCGCGTATGCAAACTCTGAGTAGCCCATGCTGAGAGTAAAGCGTTTCAGATAGTCCTCCGGAGTCCGGGGTAGATCACCAACAAAACACCGTCCTGGAGGCCCATTATGAGGTCCATGTCTAGCCATTCACCTTGGAGAAGCTTCTCCTGTCGCGCAGCATTGTAAAAATGATAGGTATACAGGAGGGAGCCCCATGCATTCACGAAGGCGACACTGGCTTCTTGGAACCTGATCTTGAGATGATATGTAATCAATCCACAAAGGAGAGGATGCGAGCGCCAGAGATTAAAAGGCTCTGAAAATGGACGGTTCAGCTTTGCCTTCGCCTGCATGAGGGGGTCATACCTAACCCAATACTCGATAGCCTGTTGGATATCCTTGAACACAAGGTCATTCGACGGTGGCCATGTCGCTACACGAAGGGACTTGTGACGTTCAAGAATTGAGCTCGATTGAATTGGACACCTGGCGGCCCGTGGTCTCTAAATCAGCGTATCCGCAAGTTATATCTTCCCGCAAGACATGATGAATATCGAGGTAGACCTGGGTGGCCAAAATCAGGGCAAGGGGTGATTTCATGGGTTTTGAACGCTGTGCGCAGGCCACGCGTGGTTCGTCTTCGGCTACCATTTTTGGGACTCTCATACAGAGCAATGCGAACTCTCCGAGATGCTCTGTCAGGATAATCTTGTCTTCCGCGAACTTTTCCAAGGCTATCTTTTTAGTCCGATCGCTGGTAGAATCATATTGGCCGTAAAATTCTGGCTTGTACTGCGGGATGTGTTGCGCATCTACCATTGGAACAAACGACTGGAGGACCTGGTAGACGGGCCAGAAGATGCCAGAGGAGACTTCCCATATGCGAAAATTCATACCATCCCCATTGTGTTCCCTGGGGACTGGGTCTTCACCCTTCTCAGAGCACAGAGCCAAATACGAGACGGTCAACATCTGCTTGGGTCCACCAAACTGATCAAAAAGGGGCTTCGCATCATCCTCAAGACACCGGGCAAGGTCTAAGGCAGTATTGGTCAAGGAGGCCGCCACCAAGTCATACTGGTCGTTATCTGGAAAGGAAAGAAACATCATTCAGCTAAATTACGCGCAGTAAACTAATACTCTGGGTGTGCTTATCTCCGGACATAAGCGGGTCCGAATCCCTCAGACAGAGCAGCTAAGTCCTGGCTCGTATACGTACGGCACTTCTGGGTGTGAAGCGAGTTTCAACACCCATTTCGTACGGATCAGCTAGATTTCTCATCCAATAAGTGTTGTGGCTATTATGATGTTGGATTGCGTTATCTGCTCCCGTCTCATCTTTTCCTTGCCTCGTATTCAAGAAGATGTCTCATTCGCTAGTAGCACAAACCGAGGGGCATGTACGCCATGAGATTTCTTAAACATGAGAGAATGAGAATGAGAAGCCATCGCTCAAAAACTTATAAAGGGCTGGTTCTTCCTGGACTCAACGATATCATCTTCGCCATCAACAACACTCGGCACAGCTTTCCACTACTACTAAACTCAGATCTCTCCCTACACAGTGTTCTCGCTCCTGGATTCATTGTCCTCAAAATGGCAAACGCAATCGAGTACGCCACTCCTATTTCCTTCACTAAGACTTGGCATACCGAGCCCTATCCGTTCATATCCCCATCGCGACCGGAATTATCCACCAAGGGTAAGAACGTGGTCATCCTCGGTGGCAGCGCAGGTATCGGGAATGCCATATCCGTTGCATTCGCTCAGGCAGGACCCAAGTCGGTCGCAATCGTGGGACGACGCCTGGATAAGCTCCAGGAGGCCGCGGAAAAGGTGACGGCTGCAGCGTCGGACAGGGCTACTCAGGTGCTCGTCGAATCTGCAGATCTGCAAGATCGCGCTCAGATAGACTGCGCATATCGGTCTGTCGTGGATAACGTGGGCAAGATTGATATTCTGGTGATCAATGCCGTATTGCTCCCCGCGCCCGGAGGCCTCACGGACCACGAGCATGAGGAGCTCGTGCGTGCGATTGAGGGTAACCTCCTGATGGTCATGAATGCGTTCCAGGCCTTCTTGCCCTTCGCAGGACCCGAACCAGTCGTTCTCTACACATCCACCTGTCTGGCCAACATCGCTCCTACCCCGGGCCTTGCTGGTTACAGCATCAGTAAGGCTACATGTCTGAAGGCGATGGACTATTTCGCCATGGAGAACCCGCATGTGCATGTGGTCAGCATTCAGCCTGGCTGGGTGGCAACCGCGTCGAATGGATATCAGGAGGAAGCTCCTGACAAAGGTAAGAATTATCTTGCGAGCCGAATGTGGCTTCTTGTTTATTACCGAATGCTAACGACAGGCAGCTGACCTCCCGGGCCAGTTTTACGTCTGGCTCGCATCTCCCGAGGCCAGGTTTTTGAAAGGAAAGTTTGTTTGGGCCAATTGGGATGCGCAGGAGTTACTGGAGAGAGCGAGTGAGATTCAGTCAACCAAGCTTCTGAACTGGGTCGTGGAAGGCGTTCCCATGTGAATCACTTGTAGGAGGACGGACTCTTGTATGCAGCCGTAGTCGCGTATTTCAATCTGATATCTGCTTATTAAGTGTTCATGTCGTTTATCGTAGCCAAAGTAAACGCGATTGTGGTCTACTTTATTGACATATCGGAACATGAGAACCATGCTACATATATGGCCGGATGTGTTTTTAACGTTGAGCTGACACCGAGTCCGTTTGCTCTCAAATGTGAATAGCTAACCAGCGATAGTATTGGGCGCCGGACTGGAAACATTCTTGCTACCACTACAGGTTTTGATAGTTATTAGAATATCAACCATATGTGCGGGGCGTTATCCGCCTGGGAAGTCCAGTAGGGCGTCATTTATTAGGGAAGAATTAAATGAATTAAATCCTTCAACTAAGAGAGCCAAAAGCTATACGAGTGAGGGTTAGCGCCATATCTGCCCATGTCATCGTCAGCACTAACCGTGATTCGTATTTTGTTCCCGAAACTCGGGTGGATGACGTTCGAGATGCCGACAACTCCGCTTGACCGATCCCAGAATGTCTCGCCCACGTTCACAACCTCAACAGCGTACTGAGGTATCGCAAGCTATGGCTGTGAAATCCGGAAAGCAGAAGGAAGTCGCGATACCCAGACTGAGGCTTCGCAAAGCCCACCGGAAATCGCGGAATGGTTGTCGGAACTGCAAACTACGCAGAGTAAAGGTAGGTAGCTTGTACTCGTCTTGATGGCCCACTCATCCTAAACGTCTTCATTTACCAGTGCGATGAGGTACAACCCTCATGTCAGCGATGTACTGCCTATGGTGTTGTATGCAACTATGGCTCCGACGCTCCCGACCTACAGATGGCCCGCGAGATGGAAGATCCGGCGGTGATCAGTGCCGATGCTACAATCACGCTAGAATTGACCCGAGAAGATAGAGATTATCTAATCTCTTTTGAGAAATCGGGGACCCTTGTTACAATTGCCACTGTCCGCCACAAGGAGGTCGTGCAGTTAGCGTGTCTCGTAAGTGGATACCAATGGCCTGCGCTTGGGGTGATCTGACAACGAATGACTGAGTGCTTAACCCTTGTAGAATCCCTATCTCATGCATGTAGTCTTGGCCATTGCCGCTATGCATAATCGGCACCGGGGCACGCCGGCTCCAAGAGGCCCTAGCTCATTTGAGAGCTACCACGTCTCCCAATGCGCGGCACTCCTGAGTCGAAAATTATCACAACCTTTACGAGCAGAGGACCGTGACCCACTCTGGATGACGTCGACCTTACTAGGCATAATATCCACCTCGAGTATCTCATCTTTAACACCTGAAGAGGCCTGGCCGCTAACGTCGTCTGACACATCCGATCTGGAGTGGTTGCGTATGGCTGAGGGGAAAATGGCGGTCTGGAGGCTCGCTGATCCCCTACGTCCGAATAGTCTCTTCCGCTACATGGCTGAGGAATATGCACAGATGTATGACAGCCCCTTGTTCACAGGTATTGACCGAGTACCGCCGACGCTAGCGCGACTTTGCTGTATAACTTCGTTCTCGTCCCCGGACACCAATCCGTACTTCACAGCTGTGCTTACGCTTTCACCGCTGCTAGATAAATGTCCTAGTCAGCTGTCAAGAGCACACGTTCTGTCATTTACGAGCCGGATGGGGCGTCCGTTCAAGTCGCTGTTACACGCAAGAGACCCTGTAGCATTGCTGCTTTTGTCTCTATGGTATGTGAAAGCTGGAGATGTGGTATGGTGGTTGCGACTGCGGGCCAGGGTTGAATGTCAGTCGATATGTATCTATCTTCGACGGTATCATGCGGGTCGGTGCGACATCTTAGATCTGCTGCCCTGTGGGGTGGAGCAGAGTGCTGGACTGCATGGCGTCTATTCCTCGTTTCAGCCCAGTCCTCCATGCTCTCTTTCTAGTATATCAACTTCCGTCTAGAGGTGTAGCGGTTCATATATTGTTGGGGATAAGGTGTTCAGGCGTGACCTTTCCATTGGCGTTTTGGTCGAGTGGGATTGAGATATGTCACAGTGAGCTAGCCATACAATAGAGACATGACCTTGCTACCTATTGATCTATCAATCGTCTGATATCATTGCTTTGTTCTTCAAATTCCTAATTCATCTTCCCAAGCCGTGAGGCGAGATCTACAGCACGGTTGTTACAATACAGCGACCTGAAAAGGCTTCTCCATAGCCAAGGCATGGAGCTCCCTATATTTTCCTTGCTAATCAATTTGGAATATAACAACCAAAATATCCTGCATAATCAATGTGTCACACCAATCAGGTGTATCTATATACATTCATCCTCACCGACAATCTTTAAAACGACGAATGAGTAAAGGTTCCCTACAACTCACCAATTAGCTGTAATCAGGGTTGCTCGTTCAAAGAACATCTCCAGTAGAGCAGAGAGATGCATGATAGACACATAAGAATCGGACTCCCCTTGCATTTATTATCCAATAGACGCAACAGGCTATGCCACTCATGCATGAACACCAGTACAAGGTATCACATCGCGCGTTCTATAAGGAGAAGGGATTAACAAAACTGCACCTGACCATGAGATGTCGCCGCCCTATATGAACAAGAGAGACCCCCCAGGTAGGTAGGTATTTTAAGATCAACAATACGCTTTCTACCCAGTCTCTGAGTATATTACCTTCGAACAGAAAGCTCCTTTGATCATGAATTTGCTAAACACTATTCTTGTCCTCACGGTCGCGGCAATGGCGACTGCCAATCCGGTGGCCAACCTCGACAACAGTCTTGAAGCGCGCGGCTGCGGTCTTGTTGATAGCCTATGCGCGGACGATAGCGACTGCTGCGAGCCATTCAAGTGCACAAAGGTCTCACTGAATTTTTCTGTGGTACTAATCCCCTTCATCACCTAGCATTAGGCTTGTTGTTTCAGTTGGCAGTCAGCTAATCATTACTCTTTCCAGTGCACTGGAAACTAAGTGGACTAAGTATACGTTGAATGCAGTGATGCAATGGTATATGCCTGGAGATAGTTTGAAGACGCAGGAGAGACACGTTCAGAGGGTTAGTGTGAGAGACATACAGGTGGCTTAAACTACATCTCAAGTAAAAGTTCGAACAATCGAAATCCAGTTTAAATTTAATATGAACAGCAATATTTCTCTCGTCATTGTTTCCTCTGCCGGGTACTTCAGTCTTACAATCCGCTCATATCATATTATCAAGCCCAACACCTTAAACCACACGATGCCACTCAACATATCTTTCGCAACCAGTATGCCCAGACCAAAACGCCATTTCAAACTCATGCTGTGTAGGATTCTCTCCCAACCGCAGAGGCCATTTCGCAACGATGCTGTTATTAGCCTTCATCTCCAGACCAAGCAGATTGCCCATATCTCTGAGCCGCGCGCGCTCAACGAGCCTCTCAAAGAGAGTGTCATTATCCGTAAATAAATCCATTGCATTCATCTGGTTCAGGAATTCGGCATTATATCTATTCGTAGGATCACCATATCTGGGTCTCATTGGCAGGAAACGCTGCAGTGTTTTCATGGCACGAGACATACAGGCCACTTGATCTTCCGGGGTAGACATCTCTCTAGTAGCATTAAGGAATAGCATGATAAGTGTAGCTTTCACGTTTTCCTTCTTGCTTTTGAGAAGGGGTCCGAATAAGGCAAGCGTTTTTGCTGGTCCTAGGTATCCGAGGTCGGCGATGTTGGCAAGCTAGGGAGTGTTAGTCTGGATTTATAGTTGTAGGATAACAAGTATCTGACCTCGACTCTGTCGTAGAATGTTTCTTTACCTCTCAGTGTGGCTAATGTATCGGGCAAATCCATTGCATCTTTTTTGAAAAGCGATATGTTCAGGTTTAGTGTGTGTAACCGTTTACAAAATGTCTCTAGATCCCGCTTAATGTGTACATAAAGCTGACCATATAGATCATGCTTAGCCCCGTAAGAAGGTTGCAGGACTTCAGTAAGTGTCCACCCTTGGAGAGGGTCAGCCGAATCCGGCATTGGCCATGGATGTTCGTTATGGAACAACGTGCTTCCTTTCATCAGCGACCAAGTGTTCGTTATTCAAAGGTGATCACGTCAGGACTTACGGATTAGGAACCCTAAAGGTTTCACGGGATGCCCCAAATGGGAGTAATATCCCATCGCTCCGAAACTTCCACATGGAAAGACGCCATGAAGGATGCATCGAAAACAAAGCTCTGTCTCGATAATCTCGGCGACTATGGGCAAGTGTGACCGATTTATGCAAAGCGACGGCTTTTTCATAGGACATATCCGGTACATCTGGGAGATAGGACAGAATCCTATTCCACTCTTTTCTGCTGAGCGTCGCGGCTAGGGTACTACTCCCACATGACCATGTTTTCTGTAGAACACCTGAAATCTGCACTTGGCTTGCTGCCAAGAATTCCCTTATGGTGGGACAGACTGCGCCGCAAATAGGCTGCAGAAGGGACTCTGGCAGAAAGGCTGAGTACCATAGATGTATGATTGCTTCGCTGGCAATGTCAGGGGGTAGATGGAACGCCACCAGGAGGAATATGAGGTTTCGCGCTACAACCGTCTCATCCCGGTCGTTGATATCAACATAGATGCGTCCGCAGTACATGTCTGGAAGAGATGCAATGGTCTTGACTAGATTTCTCAAGTCTCCAGAGGCTTTTATACGTTAGTGATACGAACATCTACTGGTTCGTTAGCCCGCATACCTGCCAGAAGAAGGGAGAGATCCTGAGAATAGTCCTCGCCCTCATTATGATTTAGTTGTAGTAGATCCAAGGCCGGAACGTTGCCCCACAAATATTTGCTTCCTCCATGCATCGAAACAGGGGTGTGCTCTTCGTCCGTGCTATCTATGAAGTGTGGCACACGGTTCTCAACTTCCCATGCCGGACGCCAGTCGGGCTTTCGGATGCGATTCTTGCAGTCGAGTTTGTGGACCGGCCAGTGAGCAGCCTGACAGTCCTTGCTGCAGTACTTGGTTCTTTGTAAGTTTTTTCACAGAAAGAGCTGTTTGACTGTGGGCGACTTACCATGACTAGGTGGCAGCCTTTACAGGCCTTAGTGCCAAGTCTGAGGCAGGCGATAGCGCTTTGTTTCTGTCCCCAATTTGCGCATTGGAAAGACTCCATTTTTTCATCAAAGTGCAGATGCTCCCTAATCTGAATATTCCATCAAACCTTTAGTTGATAGAAAACCTAAGCACGACGTTTGAGTTTGTTTGTGTGCAGAAATACAGTAGATTAAAAGCAGTATGAGAAAGGCTGAGCTGGAGTTCTCCAAGTGCTGTTTCAGTCATTTAATATGACATATCCTATAGGGATGAGGGGTAATCATCGTGCTGTCCAGAGTCAAACACTATTGGTGACTCGGTTGCTTTGGCTACGACAAGGCTCGAGGCTACACAGTTCCCGGCGCAGCAACTTGCATATAAGCTGCCTTTCATGGCTCTCCCTCATCATTTGGTGTTATACCTGCTCACAAATATCCTATAGGTTTCTGAATTAGGACATACACGAGGCTAAACATGGGGCATTGAGTGTACCACTAGCCAGTCACTTCTTGTTGAACTTACTATTCTTTCTCCGCACCATCGAGCAACCAATCATATCCGATGGTCAGACCTCTTCGTAAAGATCCTACCTTCTGCCTACTCCATACTAAATGAAAATAAGACGCTAAACAGATCGCATGTTCCACCAAAGAGAAGATATACCGTAACACGTGACCGTGCCCAAGGCTGCCATTTGACCAGCCTCAGGCATGGCATACGAAGTCGTTGCCGCCATATTCCTCTACAAGATTCTCAATGTGCACCGTCTGTTTTCGAAATTCCAATCATTATCCAAATACTCCAGCCATGGACAGGCTACCTCCTGCGATTTTACTGAGAATCTGCAGCTTTCCACAGCCTAAGCTCGGTCCACTCCCCCGTGTGAACTGCCAGTGATTCGACAGTGGTGTTTCGCTCATATGGCGGGAAGCATTCTGGTTCATCTCTCTCAAATAACAAAAGATCGACGAATACTCCATGCTGCTGTAATAAGGACACCTTTCCTCTGGCAAACTCCAAGAGAGCAGGCGGAGGAGTTCACTCTGGCTTCAGACCATAAAGCGCTATGAAAGGTGGATGGCAGACAGCCAGAAATGTCAGGGAAACAGTACAACACCGAGAAACAATCCTACGCACATTTCGGCGCATTTTCCCAGGGCCTAATCGGGTTCCCAAGCCAGTGACTACTATCAGGAACCTGTTCACCCCGCATAACCAAAGATAGAGGACCAATTGTCGAGCCAGATCCAATTATTGTCCCTGGTAACGGAATAGCAGCAGGACCAAGTGTGGCTCCATCCTTCAATGTGACCCGGTCCAGTCGCATTAAACGGTCATGAAATAGATGAGTCTGCATCACACATTGGCGATTGACGGTGACGCCGTCTCCCAGGCTCACGAGCTCGGCCTCGGGGAAACGATGTGTCTCGCACCATACTCCTTGGCCAATTTCAGCTCCCATGGTCCGCAGCCACATATTCAATAGAGGGGTCCCGTAAAGTAGGCGAAGCATCCATGGTAGTGCGAGCGACTCAACGAAGGTCAGGGCCAATTCGTTGCGCCACACAAACGAGCTCCATAATGGGTGCTGATGGCCCGCTGCAACGTTAGGCATCAATAGCCATTTAGCAGCCGTTGCTATCAGACATGATACGACTCCTGCGGTAAAAAGCAATATTCCTCCTGCAAGGATCGCAATGGTCAAGGTGCAATGATCCAGCACTGTGAGCATGGAAACCACGAGAAACTCGATTAATAGTGCCGAGATGACCAAGGGAATAATCCGCATTGACTCGACTGCGCCTCTAGCAATCTTGAGTCTCAACGGTGGATCGAAGGCAAGTCTTAAATCGGGCAATTCGTCCATACGACGAGGGATGCACATGGCTGGTCGTCCGAGCCATGATGAGCCGGCGCGTATTTGTGATGGGGCTGGAGCACTACCCAAAACGCCAATCAGCGACCCATCTGGCGTAGAGTGGTCAGGCCCAACAATGCCCGAGTTCCCGACAAATGCTCGCTTTCCTATGGACGAGACACCCAGCACAAGCTTGCCTCCTCTTAGCTGAAAAGGAGCCAGCAACACATCATCTGCCAAAAATGACCCATTGTCTGCATGGAGAAGCGATGGCGGTGCCACTATAGTCGACGCTTCGACGTCTCGACCTATACGAGCACCTAGCAAGCGAAGCCAACTGGGTGTCAGAAGACTGGCGTAAAAGGCAAACAGACCGGTTCGGGCATCGCTCATGAGTCGGTGGGTCAACCAAGTCGCCCAGGCATGCACACCATGGCTGGAATAGATACCAGGGACCATGTACCTTGCGGCAAGTCGAATCAAACCTGTCAATAGAGCCGCATACGAGATGATGCTCAACACGGTGACAGGTATGACCAGTACCAATGTGGTCGCCAGCAAACTTTGCTCGGTTTCGGTATGCCACGAGACATATGCGCAGAGAGCTACTGCGGGTATAGCACTTACGGCGGGCAAGACATCGATTAATAGCAACGTCAAGGTATAGCGCAGCATTGACCAGGTGCCATCGTTCTCAGTGGTGTGCTTTTCATGGAAATCGACATTATCGCCCTTGATCGTTCCGTCGACACAAACACCCGGCTGCACTTCGGCAAATGGCTCAACAATGGTTCCTGGCAGCAATACAGCCCTGGTACCCACTCGAGCGCCGATGGATACCTGAATAGCTCCTATTCGCAACATATCTCCATCCAGCCACCAGCCGGCGAGATCTGCATCCGGTTCAACAACGGATGACGCGCCGTAGCTTGCGAGACCAGTAATTGGCGGTAAAGCATGGATTTGTGCACTCTGGTCTACTCGACACCCAAGGAGCCAGGCGTAGCGGCGACACCACTGTGTCCCGATGATAGCGTTGATTCCGTTCAAAGTCACGAATCGTTCAGCTGCCCACAGGCGAAGATGCACCCAGCCTCCTCGAGGGTAGTTTCCTGGTCTGACTCCAGCCATCAGAATCCGTCCCACAGTAGCCGTAGTCAATACTCTTCCAGGTATGGTTACAAAAAGCATCCAGCATACCAAAAGTACCCAGTGTGGAATCACCAATCTCTCGGCCCAGGTGACCGGACCTATCAAGGATGTTGCTGATGCTTTTAAAAGGCCCATCAGAATGAACCAGCGTAAACTCTCAAAGGTGAAAAATGCCAAGAGGATCCCGAGTTGGACATAACCAGTCCATTTTGGCAGTGGTTTTACTACTCGCATGTGTTGTTGGGTACTTGTGAGCTGATCGACTCGATGGGCCATTTCGAATAAGGTTGGGCGCTGGTATATATCCACAACTGAAAAGCCAGGGCATCGCTGACGAAGTAACGAGACGAGCTGTGCAGCAGCAAGACTAGTACCCCCAATGTCGAAGAAATTGCTGTTTTCCTGAACAGGTACTCCAAGTACTCTTCGCCACTGTTCCGCTAACCAGCCCGTGCTGCCTTTAAACGCCGGTTCTTTGTCTGAGGGGGGTGGCCATGGTAACGCTGCACGATCCACCTTGCCAGAAGTCCGCAAAGGAAGCTGCTTCAAGTTGATCAAGAAAGGGACTAAAGCTGCTGGCAGGTGGTCTCGCAAAAATTGGCGGTCAGTGTCACTGGCAGCGACATCTCGAACAATGTAGCCGATAAGGAGTGGTGTACCCGTCTCGCTTCGATGGATGGCGCTGGCAGCTGCAGTCACGCCAGGAAGCATCATCAAGACGGCGTCAATTTCTCCCAGCTCGATACGACGGCCTCCCAACTTGACCTGCTCGTCATCTCGGCCGATGAAAACCAATCCCTGTGGATCCGCACGAACCAAATCCCCAGTCCTATATGCGCGTGGCCAACCGAGTGATACCAGTGGGGCAAATTTGACCTTGTCCTTCTCAATGTCTAGATAACGAGCCAAGCCTGCGCCAGAAATCACGAGTTCTCCCGTCTCACCCCAAGCAACGGGCTCACCGTTTGGCCCTACGACCGCGAGTTGCCACCCAGCCAACGGAAGCCCAATGCGCACCAACTGACCAGCTACCAAGAGAGCAGCGCAGGAGACCACCGTAGCCTCTGTCGGCCCGTACGTGTTCCATACCGTGCACCCTTTGCTTGCGAGACGGCCAACCAATTCTGCGGGACACGCCTCTCCGCCCAGTATCAAAAGTCGCACCCCCTGAAGAGCTTCGGAGGGCCACATGGCAGCCAGAGTCGGGACCGTCGAGACAACAGATATAGACTGTTGAATCAAGAAGGCTCCCAAGTCCGTGCCCGCTTTGACCAACGATCGAGGTGCCGGCACGAGACATGCGCCAGTACGCCATGCCAACCACATTTCTTCACAGGATGCATCAAACGCGACCGACAATCCGGCCAGGACGCGATCACCGGGGGCAATCGGCCGTTCTGGTAAAAATAATTGCGCCTCTGCATCGACAAACGCAGCTGCACTGCCATGCGTGACAGCGACCCCCTTCGGTTTTCCCGTCGACCCAGAAGTGAATATAATCCAGGCCGTGTCATCTGTTGCAGGCTTTTCGGATTTGGACTCATTGGAAGGAACCAAAGCACGGTGGGGTGTCAATCGTGGACCATCTGTCAAGACTGCGCAGACACCAGCCTCGGTCCAGACTGTATTGGCCCGCTCATCGGGATCGTCCACATCGACTGGGACATATGCTGCCCTGGCTGTTAAGACAGCCAAGATACTCACGTATAAATCGACAGTTCCTGAAGTCATGCGAATGCCCACATGATCACCTTTGCCTATGCCAGCCGCGTGCAGTGTCGCTGCGCGAGAAGCAATCTCCGCCTGTAGCTGACCATAGGTAAGACGCGTTTGTCCATTGTCAATGGCCAGATGCTGGGGATGAGCCTTGACGGTTTCGTCCAGGATATCGATGAGTGTACGTGGTGGAGGAGCTGGCTGAGAGTTGTAGATGGCGCGCTCCGGTAGCTCCAGCTCCTCAGTAATCAATGGCTGATACTCGAATCCACCCATAGCTTGTACATTAATGACCCTGATTCTGGGGTTTGAAGCCGGTCACTCTCTTCACATTGCCAGCATGTCGTACATATGCCAAAGGGGCTTTAACAATTGGCACGTGTTACATTTTCAAGTCCTTGGCTGGTCCTGCGTGATCCTTCAATGGTGGACGATCAAAACCTTAATGGACAGGGGCACAGAGTTTAAAAAAGGCGCTATTTGCATACTTGCGTGTTCAAGTTCAATAGACAGTCACGAATAGAACATAATCCAAGGCATAGTCTCTGAAATAGAAGGCCTTTATTAGATCCAGGTGGAGAAGATCCTTTTGTTTAGCCAATCCTATTTAATCAGCCCTACTCTCGATAGTTCATGATTTTCAAACACCTTCACACTAGTTTCTGCAGTCTCAATTAAAAATCTAAACGCTTCCATTTCTCCACTATTAGCCTGCGAAATAGGGTGCTATGCCAACCAGGGGTGAAAGAGTTTTCAGCCAGCCGTACAAATTTCTTCGGGCGATCTTCTCAAAGATTACTACAATAGGCCACAAATTAGCGGTACGCCACTAATTAAAAGCTATATATAGACTGTTAAAGGAGACCACTAAGCCTGAGCATGATCACCCTGTTTATGCATTATCCTGTGTATATAATAGGCGCATATATCTCAATTTATTAGTGTTGGTGCTTCTAGCTAGAGTCAAATGATAGTATATAGAAAGAGGTTTATACTAAGCAACAGGAAACCGAAAAGAGAATAGAAACAACCATGCAAATAAAACTCTAATTGATAAATTGCAACAGAGATAAAACTATTAACTCTGTAATATGCCAATCCCCGAAAATTCAACATATCTGTGTAAAGTCCTAGCAAAGTATCATCTAGACACAACGCCAATACGCTGTCTATTGCACCATATCCTATTCAACGCCACCAGGATACCTAAAATTAAAGTACGAGCCGTGGCCCATGGTACTTGCTGTTTTCCGTAGCAAAGGCAGTGATGGAATCCTTCGTCCGCTTAGGGAAACCTTCAAAGGACCTAGCATAGGTGGCCACAGAGTGGGCAACAAGCTGGAATAGAAGTTCAGGTTAGTCGGGCCAGACAACAGTATAAGTATTATATGCAGAGGACGCTCTTACCTTAGTGTTCAATTCCCATGCCGTCAAATTCACATTGTCCACAACATCACAGATCTGGTGATAGCATGGATCATACCAGGCGCCGGCAACACCACCGAACATCTCCTGCTCCTCCGGTGTCTTGATACCCTCGGCTCCAGTGGCAATACCGCCTCCTGGAATACCGTGACGGATGAACGCATCATAGTCACTACGACCATCGAATGGAATATAGGTGTAATTGAGGTCGTGGTCATTATAGAAATCGACATATAGGTCACGCAACTCCTCGGATCCGACCGGGTTTACCGCATTGGTGGCGTTGTAAACCTGGTACGCAAAGTTCGGGGAACCAAGCATATCGTAGTCCATGAACAAACGGATCTTCAGGTTCTCCTCGGGAGTGAGAACGGAAACATAGTAGTCTGATCCAAGGAGACCTTCCTCTTCACCGGCCCACCATGCGAAACGTACGCAGTTGTTCACCCGGTATTGAGTCAGCAGGGTCGCGAGTTCCAGGAGTGTCAAGCTACCAGAGCCATCATCGTTGATGCCCGGTCCCTCGGCAACGCTGTCACTGTGGCCACCGAGCATCACACAGTTCTCAGGATCGCCCTCGGTCGTCTGGGCGATGATGTTGGTCGTATGAATAGTCTCGACGATGGCATCCATGTAGGCGATACCATCGACCTCCTCGCCCTTCTTTAATTTCTCCAAAATAGGCGCAGCGTCTTCATCAGAGAGGCCCCAGGTAGCAACATGGTCCGGTGTAGGGTTACCGAGCGTCCCACTCAGGCTACCCTTTTCGTTGTTATATACCACGGCCGCAACAGCACCGGCTTTTCCAGCCAACTCCGACTTCGTACCGAACGGACAGGTGCCACGACTAATGAGGGCAATGGCGCCAGACACATCCGATGGGAAATCAGATGCGTCACACCCGAAGTTCGAAACCGCTACTAGGGGGGCATGTACGGGTTGTTTGTTCTTGGTAGGAGGTGTCAATCCCATGGGTGCCGCCGATTCAGGTACAGCGTCGCCGAGGACCAGGCGGGATTCGAAAACATTGCCCGACACGGCGGGGAAGGACTGGTTGGTGATGGTGTAGTAGTCGCCCAACTTGGCAAGCGTCGAGTAAATGTAGTCAATGGTCCCGAGGTGTCCTACGAGGGTCCTTTGGTCAGCGGCTATGGGAGAATTGCATGGTTCAGTTACCTACCTTCGCTTCCAATGACTCGAGTCGGGTGGTTATATTCCTCCTCTCCCAAGTCGGCGATCTTGGACAGTTCTTTGGCTCTCTTCAAGAGGTTTTCAGCTTTGACGTGACTCTGCAACGCGGAGGAGCTGACGAGCTCCTTGTCGGAAGTGATGGGAACCTGGGATTGCAACAGGGGAAGTTGGACTGCGCCTACTTCTCCGAGAAGTAGGGCAGCAATTGCTACCTCTGGAAGCTGTAGTCGCATGATGGTACACGGTTGTGGTTGAAAAGGGAGATACGGTCACTGGGGAGTTGTTCAGTGCGTCACTCTGGAGCTGAGGTGGAGATAAACACCCCGGTTTGTTTATCCGAGAGGCTGGGGCTTATCGATCACGCGATAACTGATAAGATAACCATCATCTCCAACCATGACTCATGAGAAGAGTATATGTTTGAACACGGAGAGCAAATTATGGAAGGAGAATCCCTGAAAACTGAACATTGTCTAAGTTATATGACGATTGAATGTCCTAATAATTTATATAATATACGGTTTTGTACTATTACTACGAGATATGTACTCCATATATTGTGGAGAATACTCCGTGCAGAAGAATTATATATCTGCGAGCCGTAACGCTTACAGCTTGGATCATTATTTCACGGATTATCTTTATATTCAAATGTTAGATGTTATAGTTACTCTATTATGACTAGTTATCTGCGATTCTAGTAATTACCAAGATACCTAACTACCTGCAGAGTCTGAGCGAAGCCGCGGCTATACTACATAAGCAGGAGTACACATAGAATATGAAAAGCTATATGATCAGTGACCACGTGGGCCTAGGAGACTCAGTCAAATAAGACAGGGCCTAGGCTAAGCTAGAAGCCGGACGAGAGAAATCGAAGACTTGCACGAGTTCTGACGACGCTCAGTGCAAAATAACTATTTGAGAAATACCGAGCTATAGTACGTAACACCGATCGCTGTGTATGGTAACGGAATATCTGTATTGTCGCAGTTCAATACTAGCCCATAATGCGATGAGACGCTTGATAGATCTGCAATCAATAACCTCAGTTTGTATCCTCGCTTAGTGATACTGATTTCACCCCCTTGTTCTTGTGAGCTGAACTACGCTTTGTCATCCACTTTTGGCAGTGAGGGGAACATGTACAGATATTGGTATTGATCGGTACGAACATAAATACGTCTTTGTTTCTCCCCGGCAGGTATCCACAGTTCAGCCACGGAATTCGATCAATAAGAATGTAGGTGCTGGAGGGGTTATCAAACCACATGTCCAGACGGTAGAAGAAGCGCGCGTGTTGATTCGTCTCGCACGGTTTCCTCCGTTGGGCGATAGAAGCTACCCACCAGGTGCATTCGTGGGTCAGCAATCGCGGACACCAGAAGAGAAGTCCGTGTACGATGTCTGGAACGAGCGTGTTGCGGCGATATGCCGGATTGAGGATGTAGAAGGCTTAAAAGAACATTGACGAGATTGCCGCGGTTCCTGGAGGTTAGTTGCATTCCTCTCCTGATAGTATCGGAGATTGAATCTAATATGTCTGGTTGATTCGAAGTGGATGCACTTATGGTCGGCGCGAGTGATCTGCGGTTCTCGCTGGGACTGGAAGCTGTGCAATTGCCGGGTTTCCGTACGAACTAACGATCAAAATGTTGGAAACCTACGGCCCCTCGTTTAAATTCTAGAGTCTGGGGACCGATGAACAGATCGACGAGTTCAAATCATACTTAGAAAGTCAAGTGAAGAAGGCCCAAGGTTCCTTCTTGCAGGCCGTGTGGTGCGAGTGCCCTTTGAACCCCTTGCTCTGGACAGTCGACCTGGAACGGATTAGACGACTTGCGAACCGATACGACTATGTTGTTGTCGTCGATGAGACCATAGGCAGTTTTGCCAACGTTGATGTTCTAGACATTGCAGATATCGTCGTGACTTCACTGACGAAGTCGTTCAATGGATATGCTGATCTATTAGCGGAAAGGTAAGAAAAGGAACATGTGTCTATGTGTAGCGAACCCAAGGCTCATATTTATCCAGTGTCGTCCTGAACCCTAATTCTCGGTACTACACCTCCCTCAAGACATCTCTCAGGGATTCCTACTCAAACGACCTCTATGTCGAAGATGCAATCCAACTTGAGCTTAACAGCTGTGACTTTATCCGACGTGCCGCGCAATTAATCAGCACGGTCGAATACCTCGCTGACTTCCTCCACCCATTCGCCTCAGATCCTTCCAGCGTCGTAAACGCAGTTCATTATCCCAAGATATCCACATTGGTCCAAAGGTACAAAACACGCATGTCCCAGCCAACAAATGATTTCACACCCAGCTACGGATGTCTATTGACCGTAGATTTTGAGACCGTCGAGAGTGCATCAGTTTTTTTTTGACAATCTAGATGTGCGGAAAGGGCCGTCATTGGGCGGCCACGTCACGTTGACTCAGCCTTATGTACAGATGGTGCTGCAGAAACAGAAGAAATGGACTGCTAGTCATGGATTACGCCAGACTATTGTCCAGCTTTCAGTGGGACTGGAAGATAAAGACGATCTTCTGCAGCGTGTAAAGAGTGCGCTGGCGATCGCAGAAAAGATGAAGAGCGGGCAAGTATTTTAGGGTTCATTTTGTATTTGTGGTCTTGAAGCGTTATAATACAGATCCGAAACGTTGGAAAGCGTAATATATATTTGCAGAACCCGCAGCACTGCAAGTATTGTACAGTACATACACACACCAGTATTAGCTAGTGCATCATCACATACTTCTCCACTATCACCAAATAAATAGCTGGCGATTAATCACTCTTTCACTTCTCTTCCAGACTTGCTCCAGTCACATCACCTCAATAGACTTCTGAACGGAATAATGGACAGAACAATGGCTCATCCCTTTCAAGACATCCCAAAGGGCCAGCTAGGTAATTCCCCCATCGAACCAATTCTCACAGTCGGTTAACGGTGATTAGACGCCCTCGAAGGCTTGTTAGGCCATTTCCGAGCCGATACAGATCCAAACAGAATCCATCTCATGGTAGGTGTCTACAAGACAGACCAGGGGAAAGCCTACGTTCTGCCCAGTGTGAAACAGGTACGATTTGATCATGCCAAACCAGATACATCACAAACCAACAATTTCACAGGCGAAAGAGAAGATGTTTAATGATCCTAATTGGCACCATGAATATCGTGCTTCCCATTTAGGTACGCAGAACTTCAGGGATGCGAGTAACAGGTTGTTTTTTGGTCCCAATAGTCGTCCTTTACAGGAAGGAAGGTAATGAGCTTTGCTTCCCTCGCAGTATTAGGTGGTCGGCTAAATATCCCAGAATCGTATCAATGCAGACACTAGGTGCCAGTGGGGGATGTCACACGGGTGCGGTGTTATTGAGAGATCTATATGGTCCCTGGAAACGGACTGGAAAGCCGGAGATTTTCATTCCGCGTGATTCCTGGTGTAGGTTGCCCTTTCTTTTCCATTATCTAGCGAGATTACTGACCTGGTCGAAGTGAACCATGCATTCACCTTCAAATCCGCTGGAATCACACCTCACTTTCTTCCGTACTTTAACGCGGAGACTGCATCTCTGGATTTCCCAGCCTTGTCGACAGCCATCAGATCATTGCCCGCCCAATCCGTTGTCGTCCTCCAGACCAATGCTCAGAATCCAACCGGGTGCGACCCGTCGCCGACACAATGGCGAGAGCTAGCCTCTATTTTCTCTGAACGAGGTCATTTGGCGTTCTTTGATGCCGCGTACCCAGGGCTTGCCTCAGGAGATATCGACACGGATCTCGAGTGCGTTCGCCTGTTTGCCGAGCAAGAAATCCCTATGGTGTTTGTTGCAACGTATGGGAAATGCTTTGGCCTGTACTGCGAACGGGTCGGGATTCTCTCCATCGTCACGCCCGATCGAGAAGTGAGAGATAGGATGGAAACACAGATGAGGCTACTTGTGCGAGCGGAGTCGGGCGCTATGCCTGACTTTGGTTCCACAATCATCGAGACGATTTTATTAGATGAGCGTTTAGAGCAGCAATGGAGGGACGAAGTCCGCGATATGGCAAAGGACCTCCAGCATCGTCGACGCACGTTGAGGACAGAACTGGAGCGCTTGGGAACACCCGGTGACTGGCGGCATCTCACCGACCAAAATGGATTCTTTTCGTCAGTATTGCGTGAGAAGTGGGTTGTGAATGTTCCGCACACTGACTTGGTTTAGATATATTCGGCTTTCAGCAGAGCAAATCACTGGCCTTCGCATCAAGCATCACGTATACCTTCAGGACTCTGGGAGGATATCCATTGCGTATGTGCTATCCTCTCAATCAGCATTATATCTACGGAGTGGGCTAATTTTAAAGCAGTGGGCTTAATTCATCCAATATTGGATATGTTGCTCGTAGTATTGACGATGTTGTCAGGGCGGACAGTAGGTTACCGAACTAGCTTTTATTCAGGGATGAGTTGGCTCTACTATCATTCCAATTACCGCCATGGCTGGCTACATTGGTTGCGCAGGAGAACAAATTCTACCGTCTAAATCCGAGACCACATGGTTGCCTTAAATGAGGGGAATAGATGAGTATTACACTCATAGGCGCTTCCAATCCTAGGTCTTCAAGCTACAGTCTCTTCTTAGCTGGCCTAGGCGCAGCCCTTACAGAACATAACCCTTCTTTTTCAACAGCCTGTACAGGAAAATAGGAATAAAAAGAAGTCTTCAATTCTATAAACCCCCCATCTCACCCATCCCATCTAAACACTTCTCAACCTCGGATCCTCAATCGGAGTCTCTTTCTCAATAAGGATAAAATCCTCCCTTGGAATAACCTGTCTAACAGCATCATGTTTTACCACATTCTCAAAATACTGCATAATAACAGGATGTTCATCCCTCCACTTCTGACCAAGAACCCACTCAAACAATCGCGAGACATATACTATGAGCATGATATCCGCTAGGGTAATATGGTCCGTGACAAGATACTGTCGACCCTCCAGATGCTTCTCGAGATATTCAAGCATATCGAGAGTTTTCTTCTTCCCTGTTTCAACGGCGTCCTTGTTATAAGGTGCCTGGTCGGTGAAAGAGGGGATCAATGGCCGGAACCTGTTTATCGTATTAATTTTGTTGTTTGTGGGACGTCAAACCGCTGTATACTTTGGGAGGAAAGAAAGGAAAAGATACATACCATTGAGCAGCTATCGGCAGAAACTCCTGATTGGCCCAACTAGCCCATGAAATAATCTCCGCGGTTTGTTCGGGGCTGCCATCACCGAGTAATTTGGCTTTCCCGTGAATGGAGGCGAGATACTGAGCACGGACGTCGCAGATCGTTAATATCGCCACAATAACCAATAAGCGACGTAGGAAAGCAGTGAGATGAGTACTTACCATAGCAATACTCAACGTCTCAGTCAATTTGATATTCGGGCCCTCCAGCCCTGGGATCTTGCCCTGGCTGCGGGGAAACCTCGCCATATACTCTGCCTTGTTCACGCCACGACGAGGGATCACTTCGAAGTGATTCAGCTCAATTCCTTCCGCGGCGGCCTAGAATTGAATTGGGATTAGTCTTGCATTGATTCATATTTGGTATTAGCTAGTTTACACACCACGATGCGAACCACGCGGGATCGCGTGTTGCCGTCATAACCGTAGAGGGTGAATGTCATGGCGTTTTCTAGTTTATGGAGAAGTGGCGGAGATGGCAGTTCAGGAATTGAGACTTCAAAGCCGATAATATATATCGTACCACTAGAAAGCTATTCCGTACGGCCAGGTATTATGCAATCAGACAGTAATTTGGGTGTATTGTACTGCGTATTATCACTGCCCAGTACAATACTATCTAACGAGAAGTGCCGTAGTACCGAACAAACAGTCATGTTCCAGTAAGCGATGGTGCCATGGGGGGCTGTAATTTGTTCATCATGATCAGCAGTACAGAGTCCATTCCTGGCTCTTCCCCGCTTCCGGTCCCATTCTTAATACAGTGACGGTCCCATCTAGGTGACTCGTTACGGCGGAGTGAATATACGATTTTTTCTGAAAAGTCGCCGTTTTATATTAAGCACGTATTTCTGGTCTTTACTATTTAATTCTTAGTCTTGATTGCTACCCTTCCTAGCTATATCGGCACCCTGACATGATCATTCAAGTCAGTAGATAATATAGTAGGAGCTAATGAATAGATCTACTTGGCTGTATAATAGTGCGTTGCCATTGGTACGCTTGGTATAATTTCTAGGCTGACCGTAAGCTAGATTTGGTCTGCCGTAAGGTTGATAGATTATCTATACTTGATTAAGACAACGTCCCTACGAGCATACTGAGTTGCATAATACAGTGGGAGGAGAATGAAACAATTTGGATAAAGCCGCAACAAAACAAGAACTAGTAACATGAATTAGGAATCGAGCTCCTGGGTAATGTAGGATAGCGTGATACGGCGCTGTAGGGTAAAAAGAGTTGGTGGGATCCTGTTTTAGCTGTCTAGATACAGAGGGTGATCACTGGTTTGGCCTGCGGTGGTGTTTTCACCGCGGCGGTCACACGTACCCTCGCGAGATACATCCATATATTCGACGAAATGGCTACTTCGACTATGGAATGGTACCTTTGGTGTTGCCTGCCGAAGAAGATCAGCCCACTCGACGCCAATAAACTCGCCAAACTTCTTTGCACCTGGTTTGTCTTCAATACCGTGCAAGTCTGTTTCTGCACCACGAAGTACAAGAAAGTGCATCAGCAAGGTGGCATCTTACGTGGTCTTCTTCGCTGCCCATTGCAGTGCTGTCATTCCGGATCCTGCAGAGATATGAATTCCATCCCATGTATATGTATGCAATGGGTGATCTATTCGTGCCCCATATGACAGAAGCTGTTGCGCGATTGAAAGAGTGCTGCTTGAGCTGGCTAACCGCACCAGAATAGTTCCTAGCATAAATATCTCATGGTGCTCTTTGAGCATTTCGAGGGTATGTTGCAGTCTGGTCTCTTTCAGAACACTGCCGTGGATGTCATTCAAGACTGGCGCTCTAAAGATTTTATCGATCAACATTGACACAGAAAATCGCTTGTGTGATATCTTTGTCATGTCAGACCTTCGCTCGGGACTTTTCCCTATGTTGTCGATGATAGATTCTTCCCACATTCTATAGATCTGCTCAGACTTGGTACCCAACATTAACTTCATAAACTTGAAATCATAACCCGGTCCAGCATTGGAAATAGCCCACTGAGCACACTCAACGTCCTGGCTCCTCACCACTGCTTTTATAATTTCCCGCGGCACATCCATCTCATCCGGCGGAGTTAGAAGTTTGGCTATGCCTAGAGACCTCTTTTCGGCTGCAATGAGTCTGGCTTCAGGCTTTCTCCACCTGGTGAGGTTACCAGGCGTCGCACATTTTCGAGGCCACCATCTATGGTGGACGTGAACAGGATCGGCTGAATATCCCCTGCTTCTAGGTTCGCAAGGTCGGCTGTACTGAATTTTGAAGCATGGAATTGGGCCAGGTGCTCATTACATCGCCCCTGCGTATTGAACCCGAGTGTATAGTATATGCAATTTGGCACGGGACATTTGCATGGCCGCTCATGGTGTGTGACACGTTTGTCTCGGTCCTCTTTCGTTTCAAGCCCCTGGCGGCTAAACGTGCAAAACAGGAACGTGCACTTGAAAAGCCGGGGTCTGTAGTGAGATTCCATATCCGGGGATACACTAATGTCTCGAATCAAGCCCTCATAAAGTTCCTGAAAGCGGAGTAGCATTTTTGAAGTGAACAGAGGGTCAAAACTCACCTTAGCTTTGCCTAGAAAAAACCCTGCATAATTGTGTTAATCACATACGATACACTTAGATCTGAGTAAATTAGGAAAGGTCCCTTGTTTAACAATAAGTAGGCCAGGGTGATTCTCGACGAAGGTAGTGATGCCCTCGATCCCCCAGTATTTTACGTTTTACGCCTCAATCATAGACCAACTTGCTAATGTGGTGATATCTCGATAGCCCATAAGATTAGAAACCGCAACTCTAGGATATTACGAGCAGTATGTGTCCTAGACAGCCAGCGCCGATAGTGTCTCACAGGGACACCATTTCAAAACTGTATAGATAATTCTGGTGCTCTTCTATCGTTTATTCAAACGCCCTCCCTCCGCACAAAAGACACGTTCGACGCATTTATTGCCAGGCCGGTGAAGGAAAAGAAAAAGAACAGTATAGAGATACTCCGAAAGGTAGTAGCTGCAACTTGCTTGCGAAGAACGAAAAACAACTACTCGTCACAATTGAATATACCGCGCAAAATAGAAACGGTGGAATATGTGACGATGGAGGGAGATGATAGAGAACTATATGAATTCTTCAAACGGTTCTCCTTTCTGACCGCTGGAGGTGATAGTGCTCCCAACGGAAGGCCCGCAACCAAGAGCAGAAACCAACGATCGGGTGACGGTCTCCATATCCCGGATCCTGGACATTTTCGAAATGGCGCTGTATATAGTGGGTGTAGGAGAAGACCAGCGCCGAACGTGCTTTATGATTGTAATGTCCCTGACGCAAGCTCCATAATGTTGTCTTCAACGATCACTGATACCTTGGCTCAGTCTTGGGCCCAAGTGGCTCGTATCGACAGTGTACATTTTCCAAAGGCGCACAGATGTGTATTGGACAAAGTATTTTGACTCTTTCCTTCATCTCGGTAACTCAAAATAAGCGAACTCTGACCTGTTATATTCAGTTTTGCTCCCACGGAAATCTCCCTGCCTGTGGCTTATTTATTCACACGGTATAGATTGCGCCCACCTACAAACGCTCGGCAGTCGCTTCCCAGAGATCTTTTTACGTTGACATGTTCCCTTGGTCTGGACGTTGTCTTTGAAAAAATTGTGATTTCAAGTCCTGTTGACGACCGTTAGTAGTGTGATCGATAGGAAAATTAAGGAGTGCTCCGTTTAATGCGTCATGATACCGATTACGGCGTATTTCCTGCAGGCACAGATGGAGACATAGTGCCTAGTAAGACAAATACCCCAAGTACTGTACTCGACCTGCCCTTGCCCATCCTAGAAGAATGGTGTTTGAGTGTACCCGTGGAGGAATAATATGTGCCGTTTCCGTACAGACCAACCAGGTTATATGCGATTGTTGTACAGTAAGAGTGCTACATTAATGGCCATTAACGTGCTGGAGGGACCCCTAAGACCTGGAACAGTATTCCCGGCACTGAGAAGGATTGATAGTCGAAGACTACATGGAAGACCATAGCCAGCAAGATTGAAGGATAGTCTTGGAGGTCGACTCGGATAGTGCGGGAGATCATGCTTCAGGCCGTTAAGTTGTCCCTCTGCTCAAATAGTGATGTAGTACTTATGAAGCCGATTACACAACCTTCTGGAGATAAGTATGTAGCGATTTATTACAGGATAGCTAACTCAAGCATGTTCGAATTGCCAAAGTGCTGGGCCCTGCTACACATGGCACAACCCGTAGCACCCCCAGCAGCTACACGAATGGGAGAACGACGTGACTTGCATATTCGCCCCCTAAATACAGGTAATGCTGTCCCCTGTTGATCGAGTACCGGCCGCTTCCAAACTTGCTCACCGAACGGCTCCTACCACTCACAACAACCCTGATCTGCTCCCCAGCCTCGTATTCGATACCCATGGCCCAAATGCCAATGTCAAGTCTTACAATTGTGCCAGGAGAGATTTTGTCTTCGCGATCATGTGGATGAAAAGGCCAGTTAGGATGAATGCTCTTGTCCTCGTCAATGGCGCGGTGAGATGCTCTGAGAATACCCATAGGCCCCTTGTATACGATCACTTCCGTCGCCTGCTCAGGGTCGATCTCATCAAACGAAGTAACTGGAATGCCTTTCCAGGGGATATTCAGGTTCTGCATCTGCTTCCCATCGGCGTCCAACTTCTCAATGGTGACGTAGATATCCATGTCGTTGTGGTCGGGACATGACATGTACAGTACAGCTTTCGGCAAGCCCATGATCTGTATTGTCCTGTCACACCTGTATGTGAAGGCGAGGTGGTCATTGGATTCCGAATTGTAGCATGCTCGTGAGTTCGATACATCAGCTCCGTCAAACGAGATCGTGCCGCTTGCGCTAAGAAAGCCGTGCTTGTATTTAGTACGCTCGGGGGGGAATGAAGACTCGATTATGTTCTCGTATGATTGGGGATCCTTGTTGCCGAAGCGAAGGAGTGCCATGCGGACTCGGTGTGTGTGTTCCCACCCATTATCTGCCCCCTTGAGGTATTTGTCCATAAACTGAAGCAGCTCAGCCTTGGAGTTTTCCTCTCCCCAGAGGTCGTACCACTCCTGCCAGGGGTGCCAGCGGAGCCACTTGTCAGGTGTGCTCACCTCAAGCCATCCACGAATGGAGCCTAGGCCGTGCATGGTATTCGTCCAAGTGCCGGTAATGTACGTTGGGATCTGGATCTTCTTCATATCTGGTCTCTTCTCGTCCCATTTGGGACTAGCTAGAGGCGATTTCTCAAAGAGTAGTCTAGGACTATCAAGCCCATTCCTGCCTCGAAGCATGTGTTTGACAATGAGCTCGTCAAAGAGCTCGCCGCAGTAGATTCCACCTCGAGCAAAGTGCTCCCGGTACAGATCACCACAGCCCTCCCAGGGAGCAATAGCCTTGAGACTCGGGGGCTGGAGGGCGGCAGTGCCCCACATGGCAATAGCCAGGTGCGAGTTCCCAGCCAGGCCTACACTCCCGCTACACCATGGGAGCGTCGCGAGGTATTCCACGGTGTCATATCCATCCTGGCTCTCTTGTTTGCCATGGCAAGCCATGACACCTTCGCTGTCGCCTGAGCCTCGATTATCGATATTCACAATGGCGTATCCGCGCGGTACCCATTCGGCAGGATCTGGCGCCTCGAATTTCTCAAGCCCGGATAGCGCAGTATCCTTGATGCCTAAATTCCAAGAGGTCGTGTATGGCAGAATAGTCAGGCCGTTCGCCTTCTTCCCAAAGGGCGACCAACACACAATGGCGGGGACCTTATTTTCATCGCTATCAGGTGCGCGGTAGATGTCGGCATATAACTTCACGCCATCGCGCATGGGGACCATGAAGTCGTGTTCCACGAGGATGTCACACGGTAGAGGCCGTGCCTTTGGATGATTTGGGTGAATCCAGCCCTTGCGCAGCACTTCGGTACGGGGATTGCAGCCAACATACCCAGCCTCGCCAATTTTGGGCGGGCGGAGCGACTCAATGAGGGTAGGACCGACAATTGACATGATTCGGGGTGGTGGTTTAATCTGGATTGTGGCCAAACAAGGTGTCAAAGGCCCTATGTGCCCTGTTACTCACGATCCTGACCATGTGCCGAGCTTTTATGAAGTAACTACGATGTAGAAGACTTGCTCGTTTCTTGGGTGCCGATGGTCGGCCCCTCAAACTACATAGCTGTCTTTCAGAAAAGAGACAAATACATCCCATTGGAACCAGCTTATTCCATGGTTACAGTGACGTGTTTGTTCGGTTCGGTTCGGGAACTCCAGAACATGGAGTTGCCGATGCCATGTCCAGGATTTGGTCATAATATCTCTTTCAATGTGGCCCTTGTTTTCGGTTCGGCTCGGGATGTCGTTCGCCATAGCTACACATCGGCAACTGCATCGTAGGCAGATTTCACTCATGGTGTAGAATTTCCCGAAGCAGCAGTTACAGGGGTATCTCTGTGGCATCCTGGAGAGGTGATTTGCAGAGCATTGAGATGTTCGCCTTTATATAAGGGTGTCCATGATGCTATTGCCCTTGTCCCAGCATCGCAACACCCCTTTACCATTATTTATCCGTGCTAACAACGTCTATCTTGGTTTATTCCGTGTTCCTCTATCCATCGGCCACCAAATCCGTGGAAATAATGTCTGCCCCCACCCAGGACCGCACAGAAGTGCTTGTTCCGAAGCCACCAGGTCCCAGCCTGCTCTTCGCCGAGAAGGACGTTACCTACGGTGACTGGAGGGATGACCTCGTGCGTGACGGCTATGCCATAGTCAAGGGCGCCGTCCCTCGTGAACGTGCCGAGAACTACGCCGATGACTTTATGTCGTACCTGGAAAATTTGTGAGCTCACTCATTCCCTATCCGCTATTTGTTTTTGCGTTGCTCCCATTTCCTGCCCAGCTTTCAACCGGCTCAATCAGCTTAGTAGCTAACGCATTATCGACACAGTGCTGGTGGACTCGGTTTCAAGCGCGACGATCCTACAACGGTCAAGGAAGAGAATCTGCCCATTATCACCGAGAAAGGTATGATTCTCGGCTACGGTGCGGCCCATGAGAAATTTGTATGGGATATCCGCCAGGAGCCCGGTGTGATCGAAGCATTTGAACGGATCTACGACACCAAAGACCTGCTTGTGTCGTTCGACTCCATCAACGCCTCTTTCCCCAACCGGACGGATGTCAAGCCGAACAAGCCCTGGCCGCATCAGGACCAGGACCCGGAGACGTCTAACTTTCGTATGATGCAAGGTCTCGTCAATCTGCTTCCCAATGGCGATAATGACGGCGGTCTTATCGTGTGCAAGGGAGCCCATACCCTCAGCCAGGAGTTTCATGCCGAGTTCAAGGATGAGCCGAACAAAATCTGGGCCTGGACGAAGGAATGGTACGGCTTCACAGAGGAAGGACTTGCGTGGTTAAAGAACAGGGGCTGCGAGTGGGTGAAGCCCAATGCTGAGCCTGGCGATCTCATCCTGTGGGACAGTCGCACCCCACATTATAACCTGAGCCCTACGGGCACGACCCCGCGGTTCTGTATCTACACCTGCTACATGCCCGCCACGGACGCGACGCAGGAACAGCTTCTGACAAAGAAAGCCGCATTCGAAGCTAACCGTGGAACCACTCATTGGCCGAACGCCCTGAATGTCGTGGACCTGCCGGTCAACCGCAAGGGCGTGCCTTGTCCCTACAACGACGGCAAGCCCGTCACCACACGGGTTTTGTCTCCCGAGAACTACAAGTTAACAGGTATCCCCTACATCCGCCCCCAGGCCGCATAGAGGTTCTCTACGTGCCATCGGCATACAGAGACTGTCGGGTGAATGGAGAATGTGTAAATTGATCCATACATAGCCCACATAGGATAGGACAATAATGCCATCACCTTTCCTGCTAGCACGGGCTGAAGAATATAGAAGATGCTGTAAGTGTCCTGTATCTCTTGTGGCTCAGCTGAGTCTGTGTGCTCTATTCTTTTTTTTTATTTGTAAATGGATGAAGTTAAAGCTTGCTCTTTCCCTGTTGATGCACCCGTAGATGGTCACTATTGGATTCACACATCCTAGACTAACAAGTTACTAGCTTTGGCGCGTAGGCAAGTGGTTTGAAAGACTCTTTGTTATTTGAATTATAGCAGCTCCTACACGTTCAAATTCGGACCAGTGTATTGATCAAGGTTGCACTCAGGTTACCACATAACACTTCTTCCTGTCTTTAGCATTTAGATCTAGGTTGTAGATCTCCGCTCTTCTGATTGCACACCTTCGTGTCAAGTCCTGAGAAATCCGGACCAATCCCATTCAAGGACACTGGGCCAAAAGGCGCCGAAATCGTCCATGTCTTGCCAACACTCCGTAGCTGTATAAGAGGAGGTATTCTGCTCCGCATGTCTGCTCATATCCACTTCTCTGCTTCCGTCCGCAATCCCCAAGGGCAAACCCGTCACCGGGGCCGGCCGGTCTATCGTTCCAAAGGTTGGCGCTTCGAGCATGGCAGTCCCCTGCCTCAGCCGCTCGAGATTTCGTAGGAGGCTCGTTACAGCAGCTCCGCCTTGAATACGCGTGCAGTCTTTCCGTATCAAGTCCGCTGCCGCTTGCAGGAGGCTCTGGTCCTGGTCGGAGACGTGTACATCATGGGACATTCGGCACCGTATGCCGTGAATTGTCAGCGCAAGGACGGCGTGGAGTGGTGCTGAGATACGAGGGAGAATAGGAGGGGCTTGTGATTCGGCGGAACGAAGGGTGAGGCGGAGAATCTTGCGGGCGGCGTTGGCGGCGATGGAGGGGCCGCCACGCATAATTGATTCCCAGGGAAGACCAGTCGAGATGCTGTCTACGCTTGATTGGAGGGCCTCTTCGCAAACGAGGAGGCTGTTGCGCGTCAGGAGAAGCATGCTATTGCCATATATGAGCGCTCTAATCTGATAGCTTGTGGGAGGTACAAGGTTCCTGTGTGCACGTAGCCAGCTAACTTACGCGTTATGGTAGTGAATGGACAAGAACGCCTCGAAGGGTTCACAACGGGGGTCTTGGATTAATTCGGCTGTTGGACTTTTTGGGAGGCAAAGTACCCTGGTAAGTGCATAATCCCGTGAATTAAGGACAGAGGCAGGGCAACCACTCTACCTTAGCGCATACGGAACCCGGTTGGACCAGTTTATTAGGGATACCATGGCTTCGCATGTGGTCGTGAGCTTGTCTTGAATTGTAGCTGAAAAGTCCGGACCCTCATCGTTATCCACGCGTTTGCTAAGGGCGATGAAGCTTCGGCCTGCAGCGTCAAGGATCATGGCGAGGTCCTCTGTTGCTTTAGCAGCCTCGGCCTCGTACCGATGCTGGCTTGATAGCGAGGTGCTGCGGTCTCCTGCACCATCGGCAATTGGCTCTGTTATGGAAGATCTTCCTAGTTCGAAGGCGAGGATCTGTTCAAAAGTGCAGACCGTCTTCCACAATGACCTTTGCTCAGGTTCCGACTCTGGGCGACCGCTTGGTGGAGGGCCATACTTTGGTCCTGTCAGATCAATTGCATTTGCGATACTGACTGCAAGGCGAATGGAGTTGCAAGAGGCCGTAACATTATTATAGCAGCGCTGTGCCATGGCCAGGAGCACCATAGCCTGGACTGCGGCCGGGCCAGATTCATGTAACACATGGCCCATCAAAGTCTTGCACGACTCAAGACAGACACGCGGCTCAAAGTCCTCAGGTGGCGAAGTAGCTGAAAGACTCCCCAAGAGCAAAGCCAAATAGACCTGAAGCAGAGACGAATAACCTCCCTCTTGGATGAGGTTGGCCGGCCCGACAGACTGAGCTCTGCTGACCAGTCGCAGGGCCGAATCCTTGCATAACACAGGAAAGAGCACATTCGCGCCTGTGAGAAATAGATTTACCGCGTGCTGCGTGGTCTTCGGGCTAGGCAGAGGACATAGTCCAAAGCCTGTGAATGCGTAAGAAGCCACTGGGCTGAGAGGCGGATATATATATGCAGGCCAGGCTCCAGAAACATCGAGACGGTGAACTGCCCTGTCAATCCATCCCAACAGTATCTCGCAGTAGGTGCTACCCCTATCTTGCCGAAAGATGCTCAGCGTAGACGGGTTTTCTGGGCGATCTGACTGGGATGAGGAGTTCGTCTCGGCCTGGTGCTCTGATCCTCTTGGCGATTCGAGGTCGGTTCGGCCGATCGGGGATTCTTGGGCTTGAGTCGCGCTGTGGAAATTGGGACCTCGACTCCTGGTGGAGCAAACATTCGCGCCCAGGAGCGCACGAGGACTGTCAAGCCTTGAATTTCTACCGGCCTCTTGACGGTCGACCCGCAGCTCGGGTCGGCGTAGGTTGATGGTGATGCACTCGACGCCAGCATTCTGACATGCAGAGCACGAGGGCTTCCTTTCATCACAGCGCGTTTTGCGCGCGCGGCAATAGTTGCAGGCATAATTTATCCGCCGCTTTTTGCGACGTGGGGCAGTGACTTGTATTGAAGATGGAACCTGGGGCAAACGAGACTCCTGGGAATCCGATATCCCTGTCGACATGTCGGGCTGGTTATGGTAATAGTTGATCTGGAGTGGAGTGTAGAGGAACGGAAAATGAAATCTGGGGAAGAGTTACCAGATCCCGACGGCAATTATCTGGGGAAGCTGCGGGGGTTGCGCGGAATGTGGGGGACCTCCACATCTTGTAACTGACAGGAGCTGTGCAAGCGGGATGTGAAGATGATGTCTCTTTGCCATATCCATCCTGTGCGGCTATATCTTCCCAACTTCTGCCGTCTTTTCGCTATGGAACAAGCATTTTTGTTGCCCAATCTCTTCTCTCTCCCTTCCCTTGCCGTGCAGGCCGTAGAAAATGGCTGCTCTTCCAAGTGCTGACAAGGTCCCGTCCAAGGCAGAGGTGGCCCATAACGAACACATTGTCCCGGGAAGTGACCAAGAAACTGGTACCGTCCAGCTGTTCGATCACAGCGAAATTGTGCTCATCCCAACCCCTAGCGGCGACCCCAAAGGTGAGCGGACTCCAAAGCGATTGATGGAAACGGCTAACACCGAAACAGACCCTCTCAATCTCCCTACCTGGCAGAAGTACTCTATCATTGTCATTGTGGCTGCATATGGCTCAATGGCGGTTCTGTCGACATCCGGACTGGGAGCGGTCTTTCCTCATGTTTTGCAAGAGTATCCCAACAACGACCCAGCAGACGTCACGGACCTCATGACTTACCCTACCTTATTTATGGGCATCGGAAACTTCATCTCTATGCCCCTAACCCTCACTCTTGGTCGACGTCCTGTCTTCCTCTTTTCCCTACTCTTGTCCATTGGCACAGGCTTATGGTGTGCCTTTTCCACCTCCCTTGCTAGCCATATCGGAGGTAGAAACTTGCTGAGTATGGCGGCCGGTCAGAGCGAGGCTTTAGCGCCGCTTATTATACAAGACATTCATTTTCTGCACGAGCGCAGCAGTAAACAGGGTTGGTTTGTGGGGATGCAAAACATCGTCGCCGCAGGCATGTTCGTTGCGACTGTGTACATCGTGCCTGACATGGGTCTCAAATGGTGGTACATAGTTGTAGCAATTGTCAACTTTGCGACCCTAATCGCTGCTTACTTCCTCGTTGTCGAGACAATGTTCGACCGCTCGCGTAAGTGCATTGGATGGCACTTTTACCCTCATCTCTCCCACCGCCCGTGACCGTTCGACTCACGCAATATTTGTTTATAGATGCCGTTACACGTCCTGATACTCCCTGTTTTCAACATACGCGTAGGCTGGAGCCAGACGTATTTGGACCTCGAACTTGGAAGCATGACCTAAGGCTAGTGCACGGTAGGATTGATTGGTGGAGACTTGTCAGTTTCTACAAGGAAACTGCGCAGGGTATCTGTATTCTACCAATATTCTGGCTTCTGCTTGTTAACGGCGCCTTCCTGGGTGTCTACGTGTACCAATCCTCGACATTTAGCGCCATCCTCGCCCCGTCACCATACAGCTTCTCCAATGCGTCTCTTGGCTTCGTTCAACTTGTGCAAGCCGTGGACTGTCGCCTATTCGTCCCAGTCATGGGCTACGGCACTGATTTCATAGCCAAGAAGATGAGTCAGTTGAGGAAGGGCGTCTTTGAGGTACAATAGCACCCATCAACCTCTTCAACGAGCTCAGCTGTTTGCAGAAACACATTCTATCTGTCTGCTCCGGAAACTGATCTAGTGTATTACATACAGCCCGAATACAGACTCATAGCCATGATCATTCCCGCCGCTATCGTCATTGTCTCTTGCGTTCTATTCGGATATGCCGGTGCAGCCCCATCAGATTGGCACTGGATGGCCATTGTGGCCCCGTACCACATGGGCTTCTTTGCCTTCATGGGCGTGAACATTATTGCCATTTCCTACGCCATAGATGCCTTTCCCGACCATGCTGGCGCCCTGCTGATGGTCATCTGCGTGGGTCGCGGGTTTATCTCTTTTGGCCTCAGCTATTCGACTGTCCCTTTGACAGAGACACTTGGATACGACGGAGGCATGAATATTTTTGCCATTGTGTGCGGCGTCCTTAGTTTGATGACGGTAGGATTCTACTTGTATGGAAAGCGTATGCGGGGCTGGGCGACCAATATATTCTGGCCTACCCTTACTTCGTCACCCTAGGTCTTCCGCTGTTCTGCAATAACAATTTTGGATTTACCAAATGGCAACCACCTTTGGCGTCGAACGACGCCTTTTTCAGCTACTAGTTAGTATTACATGACCTGTACTCCTACTATAACCTCATCCGCTACTACCATACACCTTGACCCCCTGTTCTAGGGCCTACTGAGGGGTGTTCTTATCCTGCATCTTTAAAGCCTACGTTTTGCTCACTAATCTTTCCACCGTCTGTTCTCCTGGACAGTCTCCGAGGATTTCCCGCTCTTCCTTTGTCCCCTCCAAGGAGATATCACCTTTATGGATACATGAGGCCCCCCACAAAACGGTAATCGAACTTGCCTTCTAGTTTGTTTCATTGCAGCTCAGCCGGTGAAAGCGGTATGGGTCGAACATCGACATGAGAACCTAAGCATATCTCCTTCAGAGAACATGAGATTTGGGAACAACACTGATGGCATTATTCAGGTATCCCCACGCGGGGCTTGGTTCTACATACTACCGTCTCCTACGAGGGTCAGGTCTAGGACTAGGTCTCTTGGTGTATCGACGTCTCTATGTGACTACTTCGCACTCATACTGACGCGCAGTGGAGTCACTCTATCAGACTCTGTAGAATAAATCTTTCGCAATCGTGGATGCCTTGCCAGATACTGAAGAGTACCGCATGCGCCTTTTGCAGGTTCCCGCGGACACGGTCTGTATTTCTCTCGCTCCGGGCCTGCAAGCCGATTCCGCTCAGGGCAATGGCACCCGTAAGGATAACGGTACTTGTATAAGTAATTAACCTACACGCAGTAATTTACATCCCATATTCATTACACACTAACATGGAAGAACACTAGTATGGGGCTTTACCCCCGAAGGGCTATTATATTGATAGGTGCTATGGCCTACGTCGTCCATATGTAAAAGCCACTTCTTGATGAATACTCCTTTATGGAGCCGAAATCTCAACTCTATCCAGAACAGCAGTCATCCCAACACCGACCTACCTGAGCAGCTTTGGCTTCATCCAGCATTCCAAGAAATCCAGCCTTACACGATGGACAGTGAGTTGGGTGTCCAAGTAGACTTAAGAACTCATCAAAGCCTTCGCAGCTACCGGAAGTGAGCTAGAATCGAGATTCGACATTTGACCTTCGAAGAGCAGGGCACGTTGGGGTCGAAACCATTTGATCAGAAAAGCGTTGAGCGACTACAGGCAATTTTCGACGAGGTCGGCTGCCAACCTTTTGAGCCGGACCATCGCATTGCGGCGATCATCAGGGATGAGATTCTACGCACCAGCCTTGAATTGTCACAGATTGCAGGGACCGACCTGATGGATAATACGAACCCACCGAGCCCTGAGGCTTGTAGACAATACGCACCTGCTCTGTCTCTATGGAAAGCATTGTGAACCACATGCCTCCTGACCACACTGCATTATATTCTAATTGATGATGTTAACTAGATATTTCCCTGGAAGCCAAAACACAGCTCCGCGAGAAATCACCACATGCCCAGGGCTTCAAGGGAGGCGACGTTTTCCGTATCTATCGACATTATAAACGTCAGAATAACCGTACCCAAGGGAAGAACTGGTATATGAGGTTCCAATTTGATGAGCGACGGAAGATTGTCCGACGACTTGAGCAGAATGATATACTCTGTGCAGCATTTGATGAACTACTGCCCTACGTCGGTCTTTGGGACCCTGTCAATATGTCGCAGATACAATGTGTCCTTGTCCTTCGGTGTCATGAGATAAGGCGTTGTCCACCCTGTATATATATTCCACAGATTTCTGACCTATGATGAATGCCTAGTATAGGTGCCACTACCTCTATAAGATTAAAAATATATGGTGTAGAGTATTTAGTCCAGAAGAATATACTCTAATGGATGCATATTCATTACGATTGATTGAAGGGTGCATGCCAATATATTCTTATGAAGATTACACATATATAAGTGAACTTCTCGACTCAGGGCTTCTATTTTTTTAGTCCCAGAGAATATGAGGGAGTCCCTTCTGGAAATACTTTAGGTTCCCGGATGGATACTATCAATCCATACCCTTGCGCTTGATGTATATTATTTAGAGCCGCCCGCAAAAGTGTTCCGCCGTCTATTCCCTCTTCGGAAAAGAGATACGGTAAGAACTGCTTTTTCAAGGCACTTCAGCTCAATGGGCATGGGCCACAAAGTTGAGATTCAGATATCTGAGTACAAATTTGGACCAGCACCTCCTCTGGTGAACCCCGTCTCAACAAACATTCTCCAACTGTGGTTGTACGCCTTGCGATATTTTATACATCCTTGGAAAGACCGAACGGAAGAGCGGCCCGCCCTCGCATGCCTCTGATATTGACTGTCCTCTAATGGCATACCATTCCCTGTGTACTGAAGATACGAAGCACTATGTCAAAGTATACATTCGTACAGTATGAAAACTAGTTACCAACTTAGTTTGCTAGAGATGCGTCTAGCCTTTTCGTCCAAACCCTCATAGCGCCCTTACCACCCCGATTTGCCCTTAAGAAAAACGGCACAGCAACAACTTTCCGCTCGCCGGACTCGTACGTCCATGGCTCCGACCCATACAAAGATGACCAATTGCGTGTTATCAGTTGTTTCCCTGCTGCAGCAATTGGAACGACATCATCTAACGAGCCCACGCTAATGGGATCGCATTCCTGGACATCTGTATCCAGTAGGGCAGTGTGGTCGATGTCGATGTCTTTGTTGTCGACATCTTCAAAGCAGTATACTAGCGGCCCTCGCATGAGACATATTTCATCTTTACCCGTCTTTGGGTGGGCGTAGACTTTGCGGGCTTTAAGTGGCAGCGTGAGGCGAATTGTAAGATCCCTCGATTCTGGGATATAAAGGTAACCGTGAACCACATCGCCCGGAACAGAGCACGTATACCCATTAGCCCAATCGGGGATGCGGAGTGCAAGCGCTGTTGTGCCCCTGATCTTGATCGTCACGTCACCGGACCAAGGCATGTTGCTTTGCTGTGAGATAACCACCTCAGTCCCTGGCACCTTGAACTCGCTCTCGATATATAGATGAATCGCGGCAAGGCCGTCTTTGTAAGAATAGATGAGCGAGCCAAGAGAGCCAAGCAGCTTTGCCACATTCGGTGGGCAACATGCAACGCCGAACCACTTGTTTCGCTCCTTCCCTCTGCCAGCATAGGTCCGTAGAGGATTACCGTAATAGAATGAATCACCTTTAAGATTGACTGCACCCAAAACCCCATTGTAAAGAGTCATTTCCATAACGTCGGCGTATTCGGAGTGGAGCCGTAGCCGAAGCAACCGCTGGCACCAATTGATCAAGGCAAAGCTCGCACATGTCTCCGCATAGCAGGCATCATCCGACTCCGAATCCCCAAGAAGGTATGCGCGACCGAATCCTTCCCATCGTGGAACGGCACCAAGGCCACCTGTGATGTACAACTTGTGGTCAACCATGTCCCTCCACAGACGGCTGATGGCGGCCTCGATCTGCTTGTTTCCGGTAAGGCGAACCAGATCCGTGGCTGCGGTGTAAAAGTACATCGCCCGTACCGCATGGCCCTTAACCTCGGATGCTTCCGTGAGGGGGCAATCTGCCTGATGATAACCATAATCTCTTGCTTTGGAATACCAAAGTTTGCGCTCCGGGCCTTTAGAGTCATAAGGGTCCCCACCGCGCGCCTTGGCCTCATGGTCAAAGTATATCTCATCATTGCCGTCGCGCTGTCCACGCTCGTGGATGAAATACGTCGCCATCTTCAAACAAAGAGCATCGCCAGTGAGTTCATGCAGTCTCAGAAGGCCAATCTCAATTTCCTCATGACCTGGGTATCCACGTTTCTTTCCCATTTCAGCGCCAAAAATTGAATCGACATGCCTGACAGCTTTCATGGCTGGCTCCAGAAGTCTCCCACTCATAGTGAGCATTTCGTATGCCACGGTTGCTTCAAGTAGGTGTCCAAGACAGTACAATTCATGCGCATCTCGCAGATTCGTCCATCTATCCTCGAGTCCCAGCACGGTATAATGAGAATTAATGTACCCATCAGGGTGCTGAGCGGTTCGGATCATGTCAACCGCTTCCTCGACTTGGGCCATGATCGTATCGTTGTGAGACTTCATCATGAAGTAGCATGCTGCCTCTATCACTTTGTAGACGTCGCTATCCCAAAACCGGTGCGGAACCTCAGAATGGCCTGCTTTCAATGTGAAACAATACCAATGACCAGTATCCTTCTGTGCACGAAGAATAGCTGGGATGGTTGTTTCTCTTGTGCGATGCTGAACTGAGGACCAAAATTTCGACGATATTTCCACATGGCGAAGAGCAACATCTTGGAATGACATTTTCCGCAGCACAGGAGACGAATAGCAGAGGCTAATATGGTCAGAAAATGCTACAGAGATCAGGGCTTCAAACTAACTTTTCCAGGACTCAGACAACGCCGACACTCCGACAAGGATCAAGATAAAGAGCTTTCTTTGAAGTGATACTGGGTCTGTTTCTCAACCAAACGTTCAGCAACCGTTCTTATAGTGATCGAGTCCCGTGGTTCTCGGGCTACTTTAAGACCGAGTTCAGTATTCTGCCATTCTCTAAACCTTCTGAACGTTCTCAGCACTGGTTAATGCATGCACTTCCGTCCTGTGAACCAGTGAACGCGTTCATTCGAATCTTGACGTCGTTGACCCCACATCGAGACAACCCACTGTAGCCCACAGTTTGTGTAGATCAAGCCAATAAAAGCATTTTCCGAGGTTTTCCGCGGTTGACTTATCCTACCCCTTTACCACCGCACTGAGTAAGAGGATTGAGGGTAGCAGACCCAACCATGGACTCAATGGGACTGCATCATGGTAGAAAACAGGACCTAAGCCACTTATCTCTACGCACGAACTTCTTTGTGTGACCGGGACATCGATCATCGAATACTCAGAACTAGGCGATCCGCTAGGTCCGTATTCCTTGTTTGGTCGGTAAATTGGACTGGGCTGGCGTTGTGGAAGGGCAATGCGCCTTGTTAATCTTCAAAGACCAGTCACTATTATTTTGCCTTTATAGCCCCAAGTTTAGCAAGACTACCCATAAACTGAAGATCGGCAAAGGTAAATGACGAAAGATATACGGTCCCGGAACGAGCGAACTTGGCATGGGGTTGGGTGTATCCCTGGATCACGGTTGCTTTTCGGTGTTCTATTCTACTTATATTCTGCTGCAATCCGTGCTACTATAAAACCCCTTCAGTCTTGGGACGTTGGGGTAGTGTAGAGAGTTCTCACGTTAGTGCAGACTCCCTCCCTTCACTACTTTCCTACCTGATTTTCTCCCCATATAGCCTTACATTCAGGAGGCCGTGATGAAGGATCAAGCATTAATGTTGAGGAAGTAACTACCATGTTCACATCAATCATGGCTGCAGTCACTTGGCGCCGTTCCATCAACCCAGACGTGCTGCTCGCAAACCTATTCGATCAGATTCCTTGGGTATAGGCTACTAGGCCGTCCTGCTTCACATCGTCACTAAACCCATCCGTGTAAAGACTAATTTTGAGCTGTATTTCATGTTACTGAACCTTATAATCTGACTCACTCTTGAGTCGCTTTCACGTAGGTAGGCCAGCACCACGCGTGGTGATTGACAACTCGCTGTAAGATCAGTAACGAACGGCCTAAATAGTAATAATAGTCACCTAGGGGAGGAAATCTTTAAGGGAATACCCGATCACCGCAACTTTACTATCACCGCTTAGCAGGACACTATCTGACTTAATGGCTCGATATCTTGAGTTCTGATCTTAGGTTTACCAAATTTCATAATAGGCCGCTGAGTGCCGAGGTAAAACCAATGCCACAAAGATTTACATTCAGACGGAAGAAGGAAGCCTGCCGCACGAGCTAGAAGTCCTCAAGCTGAGTGGCGACACTTGCACGCCAAAAGGTTGGCTCAGCGAGAGAGCTCCTTAGGCTACCCGTTCTATTTGCGTGACGGTTTGAATGCCAGCCTCGTCTTCGCCCTTCAAATCGGTTGACGCCAGCAAAGAGAATTCTGAGTACACCATGTTAGCTTGACCCCCGATGCATCCATAGTATAAATACTTACGGTCGACCTTGGTAGACTTGAACTTCCTGGCGGGGACCCGATTCTCAAAGAGAATGTCGATTTCTCCAAAGCTGCGATCCTTGGTCTCGGGAAGGCGGAAAAAACACCAAATATTGCAGAGTAAGTTCGTACCCGCATAGAACAGCCCGGTTCTAGCCCCCCAATTCCATCCTAAACAAACAACAAACAATACTTAGCGCTAGAAAGGACGGTCGGAAACCAAGACTCACCGGCTGAGGAGATCATTCGTGGCGTAATAATGTTTATGATAACCCCGCAAACGTTATACATGAATCTCCCAATCACGAGAGTTTTGTACCTCAACCTGCCCGATGGTGTTTCGGAAACAATAGGATAGGCCGCTGGTCCTATCGTAATCATATAGGACAGGTTAGACAAAACCAATAGAATGCCAATAGCAATATGAGCCCCAGTGCTGTGAGCCCAGCCAAGTCCACCTATCGTCACGCTGCACAAGAACATGAACGTCATTCCCCCCATGTAAAGGGTGACACGGCCAAAATAGGGGAAGAGGAGCCAGCAGATAATACCACCAACAATCGAACACGCTGCAAGAGAAATATTCAGGTTTAAAGACTGCACTTCTGAAAATCCAGCAGCTTGAAGGAAGACCACTGCGTAGGATACCATAGCCATTCCGCTGAAAGTCTGGGCGCCCCATACAACACAGTTCTAGGTCAAAACAAGGTGTTAGCTCCTCTAAACAGGTAAATAAGAGCTATGGAGGAAACTTCAACGCACAATTTCGGTTCGACGCAGATTCGATCCTCGGAAACACTCAATCAATCTCCCCTCCGCGGTCTCGGCCTCTTCCAAAGCTGTTATGTGTTTAATGTAGGCAAGTGCAGCCTCCACTTCTCCTGTCCGCTCCGGTGTATCACGGGTCAGGCGCGTCAAGCTCTTCCTTGCCAGGTCAAGCTTGCCCCGTCTAACCGCGTTCCATGGGGATTCGGGGGCCAAGTAGGCACTGATGAACAGGGGTACGGGCCAGATCCATTGAAGGAAAAATGGTATTTGCCATCCAAGGTCACCTTTTATGTTTGAAACTGCGCGGATAACACCCGAGGACAGCAGTTTCCCAGCACCCCAGCATAAGCAGACATAGGTAGTGACGTACGGTCGAAGGACTGAGGGAACAACTTCCGACGCGTAGCTGGTACTGAGGGTCTAAAATCGTCATGATATCATTGTTAGCAGGAGGACGTATCGAGCTGATTGACACCGTAATACCTGGAAAACACCCCAGGGGACCCCACACATTGCCTCTCCCCAGGCCAGGACGGACAGTGATGGTGCAAAGCAAACTATGGATATTGTCGCCGTCATCCAAGCCATGAAAAACATCATCGTAAGCCGAGCCCCAAATTTGTCTTGGCAGTAAGAATTGGCAATCAGGCCAAACAACTGTCCGACTAGAGACGAATTGGATAGGCCCGATTGCCATGCAGGGGTTATCAGTTTTTCCCCGGTGGCGGTATTGTAGACTCCAAACCTCTCTTTGAATTGTGCTTGGCCGAAGAATGCGTTGATCTAATACGAACGTTAGATAAATGTATTCTCCAATGCCATACAGCATTCCATTGACAGAGAGGGCAAGGCAGGTACGAACAATTCCCAAGTCATATCCCTCCATTATAAGGCTCGTGGAGAGAAGCATCGACCAAAGAACGGCCTTCCTATATTTCCTCAATGCCTGTCCCACAGTAAGGAGCTTGTCAGCAGCATCGCTTTGCCGAGCCTGATTGATTAAGTGGGTAGTATCATCATCGTTCAGGTTGAACCCGCGAAGGTCATGACCGATCGGCACGGCAATTTTCTCGATTGTCATATTTGAGCGAAACCTAGTCAATATAAACAGGACCGAAAGTCGAAGAATGCCCCAATTTGTTCTTGTGTTATATGCTTGAGCAGGTGCGACTCTGAGGTCTGAAAGCCCATCTATTTAATGTCTAAGAGATGTTGCTGCATGACGAATCGAAACCGACATTGCCTACCCCAGGATTTAATTTACCGCCAGCTTCCCCACACCCAGCGGCCTCGGGGAAGTACCAGGCGAGACGTTGCCACATTCCACCAGGCTTCAAGGGCTAATGACCAACAGCAGGATGGCAACTCTATAGGCGGAAAACTCTCGGAAAACCCCGTGATTGGGTTATTCGACCCTCGATTTCGACGGGCTTCTGCGCCATATTACCGCCACTATATAGACAATATTATTATTCAGATAAGAAGAATCAGATCTAATTATCTATTAATTCTACCCGTTTAGCTTTAGGTCTACAGTACTAGGTAATACCGAGTATGATCAATTCAATTTGAAGACTACCGTTCAATAAAACAGTATTCCGCCATTTCCCGCCATATTGAAAATAACGACACTCAGTCTTCGTTCAACTTAATACAGATCAGTACTTTATTTGAGTTCAAAATTCCTTACGGTACCGCGCGCACCTTTGCTTTCCATCACATACTTGCTACATCATCAAGAACCCTGGTCCGCCATCGTGGATAACGGAGTGAAAACGAGGGAGAACCTGGCGGAAAACTCTCCGATTGGCCTTAGAATAGCAAGCTGCTTCCCTGTCCCCTGTTCAAGCCCTAACTCATTTCTGAGTGCCGATGTAGAAGTTTGTCTAGAATAATAAAACTAACACTGGAATTTGAGCACGCGTCTATTGAGCAAATGTCAATTCCTGGAAGGTATTGAATGGTAACGGACAATCCACCATATCGCACCCTGTTTCTACCGCGGAACAAATATCGAGACTCGTACTAGGGAATTCTCCGGTGGTGCGAGACAATAGAAGTATATGGATAGCTCAATTTCGGAAAAAGTAGTTTTTGCAATTGTCATGTAGAAAATACACGAAGAACGGGTTTCTCGTGGATTTTCGGTTAAAAGCATCTATTTCCGCGCAATTTCCGAATAGCTGCAGTTACATAAAGGGGCTATTGTGACACTTGTCGAAGCCATCCGGGAAAAGCGCAAAAATTGAAGCTTTACAAAAATGATGTTGATCTCACTTTTCTTATCCTTTCTCAACCTGGCCGATGCCGTTGTTTTCAATCTCACCTCTGTCAACGGCCAACTTACGAATGACTCTTTGCTCCTCCGATCTCTGCGGCCAGTGAGCGATCCAACATTTGACTTCAGCATCGACTCTCTTTTCCACCAGCGTAACGGTAATAATAACTACCACACTGGAGACGTTTCTATCAAGTACCGCCGTGGGAATACAGCATGGTCGACAATATCAACAGCAGCCAATCGGAAAGCCATTCTCAGTCAGTTGCCTGTCAGCCAGTCGACTATTGCTACCACGGATTTATCATCCATTTTTCACAATGCTGGCCTAAACGTAACAAGGATTTGGGCGGACCACAATGGTGATCTTGTGCTAATATTCAACTTCACCAACCTCGAGTCTACGCCTATTGAGTTGGGAGGGCTTTCATTTCCTCTCGAAGTGGACAACATTTTCACCCAAAGGACTCCTGAGTTCGTTCAGCAGTATTGCAGTTTCATTGACCCTTACATTGGTCTTGATGCTGGGTACGCTCAGGTTAGGCGGCTCACAGGAACAGGACCTAACATGGTCATCACACCATTCATCGCCGGAACGCATTTCGAAGGATGGCAGTTCTTGTCGGAAAGCAAGGCACAGCCTCTAAAGTACCAATCCACAACCTATGAAGGAGGTTATGGTTGGGTGGTACACACTAAGGCGTATGTTGAGGACGAGTGGGCTGATGCCCAACCGTGGAACAATCCCAGCTCTCGTATTCTAACACCAAATGAAACGGCATCATACGGACTTCGTTTTACGATTGTACCTTCAGTCAGTGAAATAGAAAGCACGGTATCCAGCCTTGGGTTTCCTGTTGCAATTGGTATTCCGGGGTATATCATCCCTAAAGATACGGTGGGCAGGCTGTATCTCAATTTAACAGCCAGGCCATCTTCAATATCTGCCACGCCTATCGATGCCTTGCAATTCACCGAATTGGCAGTTCCGCCATCAACCTGGATTGGATATTCCGTGACGGCAAGCGATTTTGCGTTTGGAAGGGTTCGCGTTTCAATTACTTATAGTGACGGCCGTACCCAAACTTTGCATTATTGGGTCACTGAAAACTCTACCGCCATCGTAGATCGCCTGGGTGAGCATGCATCAGCCAAGCAGTGGTTCACAGACGCGTCAGACCCTTTCAAACGAGCACCATCCATCATGTCATTTAATAACGAAACCGATGACCTCGTCTTGCAGGAAGGTCGCGCCTGGATTCCCGGGCTCAGTGATGAAGGTGGAGCAGGCAGCTTTGTTCTGATGGCAATGAAACAAACCATGAACCCTGTCACAGCTGAGATTAACCAGCTTGAGGAGTTCGTTGAGAAGACGGTGTGGGGAGGTCTTCAATATTCAACGGGCGACAACACGAATGGAGTTAAGAAGAGCCTCTTTTATTACGACCCCGAGACTATGGTCAACTTCACCTATGACCCTTTTATTAACTGGCAGGGAACATGGAATCAAACAGCCGCAACTCACACGAACCGTACATACGATTATGTGTGGGTCAGTCTGTTATACTGGGCGCTGTACAAGGCAAGTCGCGTACAGCCTGGGATCATTACGAGAAAAGATCCTACCTGGTATTTACAGAAAGCGGGAGAAACAGTGAATTTCGCATTTCGAAACAATACATCTGGACTTCCGAATACTCTTTATACAGATCTGGGATTAATGGGTGAGTCGGTTTGGGAAAGTCTGCTGGGAGACCTCCGATTTGAAGATATGGGGGGCCTGGCAATTGCGCTTGAGGAGATATTCCGCAAGCGACAAGCAATGTGGGCTAATAGCACTGATCCTTTTGGGAGTGAAGCCCCGTGGGACTGTACTGGCCAGGAAGGAGTATATACCTGGAGTCAATATTTCAATGACAGTGCAACTGCTGCCCGGGTGATCAACAGTATCCATGGCTTCGATCTGACCGTGCCACATTGGGGGTACAACGGGAACGCTCGTCGCTATTGGGACTTTGAAACAGCTGGTAATCCGAAGTTGGCAGGAATTGAACGCTTGATCCATCATTATGGATCCTCGCTCAACGCTATCTCTCTCCTTGACTACTACCGCCGCAGCTCTGAGCCCTCCTCAAGAGACAGTTTTTACAACCTCCGGGTAGGTTATGGCGGTTCTATGGCTCCTCTGAGTAATATTGACGGAAACGGATTTGGTGCTATGGCATTCCATTCGTATCCAGAAACACTTGCATGGGATTCGTACACCGGGGACTACGGCCCAAGTTTTGTCGGCCACTACCAAACCTCGGGCAGTTATCTCGTCCAACATCCTGACTTTGGGTGGGTGACATTTGGAGGGAACCTGGCTGTCGACTCAGCCAAATCTACCGTTACTGTTTACCCTGTTGATTCCCTTCGGCGCCGTGCTTATGTCGCTCCGCTGGGCTTGTATGTGGTCATCGAGTCTGGTCGAATTGATTCGTACACTTGGGACTATTCAAAAAAGGTCCTTGAGATGGTATTCAAACCACTGAGCAACAAAGCACAGGAAACCATCTTCTGGTTTGAGCAGACTTCATCGGTTGCATTGGGACGAATGGTTCTGCAGACTGATGGGCTGACACCATCTAGAGGAGGGCTTATTCTTCATATCCCGCCTCCTGGCAGCACTATTACTTGGTCTCTCCTCGAAAGAGTTTAGATATGCAATTGTATAACAATGGAGTTTCTTGGTGTCTTTTAATAATTTCTATATCTAAAACATGTTTCTCGTGTTACTATCCGTGCTGTGCACATATTGCCGCCTTCATTACACACCGCAACGTCGATATTCTCTATTCTCATCTCATATTCATATGCTGCAACACCCGTTTGCCTCCTGAGGTCTTCTTGTTTGGAGTAAAATTACCGAATAGGGTTTATGAGAGATGGCGGTCGTTGTCAGTGTGGTATATCAATGGCCATCCCACCAGATAGATACTCTTCTTCTTTCTATTCTCTACTTAGTTTCTTCGTCCAATCCACAGGACTGTTCTTACTTCCCCTCTCGTTGCAATACGCCTGCTATAGGAGGTAAGCTTTCCTCGGCCCTCTTATATACCTATCTCCTTTCATTTAAAGCCTACCCACCATGGTGGTGTACCACATCGTACCACTTAGCATGGCTTCTCTGTCAAGGCAGCCATCCCGGCTGTCGGTCGCCGAACTCACGAGGTTTTTCCCGCTGTACCAGAGCTCTTTGCATCGTTACTTCACATTGCGAATGATGTTGGATGAGTCTTCTCGCCGCGATTCGCTCCAGAGCATTGCAACGAAAGATATACTAGATTAGGTCAACTAAGAAAATCCAATGAGCTAGCATTTTAACCTTAGAGCGGTCCTTCGAGAAAGCTCGGTGGACTCCCAGACCTCAGCGGAATGGATCCTTAGTATCATCTACTCAAGGCCTTGTTTGAAAGACACAAGATCAAGCCATGCAATTTATATAATATAGATAAGTGAAGTTCCCTGTTGAACAAGGCTCATCACAAGATGTAGTAACAGTCTTTAGGCACAAGTGTTACCCTAGAGGTCAGAGCAAGAACGTCACAGCTGTGGAGTGTATTGCATCAAATGGCTATCTATTCATGTACCCCTATTAATCTTGACCGGCAAACACCAGCTACCAACGTTTGTGTGAGTGCACCCTTAGCGGTTGGTCTCACGGAGTCCCGGAAACGAAATGAATCAATAATGAACTAGTACCGGATTTGAATACCTCACACTATTCTACAAGAGACAGGGAACTGTGCTGTATATCCATTTCACGAGGGCAAAGGTTGCTTGTGTAAATAGATAATATCAGCTCCTATCTGACTTCACTTACTGTATTTCCATGGAGCCCATACTATTCCCTTCCCAGCATGTTATATCGCACCTCGCAAATGTCCAGCAACCGCTCGATGACAGCCGTTTTCACATGATAAAACGCTTCACCTGATACACCCACCTTGACATCGGCGTGGAACACAATTCCACTAAAGAGAAGAGAGTAATTCATCTTGACCTATTTGACCTCAAGCCTCAAGGCATCATATTGCACATACAGACTAGAGGGTAGGGATCCGGCTTCATAATCTGTTGCGTTGAACGGCAAGCTCAAGATTATTTCATTCGAAGCATTCCCACTCCTTAAGTATCCCGATGGAAACGTGAACTTGTTGGAGACTTGATAACAAGAGATGCCGCTTCGGGTGCCACAGGACGAAGAGTGGTAGTAACTACGTCCGAGCCGGTTAGTATATTCCAATACCAAATGCAAAATGACAAGAGAATACTCACGGAATTATCCAGGTGTCCAATTCATGACCGTTGACAAAAACAGCATATGGTAGGTTGTTGTATGTCTGTGATGCGTTGAACAAATTTGTATTCCCGGCTGCCGTTTTGACTCCAGCCAGTTGGACGGTAAAAGTGGCCAAGCTTGTCTCACGAAGGTCATGCTCTACGACTCCAAACGTTATAGTCCAGTTGTTAATCTCGCCATGGCCAGTCACCTGCTCGGGTCGACGGTAGTTCGCAGAGCCGCCAAAAACCGACCAGTGAATGTAGTTAAAGTCTCGAGATTCATCACTGCTGCCGACATGGAAGTTGACGCCGTTTGGGAAATCAGTGATAAAGTCGTATTGGCCCCAATAGATACGGTACTCTGGTGGGTGAAGCGGGTGCGTCTTGTCTTTCACGTTTCCGTGTCTCCACTCCCCTCCACTTTTGTCTGGGGTGCCAATGCGCCAGAGTTCCTTACCTGCAGAGTCGGGCTTCCACAACAACGTGCCACCGTCGGAATTCTTACCGGCCTCCACAACGATACCATCATGGACGAAATCACCAAAGACCCCATCAGCATACACTGTCAAGCGATATCTTCCAGCCCTGATTCGATCGATCTGGACCTTGCCGCTGGAAGAGTCTATATCGGCCCAGTATTGGTATGCGTCAGAGTCATTGGAGTTGTCCTGAAAATCCACCCCCTCGAGTGAAAGCACAGCGACTGGATTCTTGGCACCTTCCGGCAATGAAATCACCGCCTTCCAAGAGCCACGACCAGAAGTGGGTACATAGTTAGGTACATATTGCGCTATCGAGTCGTAGAATTCTGCGTTCCAGGTAGGTGAAGCATACTGAACGGCTTCCTCCCGGAGGGTCCTCCACGAAGTACCAGCTGGGCCCGTATTGAAGTGATAGTACTGCGGACCAAAGGTGCGATCGAATCCGGTGGTGATGTTGGGAGTACCCATGCCATGGTGATTTCCGGTTAGGGAATTATACACGTACCCATCAACCGTGAGGTCTGAATAGAGTGGTCCGCCAAAGTAAGTGTCCTTCGTGTTCATGACCAGCCAGGCTCCAAATGTTAAATTGTCTTCCACGTTGAGGCCATCCGCGAACAGACCGTGGGCAGTGTGGTCACGCCACGAGTCAGCAAAGGTATATTTCGTAAAGTAGTCGGCGAACTGTTCAACGAAAGGATCGCCCTCTCGGTTTCCTAGGTACCAGGTAGTGTCTTGAACAGGAACCGCATTGGATATGTCCCCTGTCGCCGGATCAGGAATAGGTAAGGGAGCCCAGAGATCATCGTCCAAGACAAGGTGAGTCCAGATCTTGGAATGCGGGCGGAATAGCGTCCTCAGTCCTTGGAGGTTCACTGAAAATCCTTCGGTGGAATTGTGGTAGGCTACTCTGCTAAAGGTATGCAGACCTGTCTCTCCGTCACGTAGGAACCAATACTGCTGTAGAACCTGGCCGGTAGGTGGATAAGATTCGCTCATGATGACCCCGCCGTATGAGACGTTAGAGGAGTCCACACCACGAATCACTCTATATTCCGGATCGATATGCCCAGGTACATACCCGCCGTCGGGCACGCAGTAGCAATCCAGGTATGGACCAGTGCCTTTACCGGCCCCTAGTAAATCCTGGTTGTCCAGGATCAAGGAGTCGACTGCTCCAGTTGATCTCTTGACAGAGAATGCAAGCCTATCATTTGCTATCGTCACAGCTGTTGACGTCTCGTTTGCAGACAAGTGTGCAAAGACAGGAAATACAAGAGATAGTACTAAGAGCACCCTCGTCGCGACTGGAGACAGCATCTTGTTGGCAAACGGCTGACGCTGTGCCGATTTTTGCGTGATAGGCAAGGATAGGCAAGAGGATTCTCTTGACACCCGTTTATCGCATGGGTAGATTTGAGGAATGGTTGCTGGACAAGGAATCGGGGGTCTTTTTTATAATGTACTTCGTTGTTCGCGATTGTGGCTGCTCCTTCACATTGCACTTCGTTGTGGGGTCAAGGATAGTCCCACACGACACCAGGGTAGCGGAGCAATGAGGTGACGGAATAATATCCCTGGCAGTAGTTCAGAGTATTGAACTGAATGACAAGAAGACATTAACGAACGGATATTGATGTTCCGAACATGTTGTTCCACTCCTGACAAAGTAGTATGTAGTGTTGGAAAGATGAGCCAGACAGTGAGAGAGCCGTAAGACAGAAAAACTTCAACACCGGCCAATTGAACAGTTTTCCGCTGTATATCGGAGTAAGAAAGGTATTGAAATCGGTATTACCTAGTAATGTAGGCCTAAAACTAAAGGGGTAGAATTAGGGTTCGGGTCCAAAATCTAGGACCGGCTTTAGGGTGGGCTTCTAAACAGCTAACCTAAAACCGCTGTAAATCTAGATAGATTTAGATTGACCTTCTTTCGGCCGCTCTCCTTTCCTTTTTCTCTTGAGATCAGTGCGACCCCGAACAGTCCTTATTATGGACCTATCTAGGTAATCTCCCGGAGGAGGTGTGAAGCCCTCTTTAGTTCAGACCCGCGTCCATTGGTGGACTATATTTGCACACATCAGTCAAGAGACTGACAATCACTCCATGCTCTTTCACCTCGGGGTTCTCTATCCCGACCTTGCAAAATATCGGAACATAAAATTAACGTCAAATTTTCAGTATGGTCAAGAACATTGAGGTTCTATAGGAGGAGTGGAAGGATCAACATATATACACCTTGAATGCTTGCCAAAAACCAGTAAGAACGCCCCTGACAAGTTTCCCTTTTTGCGAAAGATGAAGCTCTTGGAAGCTATCGTTCTCTCCACGACATTTTCGTCAACCGTTTCCGCACTCGCTTTTGAAGGAGCAGTCGGCTGCGGCGCAGTCGCAACTGGTGGCAACAGTGGGACGACAGTGCACGTTACAACTTTGGCAGGTTGGGGAGCTGGCTCATTCCGTGACGTCGTAAGTCAGCCGAATCGTATGATTGTGTTCGGTGTCGGCGGCTACATAAGGCTCGGCTCCGCCATATCATTGTCAAGCAACCTCACTGTTAATGGGCAATCAGCCCCAGGTGATGGAGTTGGTATCATGGGCGCGGAGGTGTCAACTTCGAGCAGGAGCAACATCATCATTCGCCACCTATGGATGCTACAAGGAACCCTAGATCCAAATACGGGAAGCAGCGCTTTTAACATGGGCAAGACGGCTAATATCATTCTTGACCATTGCTCTGTCGAATACGGTCAATAGGACATGATTGATGCAGTTGGTGCGGTGAATATCACTGTGTCTAACTCCATCATCGCCTTGCCGATTGGGCAGCAATTCGGTGCTCATGTGGAGACAGGCCCTTCGACGTTTTACCGCGACCTCTGGGTCGGCGCCCACAACCGCCAGCCCCTGTCCAAAGACAACACCTAGTATATCAATAATGCGGTGTACAACTATCAAGCTGCATACACATCCGGAATCGCCGCAGGTAGCTTCTCTCACGACGTCGTTAATAAGTATTTTATTTCGGGACCGAGTACCTCGAACCCGCAAGACCCGTATTACCAAATGGCTTCCGGTCGGAGTGTCTATGCTTCAGGGAACTTTATTGACAGCAACAATGATGGTATTTCAAACGGTAACCCACACAACACGGTGGGATCTTCCACAAAGCTTAAGCAGCCGTGCGCGTCAGATTCGTCGGATCTAGCCACAATATCAGCAGAGGATGCGGTCATTTATGTCTTGAGTAATTCTGGGGCCTCACTTCGGGATCAACTTGACATATTCGTTGTCGATATGGTTAAATCATTTGGTAAAACAGGCCAGCTATACAAGAGTCAGAATGATACAGGGGTCTCGAATGACAGATACGGATCTCTCTAAGCCTCTGAGGTTTGTTGGTAGTGTTGTTCTCTGCGAGGCAACATCTCATCTATCACCTCATATTGTCCAGATTTATATCTTCCGAATCAGCCTTTTCACATGGCACCTCCTACTCTTGTGTCCCTCATGTTCACCTTTTAGGTTGTGCTTTTGAAAGCTTTCCACCAAAGGACTGCTGTGATCAGGCACATTCCCTACTTTCCATCTCGATATCTGTCGACCGGTATCCGCTTAGCCACATATTTCGATGTCTTGGAGGATATTATACAAACAGGTTATTCTCATTGATGCTTGACAAGACAAGCAGCCGTGCCACGCCTGGTGTGTTGGTGATGGGTAACCACCCTGTAGGCCGTATCCGCTATGTTTATTTGCGCTCTCTATCAAAGTAAACATTGGAGTTGAATCGTCCCATCCTTTTCATGAAAGAATCGGCATCTGGAAGCACATGCATAACCTACACCGTCGTGGAAGAATCTTCGCTGTGACCTGGTGCTCAGAGTGTGAACCAGCCATTCCAGTCTAGTTTACCAATCAGATTGCGGTGTCATCCTACGGTGAAACTGGGCGAGCAATACGTTTCGATGTCAAGATTGCGGTCGTCTAAACCGGAAAAGCAACAGCGGTGGGATTGTTCTTCACACGTCTCCGAAATGGGGAATTTGCCAGGAAGGCGCCCCAAGGCGGATGCCTACAAAAGACCCAACTCACATCCCTGTAGCCGTCCTCCTTCCTCCTCTCTCCTTAGACTTGATTCCTTCGTCAGATAGTACCAAATGCAGATATCCATTCTCATTTTGATTGGCTCGTAACATTCTGCAGTAAGTCAGAAAAGTCGACAATTAGGCATAGTTAGCCAAAAGGTAGTTCATATGAAGGTAATGCGTATCAAATTGGTGTTATGGGGACTGTTGGTATCACCAGGTAGGTACCGTGTACACCGTAAAGTGAACAGTGTTTATGCTTCCCAAGCAGGGGTGTTAGCTCCTGCTGGGTCAGGAATCTCAGGACTTAGTAGCTCGGGGTCAGGATAGGGTGGAAAAGGCATCTCTAATTTATTCTATTTAGCTAGCTAAATGTGATTTCGATTGAACTTGTAGGAAGTGCGAACGTCCTCGTCGAACGACCTCGCTCAACGAGTGTGCGAACCCGGTCGACCCACGATCGAACACAATCGTCGAATAGGATTGACTACACTAGATAGATTACTAGGAGCGAATGGTATAAGAAGGCTTGCACTACCGCTGAGCTTGCAAAGCCTTCGGAGACTTCTCTCGGCTCAAAATGAATCCTACGTTTGGTTGAATCACATAAATCTATTTTATTTTATGAAGATTTTAATAGTACTATAAATAATACTTTTTTAACTCTTTAGTACTATAATCCTAAAGCCTGTTGCCCTACTGCGCTCCGCAGACATACTGTTGAATAGATCCAGTACGCCGAACGAGCGCTTACACCGAGCCACTAAATCCTCACCCAGCGGGAACTGGGACCCCTCCAAAGGAAAGGTCGATTGAATCATTAGGAGGATGACTAAGACACTCGACCCCTGGGCACATGACCACAGAGGGTAATAGGGATCACGAGCCCCAACCACTACCCCAGATTCCCTAGATTGTCGACGTCACTCCTCACAAATTCTCACAGCCACTGGCTTACTTTCATTTATTCCTAATCAAAACCCACAAACTCTGGATGAGATGCGACCACTTTCTTCATATAAATGGTGCCGGTAAGGTCCAACTTCCGTTCAATGCCTGTGCAGACACTGAGAAGTGAATAGACAACGAAAAAGCAAATGCGTGGTCCCTCGACGGGGTAACTCCTGCATCCGCTGCAGTGAGAAAGGACTTGCCTGTGACTTGGCCGAATTAGCTTCCGTCAAAGTCCCTAGTCCTTTGCCGCCCCTGCCAGCTTCTGTGCCTTCCTCGTCACGCTGTGAGCAAAATGAGCAAAACAGTTGCTCTGTATCTAATCTTGACTCTTTACCGTCAACCGTTTGTAACAAGCTTGTGGATCTTTACTTTAATCTCATTGAAGGAAAGCAGCTGCAGTTGTTCCATCCTCACACCTTCATAAGTATGCAACGTGCAGGTCAGGCCCCTAGTTACCTCGTATTTGCCATGATAGCTTTAATGGCGCGGTAAGTGCAGCATTACCACTACTCGTGGATATAGGGACTGTGTGGCTTAAGGCGAGGTGTAGCTTTTCTTCAGATCCTTTCTTCCAAAATACACACCCCTGGAGACGGGCTGTCACATGGCTGAAGAAAGCAATCCAGTCCTTCAATAACCGCGAGCAGTTAGTCAACATTTCTTCTCTGCAAGGGTGCATACTATTGGCGTTCGTTGCTTTCGTCGAAGGGGACTCGGATCAGGAGGCTCTTTTGACATCGCAAGCAATATGTATGGTTCAAAGGTTGGACCTACCTTCAAAACTCAGTTCAAATCCCATCGAGAGGGAGCTCGGTATCAGACGTGCGTGAACTCCACTTTCGATATGACGGCCATGGTTGACTCATGGACAGTTTTCTGGGCATGCTGGGGCCTCGACACCTGGCACTCAGCACGCACTCTGGTGCCCAGGCAGCTCACAGCTAGCGGTACTATGAAGCGACCGCTTGAAGAAGAAACGTTTCTTAAAATGCGGGCTGATGATCCCGATGAGCGATACTGCGAAGCAATGATTGACTCTCTCAGCCTACGTCGCTGTAGTCTGTGGAACTATAGGCTTGCCTTGACAGAGATACACGGCCAAGTTATGCAATTAAACGACGATTTATCCCAAAGGTCGCCAAACGAGGCCGAAATTCGAGATAGGGTCAGGCGCATCTCGGGTCACCTCGACCGCTGGCTCCATGATTTACCGGATAACTTCCAGCACACACCTGAGAATATGATCCGTCACTCTGAGCGTGGCTTCGGCCGAGAATTTGCTATGCAGCAGATGATTTATCACCACCAGTCTCAATTGTTATATTATCAATTCTTACACAAGACCACTATGGTGGAAGATGCGGTGATCGACAACGAATCGTTGATGTATGCCGCACGATGTAAGGCGCATGCAGCTGCATTGAGCAAGGTGATGTGGGATATGAACTCCATTCCAGGGAGGGAGTGCCTCTGGTCGCCTGTAAATGGGCATCTGCTGGTTGTTTCATCATCTATTCTACTATATATCCTCCTTTCCGACACAGACGATCAGATTGTTTCTGGAACCAGACAGCTTTTGGAGCAGAATTTCACGATGCTCCTTGAGCTTCGAAAATATTGGTCGCAGGTTGAACTTTCAATGATCAGATCCAAGGTGTTCCACCAGGCCTGTCAAATAAGTGGAACTTCGGAAAACTTTAAGATGGATAGCTGGTTGATTCAGTTTCTGAACCGCTATGATGTCCAAGTGCCGAATCGATACGAAGAACCCGACATTGACTTGATGACAGATAAGCATTTTGCTCCCTGTGAGTTATGGTAAGTCCCTTTGGCATACAGTGGCTGTTGGATTCTTGATTGAATACAAAAAACAAAGAAAATTAAAGAAAAACGTCCAATATTTATCAACTCCCGCGATAATCTAGAGATTTGATTGCCATGTATGGGAAATTGGGAATCAGGCGATGGGAGCTTGATCACGGTTAATGTGAGGTGCGCAGTTTATATACACTACTCTGGCATAAGTTTTAAACGTACCTGTGGAACCATTCACCTCGCCACATATATTTATACCCTGAAGTCGATTCAAGGTAGCTACTTGCAGTACAGAAAATATATCATTACATCGGAATATATTCCAGCCCTACAGTACCAGTTTTGGGGCAGGGTGGGCAAACTCATGTTAAACCAATCTTGGCACAAGACGTACATAAATAAGAAAAGAATCTTGTACATCCGGTGAAGTCTCAAATCCAGAGATAATACACTTAGCTTCATTTAAATTTATTTCAGAGTTTCTTCCTCTTTTTTTTTTTTTTTTTTTTTTCAAATAAAAAATTGGTAGTCGAGCTAAAAATAACTGCGGAATTTCCAGGGACTTCATAGTTTTGATTCAACATACCACACCACAACTTATTCTAGCTTAGAGGTATATATACAAGTCAATCATTTCAACAAGGGACCCTCAAAAAGCAAAACGTACCTACACAATCCAGTTAATTAATACCCCGTCAGTAAGCAGATTCTCTTGACATGGCATTGAAGCTACCTCAAGCTTTGCGACAGTTCATTCTCTAGAGAAGCCCAGAATATTAAATTCCCCGTAAAATTTCCCATGAATTACTGTAACGTCAAGGCAGCTCTGATTCTGTATATGATTTTGGGCGGCATTAAAGTACAAGCTCATTGGACATATGTGGTCCACACAAAAGGTCTGAGGTGAGCACTCTCCGTCTCAAGTAATGACTCCCTCTCACTATTGAATCAACTATCAGTTCATCCTACCGGGACATGCTACATAACTTGCGAGTATATTTTATAGCACGTTTGCTTTCGTTGCGGAAGGTTGCACGTTTGATTCCTGCCCCCGGCTTTCATGAGCCTTATTTTATTCAGATATTTCTTTTTCCGAGTCGGTTATTATCTGCTATCTGTTCCCACCCTTCTTTCTTGATTTTCCCCCTCTGTCTTCAATTCTTTTCAGGTCCTTGCCTTTCTCGTTTCCTTAGTTTTCATTGGCTCTGCACATAATAATAATATAACTCTTTGCTATGCATTTTTTGGACAAGTGCGGACAATTCATGTATCACGGTTTATAAATTAGTCCTGTGTTAGTATTTGATCCGATACTCAAAGCAAGCAATCGAAATTCATAGCAGTTTCGAATTCGAACGTAACAGATTCTCATGGTCTGGATGGCTTTTTTAAAGACGTTTTGTTTGGCCTTAACTTCGAAGACCAGTCTCCAGGCCCAGTGAGAAACAAAATCTGGAGTATAGCAGTTCCGGACGGGCTCTATAACCAAGTCCATTATGTAGCAGTGCTCTTGAATACCACTAATCTAATATATACTTTTATGAATGAAATTGCCCAGAAAACCGGCTCTTCACCTCTATGGAAGGATCTGAGCTTTTAGAAAGGCTTCCTAATTTATTTTAGGATTGTATTGCTTGAGTCTAGTAGACGAATGCGCAGCGCGTGTGGCCGGGTAAGGGTTATATCAATCGTCCCAACTCTTTAAATTGATACATAGTAAATAGTGAAAGGATATTATTATGTGCAGAGCAATGGAACAAGGAAACACGAAGAAAAAGACTGAAACCAAGAGAAGATAGAGGAACAACAAGCAGTACAAATGGAACCGGAGGAAACAGATTGAAAAAAGATATCTGACAGGAAAAAGAATGACAGGCGATGCAGGACTCGAACGTACAACCTCTTACTCTATTAGCGGGCTACCAAGCGCCAAAGCTCCCTTGCGACCCAATCTGCTATCCTCGATACCCCAATTACGTGGAAGTCTGATACACCAATGAGTATCATTGTAACACAAATATAAAATAAACGGTGTCCCTAGGACAAACAAGCGAGATTTACTATGTCCGAAAACTTGAATCGGTTCTGGGAGCGCTTTTTGCGGAGACGCAACACGCAAGACCATGAATGTGTGGGCCTAGAAGGAGAAACCGCCCCATGGTGCCATGTGGAGTCATGTTTTATCCGAGGTAAGGTAGGCCAAGAATGCCATAGCCAAGACTGACATGGCTTCAGCCTCATCAATGTCAGAGGGAACATGATACAGTCTACTATGGCCGTGCTCAGGGCTGACACTTGTCATGCTTGCTCCACTTCGAAGCTAGAGCAACACAGCCCACCCACCTTAGAATCCGTTACGCTGCAGGGTAAGATTCTAGTAGATCGCGTGTCACTCTGTGTTTTATGATAGGCCGTTATGGCCGAATCAATTAACCGATTGAACCCTTGACAGGGATCAAGCTCTAGTGCCATATATCCATGGATATTATAGGACGTCGCTCTTTTAGTCCCTGAACGGAAAATATCTAATAGAAATTTTCACATAAAAACTAACTGGAAGAAGACTAGAAGAAGAGAAAAAGCCTGATTTGTGTACTCTTTAGCTAAATAGCTTTAGGCGTAGCTGGATAATCAAGGGTCGCTATGATTCAGTAAATAATCCTTTCAAATGCGACCGATCTCTTACATTCTTCTTTCCTATTCCCGACTCCTTGGCTATTTTCACTGGGAAAATGCACATATCGCTAAGGCTTCCGAGGCTGCCCTCCCTCCTTGAGTCGTATACATGCCGTGTGTTCCTAATCTTTTTGATTCCTTATGCACTTCTGGCATACTTTGCGCGCCTGACTAGTTGGAGAGACCCAACATCACTTTTCTTCCGAGAAAATGAAGCCTACGAGCCTGCGTATTCTAGTCTGCGTGCGGCGCAGGGTTTAGAATTGATCGAAGAAGCTAACAATGTGACGGAGGCTCCCCACGTCAAGGCATCCCCAAATCCTACGATGTGTGTAGGGTTTGCCTCTGTCGCACGGGAGGGTGTAAGCTATTTCCAGAGTGCGGTCGGATCGGTGTTAGCGGGGCTTGATCCTGTAGAGAGAGGTGATATATTTCTCATCCTATTCATTGCCCATACGGATCCCAAACAGCACCCGGCCTACTCGGAGCCATGGGTGCATGAGCTGGCTGATAAAGTTCTACTCTATGATGAGAAAGATATCGATATCGACCACATCCGAAGTCTTGAAACAGCCGAGGCTAGAACCCTAGCTCTCGAGAAAGGTTTACTGGACTACACTTATCTTCTGAAAGCATGTACAGCTATCGGTACTCCATACACTGTTATGCTTGAAGATGATATCATCGCTCTGGATGGTTGGTATCATAGAACAAAGGAAGCCGTCGGTGCTGTCGAGCGGCAAACAGCTGAGAAGAAAGCATCGAAGTGTGAGTTCTGAAGCAAAACCATCTGCCGCTGGAGCAATTATTGAGAGCGTAAACTAATACAAGTTGCACTTCAAAAGGGCTTTATCTTCGACTTTTCTACACCGAGAACTTCCTGGGCTGGAATTCGGAGGAATGGCCTATCTATCTATTCTACTCTCTACTCTCAGCCTCCGCCGTCTTACTCACAACCCTGATTCTCCGCCGTTATCGACCCTCTTCGAAGCCATTCCTCCCCAGAGAAGCAATCTTTGTTCTGACCTTCGTCTGTACGCCTCTCCTGATCATCCTCTTCTTTGCCGCGGGCCGAGTCACAATGCTACCAATCTCGGGAGGGGTGCACGAGATGCCTAAATTCGGCTGCTGCTCCCAGGGGTTCGTCTTTCCACACAGCCGTATCAAGGACCTGGTATCCTGGTACGAGTCAAAAGGCATCGGCTATGTCGACATGCTCACGGAAGATTATGCGAACCAGAACGAAGAGATACGATGGGCATTGACACCCAGTGTGTTGCAGCATGTTGGGAGCAAGAGCTCCAAAACCAATAGTCCTGTCCCGCAAAAGGGCATCCGTACTATCCCTGAGAAGTTGTGGAATTTTGCATTTGAGAGAAACGATGTAAATATCTTACGCGAAGAACATGAACGACATTTGAGGTGGGGAGCATAGTTGGATACATAATTGTAATATATCGATATACTAATCAACAAATTGAACTGCGTTTAACCGACAGCAATTGTTCATTGACCTATCTCTGTAGTACAAGTCTACTCGGAACAAAAGACGCTATCCGAGACGATGATCGCGATGGCAGTAACCCTGCCTCGGTCAGTACAATCATATGATAGGAGAATCCTACAGAAGAGATCTTACTAAAGCTAAGTCCACACCTGGAGTGACGATGATGTCAAGAACAGGTCGATAATTGCGCCGTGTACTTGGCGTCAAAGCAAGTTTCGGGTTGTGCTGTACGCTCTCGCGCACTTCAGCAACTTTCCTGTCTCCATCCACAACATCAAAGGACTCCAACACACGTCCATGCCTCTCAACTTCCAGCGTCACCTTTTTATCGTCCACTGACCCCTTCACATCGGTGACAGCTACATTGGTAAACGTAAACACGAGGTTCCCAAACGGTGCCAGTCGCGGTGCCTCAGTGGCTATACTATCATTAGTTGAAACCCCCGGCAATGTAATGGACCAAGCATTTCTGAAAGTCAGTTTCCCATGAAGCTCGAATAAGGGTAGACCCGAGGAATCACGGAATTCTCGACATGAGCGACCGTTGTACTTCCGACCACTAGCCGCAAACAGAGTAACTCCATTTTCGTCCTGTACTTTGTAAGCATCCACGGACCGGGCGTCTCCTTGGGGTCTGAGAGTCAGGAGTGTCCTTGAGTCCGTGATGTAATTTTCCCGGATTGCGATCGGGCGACCGGGAGCTTTTAGGACCTTGCGTGGCTGAGAGGATATCGCATGGTCCATGCGTGCTTGGATATATGCTCCTGACATTGTAGTGAGATTCTGATACTGGCCTTGGTGGCGGGATGTTCCTCGAGGGACAGGGTGCAAATGTACGAACAAGAGATGCGGGACTATAATGTTGTACGGAAGAACAAAGGGGAATCAGGGGCCCGACATTGGCATGAAATATGAACCCTTTTAGCTTCTGGTAAGGATTGCTGACGCTTAGTTCTTAGTCTTGTCTTACTCTATAGCTATTACTAGGAGGCAGTGTATTCCGGCTAACAAAGCGAGAGGTTTTTCCGCGTTATTTTTTTAAAGTCAAAGGATCCCACGGATAATCGGCACAGAGGGAGATTTCCCTGGCATAATCTTGTATTGAAGCTAAGAGGGACCCTTGCAAACGATAGGATGTGTTGGCGGAGCCTATACGAACCAATTGTAACCTGACCTGCAAAAGATAGCAGCTTAGCCGCAAATATGGGCGGATCCCTGTTGTTGTTAGGATACAACGCTCAACTTGTTCTAGCTTGCGCGAATTACGTTAGACATTATAGGCCTCCTTGAAGATGTACTAGTTTCTTGGTCTACCATAGGGTAGGGTCCTGAACTCGGAGAAGTACACCCTCTCTTTTCTTCTGCCTTCAATCTAGATACACTGAGGTAACAGCCCATTGAAATGTTATGTAGGACCTGCGACACATAGTCCGAGACCCTCTGATGTGTTCGGCGAGGCGCAGCGCGGCTCCTGGTACAAAACAAGTATCAAGAGCACCGAACAGTGGGTCATATTGGGCCAAGTTTTGCTAAGAGAGTAGTTTAGTTATAAGGTAGCATTCACTCCCCGACAAGATAATGTAATCTTTCCGCCAGCCTTGGATGGCCACTTGACAAGGTTCCTCCATAAATATAAGCCTACTTCGATCTACCTTACCTCGGATAAAACTTGACTCTACATGGCACTATTGGGCGGTTTCTCTTCCAATGGCCACACGTTCATTGGCCTGGGTGTTGCATCTCCGCAAAAAGCTCTCCCTGAACCTATTTAAGTTTTAGGACATAGTAGACTTCGCTTCTTCGTCCCTAGGAACACTATTTATTTACATTTATTTTGCAAACAATGATAGTCATTGGTATAATCGGGGACTCGAGGATAGTTAAATTGGGTCGCAAGGGAGCTATTCCCTTTGTGTTGTGGTTTGGCGCAATATATCAATGAAGATCCATCAACCCTACTTCATTAATGTGGTTTACTTGCGAGGTTTAAAGGTCGTACCTTCGAGTCACATCCCCTATTCATTCTTTTTTTTTTTGTCATTCATTTTTCGATATGCTTCCTCCGGTCCCTAGCTGTATAATAAGCAACTGAATAATACTCAGTAGGAAGCGTATGTGCTGGTTTGTTAGTTGCAGAGGATTATCTATGGGTATTGTGTTATTGCTCCTCAAATGATATCCACCACTTTCCTGAAATCATTGTCCTTGAAAAAAACCTCGTCCACTTGGGGTGATTCATACATTGTCGACCAGTTTCCACAACCGAGACCATTATTTGACGGATAAACGGCTGAACCCGTTTTCTAGCAAGTTTTAGTAAGTGAGCTTGTTCTAATACCGGCGGCATTTATTCCGATTTGACGGGTTAAGATGCGGTTTTGCTGCGCAGGCGGCAACTCTCTCTATTCCGTACAAATTAGCCTTATTTGATGCTCTAGTATCTTAGTGACTTGATATAATAAAGATAAAAGAATTTAGCATATAATATAATATCGACGATATAAGGTTGGGAAATATCACGTCTGATTTCTTTTATATATTTCTGAGCTATAGACCTACGATGTTAATAATGCTGCTGTGAATATATGCCTCTAAAACAAAACTCACAGAAACTTGTCTACTCCATAGCTTAGGCTTTACATCCTTTTGATTCTTGGTTACTAAGATGTTTAACAAGAAAAAGGGCCAAACAAGAGCCTTAGAAATCAATACCGGGACCAGAGCATCGTGATAACCTAGGCAACGTAGGCAACCTGGTATCAATAACACCGAGGTCAACGACGACAGAAGCAAACAGAAGAGCCCTCACATGCGGCCCAAACCCATGCTCCATGCCCTTTTCCAAAGAACTCCCTTACTGGTCAGGCTCAATCTTGAAATCCAAGCGCATGTGTAAGTTCAAATCCGCCCACTCAGCCTGGCTGGACATGATATGAATTATGGTTGCATATGTGTCCTTTCTCTGCTCCTTGGTGGTCCGTTCGGTGGCACTGAGCTAGTTCCCAGAGAGCTGTCAGCATTCGAATACACTTCGATAGCATAGGGCCACTGACAGCGAAGGGGAACTCGAAGCGGATCTCGCCTGAGCTTGTTTTAAACTTAAAGTCTAGGATAGCTACTTCGGGGAGCTTGTGGTACTGTTCTTCAATCTCATTCAGAACGTTGAGATAGTATTCGGCAAGAGTCTCTTCTGAGATGGGAACTGGACCGAACTTGGGCTTTCTGTTAGTTAAAATCGCGTGACAAGTTGGGTATTATGTCTAACATCCTGCTCTTTGATAACACTGGGCTTTATTGAGGATTTGAAAACGTTGATAGAGAGAGACACTAATTTTGTGGATAAGAGGATCATTTGAAAATGAAGGTGGATGTGGGACGAAGTGAGCTTAGGAGGGGATACAAAGCAAGGGTGATGGAAGAAAGTTGGGGGAAAGATCAAAGGCAGAGTGAATAGATGTCCAATGTTACCCAGTCAACATCATCAGGCTGTAATCCCTACACACTTACTGGTTCAAGGATCTTGGGCTTCGTCCTGGTTATTAAAAATTTAAATATCCCATGTTAAATTACCAGTGTCCTGAACCTTCAAGTAGAGGTTTGTTCGGCTATTTTCAAGATCTATATTAACCCTGTTCACATACGCGAGATAGTTTCTTTACAAGAGCCGATATCCTTTGTACGTATGTCCTCTTTCCTTTTCCCTTTTTCTTTTTCAAAAATCCAAGACTGATTTAATTGACGGTAGGGTATTACAGTACAACGCAGAAAGACAACCGCATCTGTTCAATGAGTTTACAAGGAGTGCAAAAGAAACACATACTATGGCAGCTTTAACTGACTCTCTGATCAAAATAAAAAAGATATAAAAAAAAGGTTCGAGCATGGTGTTTTTCAGTCGGCTTAGACTGGGCAATAGTTTGGGCGTGATACTGTCCTCGGGAAGTGTGGTGCGTTCGATTAAAGAGAGTAACCAAAGATAGAGAGGAGAGGCGCGTGCAATCCTGCAGGGGGCGGTCATTTGAACATTAACCTTGAATCCAACAGAAGTCTGGCCGGAGGATGGTGAGATACTGAGCCACTTTCGCAGCGGAAGGGGCATTGATGGCATCCGTGGGAATCTGCGCGTCAACAGTGTTGGTTCTTGTTCCGCTGTCGAGCAAAATACTACCTACGGTTCGTAAGTGTCGATATACGGATGACCAGGTGTTGAAAGACCCGGCTTTGGCAATACTGTTGGTCAAGAGATTATCATAACCTCAGCGACTAGTGCGCACATGACCTGTGTATATGAGGATAGTGACTGAAAATACAGCTGGAGGATGCCGTTCCATCACCTACAATATTACACTAATTTTGATAGTTGCTGCTGGCTCAACCAAATATCTCGGAGAAATTTCAACTACACAATCAAGTTTCTCAGACCGTATTTGACCGCTACACACGAGATTGACCACCGACGAGCCCGGGATGGCTCTGGTTGCAGTAACCAATGGCCCATTAAAACTAGCAATTGTGTCGAGTATTCTCTGTTGGTCTATTTGGTAGGTTTAGGTGTTGAGGATGTGGAAGTGCGAATGAATACTATACTTATAATGATTTGGCTTGGCCTCAGGGTCATTAGATCAGCTACTGCGCCTCATCTGAGGATACATCTGTATGGTTTCATCCCACTTCCTTGACTTAAAAATGTCCCACGCGCATTTCAGTTCCTGTGTACCGATATGTGATAGTTACCGCTTTAGTTCCTCCGGGTACTCTATACCACCGGTAGTATCTTGGTATGGGCGTCCAATATATCACTTAAACTAGACTGTCCACAGCCCCACCCCCAAGAATATGATCCTGCGAACATAATGACATAGATAGGAAAAGACCGACAGAAGTTACAACAAGATTACCTAGCCCTCGGACAACGTGCGGTACATTGAACCTGGGGGCTACGAACTGCGGATAAATGACAGTCAGCCAAACCCGATGCGCTCCCGTAAACAACCCATGGAGGAGGAAGCCAGTCATCATATTCCTCATCGGTTTAGTCTGCGCAAACTGGGTGAAACTCCCGGCCATATGGATACCGGCACTTATGACGGACGGAACGACAAGATAAACCAAGGACTTAAATATAGGGGAGGCGCGCAATCGGACCGGAAAGCAGGAGAGAATCCAGGCAGAATACGAAATGAAATCGAACCGGAAGAACTGGTGCCAGTATATCCCCGAGAGACCAGGAAGTCCATGGGTCCATATCGAGGAAGGGGGGCCGAATGCGTCCGGAATCATCCAATGTTGGTCCATTGGAGTCTTGAGAGTCAGGAAAGATATATGCGGGAAAAATGTACCAAGTGCAAGCGGTACCGATAGCGAAAGGGAATGGAATAAGGAGATAAAGCAGGTTAGGCTGTACGTATACATGGCAAACCGGTAGAGGCGAGACACCAGACAGGACGCTGGGAAAGACCAGGACCAGGGTAGAATGGGAACATGCAATTCCGCATCAATCTGGCCCCAAAAGTAGGGGTCGTGAAAGACGAGCCTTTTTACGAGCAGTAACTGAAGATATGCTCCTGCAGCTATGTAAAGACTTTTTCGCAGCCTTTGGATGGTAGACTCTCTATGCTGCTGCGTCCAATCTGAAGCAGGATTTGAGTGAACACGACCCTGGTGGGCTTCTTTGGAGATAATGTTTGGAGTTCGTCTTGTGGTCGTAATCCTCCAGTTCCAAAAACTCCCCCGACGGCTGCAGAGCAGGCACAGAACCCACATAACCCTGTGTCCAAAGTTGTGCGGATAGCCCTGCCAAAACAAAATTTCCCGTGATTCCTTTACCGCTGGGGATGGAATACACCGATCGTTATCTAGCACAGGCGTTTCACTGCTCGCCTCTACTTGGTCATAGCTTTTCTCGAGTCGCTTGAATTCCGTTTCTGGATCGTGTAATACCAAGATCAATGCAGAGCGAACGATGACAGTGGAAACAAACACTCCGATGCAGAACCCGTTCCCCCCGACTGATGTTCGACACGTCTGCATCATCCAAATTCCATAGACTGTTATCCACATAAAGGCCAGATACCGGGTATATCGGAGATTAGGCTTAAGGCGATGTGGTATAAGCAAAGCACCGATAGCAGGTCCCAAAAACAGTAGAAAGTGGTGGAAAAGCACGGGCTGGTAGATCCCTTTTGCATACAACTCTTCCAATTCGTTGTGTTTCTGGATCCATTTCGCTTCAAAGGGAGATCTAGCAGTGCTGAACATACTCGGCGATAGACTTGTAAACAATCTTGTATCTTGGTCACACAGAATGCCACGGAGTATGGCAGTACACGATATTGAATATGCACAAGTAGACAATATCATGGGTGAGCGTGTTGAGATAGATACTCAGGTTTTATCAGACGTACCGCTTTAGCCTTCGCTAGATTCCAAAACTAGTATCTTGTAAAATGTAATGTGTTTTCTTCAGTGTTAGTAGTGCTAATTACTATTGGGATATACTGGGACACTACTTGCTGGCTGTCCATCTGCAGACTCTCCAATCATCCCCCACGTCACAGGCAGTGTCAGTGTTTGATACATCAAGAATTACGAAGAGCCGATAATAGAATGGAAAGCGGCATAGCAATTTTTTTTTTTTTTTTCTTAAAAAAAGAAGAAGAAGACCGGGCATGGGTGGCTTGCAGAAGTACAGAGTGGAGATTTAGATTTAGCTGGCCTTGAAAGCATTGATGCATCATAGATCTTCAAACTATTGATTGTAAGTCATCAGAAATAAATCAAAATTGATCAAGATCATCCATAGAACTCTAATTTAGAGATTGCCAAAAAGGGCAATTGAAGCTACTCCACTTTCCAGCTCATCTACCAGAAGTGATTATGTATATGTCACATTTCAACTCTTGTCTTGAATTAAGTTCGTCACATCCCGTTCTCCACTAAACCAAAGTTCCCTAGTGCTGGCCAATTTCAACCTAATGGCGAATGTACTTGGTAGAAGTAAGTTTTAACTCTACAATTTACTGCGACATGTAGGCTGGAGGCCGACAAATTCAGGCATGACTGGGTAGGCTTTCTGACTGGTGTCCACATAGGTCACTAAGGCAAATAGCTCACATCGGTACATCGAGGCTGAGCTGCGCAACTGACAATTTCTTTTTTTCTCCTCTCTTCTTTTCTTTTCTTTTTTTTTTTTTAGTGTTTTTATACACATACTACCGAGCATCAGA